>JAAKBH010000035.1:600000-1059550 GCA_019776075.1 Amaranthus palmeri | reverse complement strand
TATATATATATATATATATATATATATATTATATCTATATATACTATATATATATATAATATATATATATTATATATATATATATATATAATATATATATTAGGGTCAAGTTCCAGTGAGAATCAAGCTTATATGAGAACCGTGAGAACCAATCTTATATATATATAGGGTCAACGTTAATGCTAATAGTCAACTGACGAAAATCAGTAAAAAGTAGTTTCTTGTAAAGAATTGTATTATATAAGGTAGTTTTTTTAAGAAAATGTGTATAAATTAGATAGTATCTTATAATTTTTCCTTTAAAAATATTCCAATTACTCACCTTTTAATGGACCCCACACCACTTAAATAACCGTGCTCAAGCAAATGAGACAAAAACTTTTAGTTTATGGACTTATTATTTTGAGGTCGTCCCACCGTAAAGCGGTTTCAGAGAAAAAGTAGGGTAAATTTTGTTAAGATTGATGAAAAAGAGAAAACAAGATCCACAATTCAACTTGAAGCTCCATCAAACAAACTGCAGCTCTTTCTGTATTCTCCTTCTTCCTCTTCCTCATGTCCTCGTTTTCTGTTCTCAACTTCTCACCATTATCTGTCTCTGTTCTCACATGTCGACGGTTCCACGCATGCCGGTATGGTACTGTACTCATCTATCCTCAATCATCAATGGCGGCCGCTGCTACTCCTACTTCCTGCTGTTCGTCCTACTTCTTGCCGGTAATGTACTGATGCTCTTTTTATTATGTTTTCTTTAATGATTTTGGAATTGGGATAATATATATTGATTTTGCGAATTGCGGTGATTCAGCTACACATCAAGCTCTCACAATTCGTTACTTTGTTTTGTTGTAATCCTAATTTTGTTTTCTAGTACGGGTTGAAATTTTGGTCTCGGTCTCACTATAAATTTCAATTTCATCTCTTTTGTAGTATTTGGTTGAAATTGTGGGTTAGTTTTTGTTAAACTTTTAAACTTCAGGTTTTGTTGGTTGTTGCTTGTTCATGATTGTTTTGAATAGTTAGGGTTTATGATTGTTAAAATACTCAAATATTTAAAATTTCTATACTAAAACCTTATAGAAAGAAAATTGATAAAGCTAATTTTGATAAGATCTATGCAAATAAGAAGTTCCACCTGTACTTAAGAATAATGGGCAGAGATGAAGAGATAATAGTCCTTTATCCAAAAGTATTAAATTGTTGTTGTAGCAAGCCCGTCAGTTTAGCTTGATGTTTGATTTTCTCCGCTATGTGATATTTTGGTATCTGATTTCTTCTTTATTGGCATTTTTCCATATGAAGTCAGAAGGACGATGATCGTGAGTTATCATCTGAAGGGCTTTCATCAGTAGCAGGTTCCATTTGGCTTCTTATTACTCATGTTTGGTACACTTATGATATGGATGGATAAATTTTCTGTGACACATGTATTTTATTCATTTGGACTTTTTGAAATCGTTCTTGATATATCCTCATGATTTCCCTTTACTGGCTTTTTTTATGTTGTTACCTCCTTATGGTTTCCATTAATTGTTTTTAAGCGTCCCCTAACTGGAACTTGTCTCTTAGCAATTCCTGTAGACTTCTTCCTATTCTCGGTCCAAAATACAGATATTCTAGCACATATTTAAGAAACTATGACAAGTTCTCTGGAATATCAATCAAGGTGCATATTCTGGAAAATTAGGTTTTAGACTGTACATATAATGTGAGATTTTAGATGAGGTCGCCTTGGTATCTAATTGTTATTTTATGAGCGTACTGTCATGAGTAATGTCATACAGTCATAGATCAGTTTGCAAGATGCTGAAGGCTTTGTATGATGGTAATTACGTATGTTGATCCAGTACTAAGACAAGGTTCATCGTTTTTTGTAATTTGGGCAGCATTTGATTGCTGGACACAAGATGAGGGAGGTAAGATGGTGATGGCTGAATTCCATGTAGACCAATTTAATTGACTAATATTTGATTACACTCGCAAGTTCACAGTATTCTGATAACGTTAACAAGAACCATGAAGAACATTAGATACTTATAATGTGATTGGAGGATTAAAATTCAGCGAATCGTGATATTGAGTAACTGAAGTCTATACTCTATAGCTTATGTTGTCTATCATAAATGCAAAGGTTTGAGTTTATCTATAAACCAATAATCTATGTTATGGATTGATTAATGAAGGAGTTTGGACAAGGTCATAGATAATTGGCACAGGTAAGCGCGAAACAATTCTTAGCCTTTGAGACTGAAGTTTTTAAACTGCTAGAGGCATTTACTATTGGCGTTCATATGAGCTTTAAATAATTGGTTAAACATCAAGACTGTGATGCTTAATAATGAGATATGGTTTTTCTTCCTTTTTGCTCTTTGTGAAGGTTTTGTTGTTCATGGCTGTTGCTAAATGTTAATAGGAGGCATAGTAGCACTGGGAAAGTTTGATGCCCTGCATATTGGTCATCGGGAACTTGCAATTCAAGCATCTAAAGCTGGCACCCCATTTCTTTTGTCATTTGTAGGGATTGCAGAAGTGCTGGGTTGGGCACCTAGGTAGTAAGCGCAACATTTTCTTGGCCCAAGTTTTTCTGCTTTTATCTAAATCAAGATTATTCAGCTCTATGCTCTGCTAAATGTTAACTTACTTTTTCATATAATCTTTATTGAGCATCTATCCATATCTATGGATTTTTAAAACTTTTTGAGTGTGGGATTTTGCCTTTGTGCGTTGGTATATGATCTCCTCCTTTCTTTTAAAACCTGCACCCTTATTTTATCGTTTATTCTGGTATATGATGGACTCCGTTGTTTACAAAATGGAGACCAAAAATGGAAATGGAAACATTTCGGTATTGAAGCAGACTAATAAAAACATACTTGCTAAAGTTGCATGACTTGCATCTACAGAACAATATCTTCATTTGGCCAAAAATCTTGTCAATTATTCCCCATACAGAGTGATAACTAGTATTAATATCTGTTTTTTGTTGTAACTTGTAAGCACATTAATTTTTTAGACTTTTTAACTACTGATTAGTTGCTTTAGTATCTGTGAAAAATGTATTGTTTTTGATTTTTTAGTGTTTGGGCTTGTATTTTTTGTTACAATCCTTACTGACAGACTATAATATTCTACAAACAGGGCGCCTATTGTTGCGAAATGTGACCGCCAACGAGTTCTTTCTTCCTGGGCTCCATTTTGTGGTAATGTTCCTCCAAAAGAATTCCTGATTGACTTTGCAAGTGTTAGGCATCTCAGTCCTCGGCAGTTTGTGGAAAAATTGTCTAAGGAGCTTGGTGTACTTGGAGTTGTGGCAGGTATTCTAGACAAAGCTTTATCCATTTTGTGCTGCTGGTGCGATATTCATATCTCTGCAAAAATGCTTTTACGAAACTATTTAGGGAAATTATCAACGATACCCCTGTGTTATTGCACTTTATCTTTTTACCCCTGTGTTTTTTTTAATTCAAATGGTACCCCTGTGTTTTTTTAATTCCAATGGTACCCTTACCTTTTTTTGCTAATTACAAACGTGATCCTTTTTAAGTTTTTTCCGTTAAGTAGCCGTTAACTTTTGAATTTAACCTAACCATAGTTAGTTTCTTTTTCTTTCCTTTTCCCTTTTCTCTTCCTTCTCTTCTTCCATGGCTGCTTCTTTGATAATTGAATAACAGATACAAGAAAAATTAATAGCAGATATTGGACAAATTAATAAAGCTGCAATTGCATGAATGTGGAATTAAAACGTCAATTGGGGTTTGGAGGAATGCACAAGAATGAGAAAAAAGGGTGAAGAAGGGTGAATTTTCCCCTTTATTACGGATTCATATCCCCAATTTAAATAATGGTCACAAGAATTTTCCCCTTACACAATTTTGTTCTGTAGGACAATGTCAACTTACATGAATGAGCAACGATTAGGGACAATTGGTCCATGTTTTGCAATGATTCGACATTCTAATGTAAGTATGTGTACCAAAATGATCACAAATCACACAAAATACGGTAGGCTTAGAGATGCACTCCACCTATTCAACCAAATGCCTATAAGAGATACAATAGCTTGGAATTCAATTATTAATGGGTGTTTTGATCGTGATAATCTGACTGTCGCTAGAGAATTTTTCGATGAAATGCCTGACCAAAATGCTGTTTCTTTGACCACGATGATAAATGGGTATACCTTTAAGAGAATTTAGTAAGATTTGTGAGAGTATGTAATCCCAAAGCACATGAATGAGAAGGGTGAAGAAGAAGAAATGGATTGGAATTTGGGGCAAAACGTGAATTGGGGTTTGGAGGGAATGCACAAAAATGAGAAAAAGGGAAGATTTTGGTAGATAATACTCCAAGAACGGAGCAGCTATGGAAGGAGAGAAGGAAGAGGAAAGAGAAAAGGGAAGAAGAAGAAACTAACCATGGTTAGGTTAAATTCAAAAGTTACGGCCACCCACTTAACGGAAAAACTTAAAAAGGGTCACGTTTGTAATTAGCAAGAAAACGTAGGGGTACCATTGGAATTAAAAACACAAGGGTACCAAAGATAAAGTGCAATAACACAGAAGTACCATTGATAATTTCCCAACTATTTAACTATGAATTGTACATAGGTGGACCTTTTAGTTATGAGAAGGTGAAAAGAATGAAGCATGGTTTATCTAGTGTAATTTGACGACCTTATTGTGTATGACAGGAGAAAATTATAGGTTTGGATACAAAGCTGCTGGTGATGCGACTGAGCTGGTTAGGTTATGTGACGAGCATAATATACGTGCTTTTATCATAACTTCTATCTTGGACAAGAATCAAGGCGTAGTTGACTCGGCCATACTTGATAATAAGGAGAAAGGGCAAGTTTCATCTACACGTGTAAGGTATGCTCTAAGCAAAGGAGATATGAACTACGTTTCTGAGCTTTTGGGTCGTCATCATCGTCTCATCTTGTCGACCGAAAAAAAGGAAGAGTTTGTTATCTCTGAAAATGGCCTTTCTGCTCCAAAATCATTTTTGCTAAACCTACCTCCTAAAGATGGTTTGTACGAGAATTGTGCCGTTATAGTTGATGAAAATCAATTGCCATGTAGGGTGGTCATTGATTCGACACACATCCACATAGAAACAATTGAAAAGAATTTGCGTGCTCAAGATGCCTATAATACACGGCAGTTTGTAGGCATCGAGTTTAGGTGCTAAATTAGTTGATTCCAGAATTCATCGAACTTAAATGATTGGGTTTACAATGATCATGTATGAAGTTGCGGATTGAAGCGAGGGTGATGCAATTCATCAAAATCCTTGATTTCTTATGCTGGGGCTCCAGTTGGGTTATGCTCCGATGAGTATTGCCATATTCGTGTTGAACATTGAGATGATGGTCCTCCGATTAGCAAATTGGCTTGAAACGATGACAGTTTCAATTGGATTGTAAGGATCTTCGGTTGACTGATACACGATCCCTAGTCTGCCCTCATTGAGACATGAATTCTAAATCCTACTCCGTTCTCGTTGATGCATGAAGCTTACTTTCCTTTGGATTTGTTTCCATAAAAAGGTAAGAAGCCCTTTTTAGTTGTACTATTCTTTGGAGTAAATTGTGATCACCCATGCTCTTTAAGGATGGTAGGTTTCATTGCTCAATTAGATAATTGTAATTTGCTATTTGCTTACAAATCATGAATCTCAAATAGAAATATAAATAAGGAAGTTTTGAATCTCAATGAGTATTAAACTTGATGTAATTTCATCCTATAGCCTAATTATGAAGATATAACGATCATTAACAGTTAATTGTAAGAATTGAATCTTGTTTCAGTTGGAAAAAAGTACTACTTTTCCAAGTCATAGCCTTCCCTTTCTTTTGGTCTACTTTGTAATAAAAGCATCGATTTACAATTAATAATTGTACATAGTAGATGAAACAATTGTGATCATCAATTAAACTCCAAATCTACCCAACTGGCCCCTCTTGACATTCCGACCAATGGGTTGTCTCATACTTCCTCCGTTCTATATTACTTGCTACATTTTACTTTTTACGCAATTTAATGCACAATTTTAATCATTAATATCTTAAATTACAATTATCTAAAAATTATAAAAATTTAATATTATAAAAGTATGCGATTAGACGATTCAAACAAGATCCCACTTGACTATATTTTTACTTACACATTAGTCACAATATGTAAAATAAGCTTGAACGATGAATAGTACAAAAAATCAAAATGTAGCAAGTATTTCGGAACGGAGGAAGTATAATGTGCTTGAGTACGTCTCTTAGACATAAATTACACAAATTTGAATTTGGAGCTTTTTATTAATGTAACAAACTTAGAGCAACATAAGAAATAACGTGAAAATAGACATAAATTACACTAATTAGACATTGCTTATGCTCTTGTGGAGTTTTTTTTTATAATGAATTTAGTTGGAGCACTATTATTTGTTTTCAAATTTTTTATTGTGTCATCACTTTGCATAAAATTTCAATTTTACTCCTCTCCTTTTCGTACATATTGACAAGCATTTTGGGTGAAATTGAATCCCAATTCCCATCTTTGAAATATGTGTAGAAAGATGTACTTTCTCCGTAGTATTTTTTATTTTGGTCTGTCCTACTTAATTTGCATCATTTCTATTTTTGAACTATGGCCTACCATTTTCTTTCATAATTTTAACTCTTTTTTAATTTTAACCACATAATCCATTGTCTCTCTTCATTTATTATCATTATCTACCTTTTTCTTAAAAAACAACAATTTTCTCTTTGTTTCAAATTATATGGGTCGGAGGGAGTATATAAAATTTTATACTTTACTTAAAAAATAGCAACTAACAAAAAAATGGGTTTATTAATTTTTGATAATCAAGGATTGTGGTTAAAAATATACAATAGTTCTTGTATGAAATTGTTTATTTTTTAAGTAGATGAAAAAATAATTAAGTAGATGAAACATTATTTTTTAAAGTCTTTTTAAACTAAGCATTGGACCGTCCATTGTTAAGTCGTCTTACAATGAGGCGATATTTATAAATAATTGGTCTAAAATATAACCATACACAAATACTTACTTTTTCATATAAAGTAATGGATTAAATCTTAGTTTACCTATCCTTCATTTAGTATCTTCTATGTTCCATAATATTTGCTACTGATTGTGACATATTTCCACACAACATATCATACTCAGTAGCAAGTATTATGGAACAATGGAAGTATAATCAATGAAAAATCTAACAAAAGACTGCTTATTATGAGGTGGGTATTAATAGTTGATCCAAATTAAAAAATAAAAAAATAATTTTCACATTAATGGTATCAAGTTTGACATTAAAATGATCCATTTCAACTCAAATAAACATTGATTGAATCAATTAAAATAAAAAAAAAATTCATTTTGAACTAAATGTGATTAATTTTGACATAAAAATGATCATTTTTTACTTATAATAGTATAACCTTAATGAATCCAATTATGAACTTTTTAAAGTCTTCAAATTCATTGTTAAAGCGATCAATTTAGATCTTAAAGTGATCAATTATCGAATATATATAAAGCCATCTATTAAATTATGGAGTATAACTTATAACTTATAAAAGAAATCAATTTTGACTTTAAAGTTATCAATTATAAGCATAAATAAATTAATTACCGATTTCTATTCCAAAAATTATAATTTGACTTATTGAGCTATAGATCCCACGGTAAGGTAGTCTCTTACAAAACATGTACTTCCTCCATTTTACAATACTTGTTATTGAATGTAACATGTTGAGCGTAAAAATATCACTATCAGTAGCAAATATTATGAAACGGACGTAATATTGATTAATCAATATCTCTTCCCACGTCATAACTCATATAACAAACAAAATCCCGTTGCACCGCCAGAAATTTGACCGTTGATTACATTTAAAAAGTCCCAAAACAGAGATGACCGTTGCAAAATCCTCGCGCTCTTAACTTTTCAAATCTCCTCATTATATCTTTCACCCTTTCTCTGTATCTTTCCCAAAATCACACCAAATCCATACCCAAATCATCAAAAAACCTCCATAACTTTCATCAATGGAGTCGAAATCCCACCACCCACTTCACCAAATCGCCGAAACCCCAACCCACAAACTCCTCCTCAAACAATGGCTTAAAGAACAAGACCTAATTCTCGGCAGAATCTCCCTAAAAGAATCCCAAATCGACGGTATCCAAAAAGAAATCACAAATCTCTACACCATTTTCTTCCTCTTCCATTCATTTTCCCTCCTCTTTTTGTTCAACATTTCCACAATTAACAATCCCATTTCGTGTAAAAAATCATGGGTTCCTTCTCTTTGTTCTCTGTTCTTTTCCATGGCGGTTATCTGGGCAATTAGGTATAAAACCGATGTAGATTCCCATCTTCAGAAGCTTCTAGAAAGGGAAAAGGAAGATTGGAAATTATTAGGGAAATGTGTGGAGGAATTGAAGAAGAAAGGAATTGAATTTGATTTGTTAAAGGAAGTTGATGCATTAAGAAGGGCTAAAAGTATGAGGATTGAATCTAAAATTGTAAGAAAATGGTCTTCTAGGGATTTTGTTACTATGTTTTTCTTTTCTATTTCTTGCCTAATTTTGGGTCTAACTAGGGTTATTTTGTGTAATTAGATGAATACTATGGTTTAATTATGTTGGGTTTTTTACTTATTTTTTTGGGTATTTTTGGGGTTTTTGTAGGGTGATTATTTATTTCATTGCTAATGAATTATTTTGGGGAAATTGTGTATGATTGGTGTCTAAAGCCAATCTTATATTGAATCAAATAAAATTTGTTTTTTTTTGAAGTAGTGTAGTTTGAAACTTGTTTTAGGCGTTTATTAATAGACGTCATTTTCGTTTGAATTATTATATAATATAAACGCCATTTTGGGGTTTTTCTTTGGAGCAACTGTAGGTTCATAATCGTTATTTGACAACTTGGTAAATCACACCAATATGGAAGGATTTGACGGGGCAACATTTTGAAAATTATAATTTACTTTTTGGATTTTGTTTATTAATAGAATATTTTTTGTCTTTTATGGTGATTTATAAATCACGGTGATTGATCAGTATTTTCTATTTTCTTTGCTATTTCTTGCCTTATTTTGGGTCTAACTAGGGTTATTTTGTGTAGTTAGATGAATACTATGGTTTAATTATATTGGGTTTGGTACTTATTTTTTTGGGTATTTTTGGGGTTTTTGCAGGGTGATTTATTTATTTCATTGCTAATGAATTATTTTGGGGAAATTGTGTATTGATTGGTGTCTAAAGAGCCAATCTTATATTGAATCAAATAAAATTGTTTTTTTGAAGTAGTATAGCTTGAAATTTATTTTAGGCGTTTATTATTTAGATCAATGTCACTTTCGGTTGAATATGTAATATATTTTGACTTTAAGAATCAACTTCAGTCGATAATTATCATGTTAAAGAATAACAAGAACGAAAAGTTTAAGCCGATGAATGGTCATGTCAAGAGTGGAACTTAAAAAAGTTAAATGGATAGGCAAGTTCCCAACATGTTTGATATATCATCTTTATTAGTTTAGTTGGAAATATATGGCTCTAGAAATAGTCCATAATGGTAGAGGTATTCATTTGGGTTATCGGGTCAATTTCAAGTCAAATGTATTGTGTCCACTTTGATTTTTACACAATTTTAAATTCATATTCACGTGGGGTCAAGTCAGATAGTTACAACTTACAAGGTCGGATAAATATCGAGTGATTGGGTCTGTTTTGAGGAACTCTAGTTGAGATGAATGATTATTAGTTGTTTGGCTGTTTTCAGGGATGGTTCTCGGCAAGTGCGTAGGGCCTTTGATCGCTTAGGGCGCCATACGTTAAAGAATCTCAAATATTAGTCGATCAGTTTACACTTTGGGTTTAGTCTAATTAATTATTTTTAGACCCTAAAATTATGAAAAAATATAAAATAAAAAGGCTTCTAAAATTAGTGTGTTTTTCTTTGCCTTGACTCTTTGGTGCTTGCAATTTGGTCAATCTTGAAATGTTAAGGGATCACGTACCAACTCACCGAAAGTTAAGTAGATGGTTAAGGTCATAGCATTAGCATATATTATGTATTCTAATAATACGCCCTTCACAAAAAAGCCATTTTAGATTAGAAGTGTGCTTATATTTAGTGATAAATAATCCACTTTAAATAAAGGGTAGAAATTCGAACTCATTACATGTTTCTCTGAGATTTTTGTGTTACCCAAGTGTTTTGGGAGGCTTTCCATTACATTGCACATGCCCTAAAGCATGATGCCCATTTTTGACGGTTATATTAAAAAGAAGCTAAACTTGGAATTTATTAGTCCGTTTTACTTACTGTATTTGATTTTTTTTATGCAATTTAATGTGTTATTTTGTTCATTTATATAGTAAATAATACTAATCTAAAAATCAATATTATTAAAATATACAATTAAACAATTCAAATAAGATTTCACTTGGCTGTACTTTTATGTTCACATTAACCGCAATATATAAAATAACAGTAAGTCTCATGGGAGACATTCTATTCTATAGACGGAATCCATGAAGCCCAGCCCAAAATATAACATAGTATATTTGGGGTTATAATAAATTATTTGGGTTATAATAACTTATATTTGGGTTTATAGAATAGTATATTCGAGATTATAATACCTTACATTTAGGATTATAACATAATATAATTGATATTATAATAAAAAAAAATCAGTTAGAGGAAATGGACTGGCCCAATTTTGTGGTTTATCCTATAGACCGTCTCTTGTGAGATTTTGTGATAAAATAATGCTTAAACGAACAAAGCATATACTAATACTAATTAGCATATCTTAAAAAAAAAAAAAAAAAAAAAAAACTAAGCATACAGATCAAGATTGGAATTATTTGATCCAAATATTCCTTTGAATTATGAATACATTCAAATTTAATAATTATTCAATCTAAATTAATGGAATTCACAACTTACCAGCTGGTCCATCTTCCTCCATTATTGAATTCTTAATTTCTCCACTATTTCCAACCCTTTATTAAAAATTTAAACAACTAATTAATGTTGTTCTCTATCATTCCTCATTACTTTTCTAAATTAATCTCTATGTTTTTTTTTTCTGAATTTGTTACTAAATTTCACATTTTAACTCATAATATAATACATGACTTTTAAAAATATTACTCCCTCCGTTTCTTTTTGTTCTTCTTATTTACTTTTTGCACAGTTTTCAATGTAAATTTTAAAAAATACATAATAAAAAAGTATACATTAGACGAATCTAACGAGATCTCATATGAATATATTTTATCTTCTAAATATGTGTCAAAACATTAATTGAATTTCTCCCTCCTTAAAATGAAATATTCTAAATGACAAGAACATTTGAGAATCGAGGGAATATTTACAATTTAACTCAATCAAATATTCCTACTTTGTCTTTTGTTTTTTTTTTTTTTTTGTTTCTCTTCAATTGATGTTATCACTTGTTATTTTTCTCATTTATTTTGTTGCATCATATACTTCCTATATTCAGTAAAGATTGCCATATCCTAGTAATGAGTTAAATGTATCAATTTTAATAGAATGAATGAGTGATGGATTAATACCATAAAAAAAAAGAAAATTTACTTTTAGTGATTTATTTTGGAAAATCCGACTTTTGCCCACGATTATGCTTTGATTAAAGGTCTTGTAACCTTTTAAAAAGGTTTTCTTTTAATTTTTTTCGTTTTTAAAATTATTTTACAAGATAAAAAAAGAAAAACGCCTCGTGCTTCCTCCCCCACGGGCAACCCCCTAAGTCGCCTCTTACCTTCTCCACCTTAGTCACTCCCCTCTCCCCGTACAACCACTTCCCCCACCCCCTCTCCCTCACACGTCTCTGATCCCTACGATTGGGTCGTTGCAAAACGTATAAGATCTTGTATTACAACAACTTATGTCAGTTGCGAAATATAGATATTTAAAAACGATTAAAGTTGTTGCCAAAAACATTAACGGTTTGACAACCACTTTTCTCTCTGTAATTGGGGTTGTAAAAATTGCAACGACATTTATTTTGCAACAATAAAAGCCATTGTAAAAAACATCAGACTTTTACAACCACGTATGTCGTTGCAAAATTTTTAGATATAGTCGTACCACCAACTTTTTTGGCAACGCCTTTTTTTTTATAAAACATGATTTTTGTTGTAGTGCATCCTCCCCCCACTCGTCCTAACTTACAATCACACCACCACTAATTTGAAAATTTTAATATTATGAAAATATAAGACGAGATAAATAAATAAGATTTTAAATAATTAAGGTTTTTTCTTATATAATGGTCGCAATATATAAAATATCTTTAATATATTTGATTATGTAAAATAAAAAAAAATTAAAATTAATAATCTTTGCATTTAGACAAACTAAATTTTACTTGATTTTTTAACTTAGAGATTAAAACTTAACCACAAATTAAAAATAATCAGTAAGTAGTGTAATATTTCAAGTAATTTAGAATACTAACAATATTATTACAAGAATACGAAAACTTCAGTCATAACTCATAAAGAATTGAAGTTGGTCATCAAAATGTCATTAAAAAAATTGATGTCAGTCACGTAAATTAATACAAATGAGATATGAAACTATCGAAAAATTAAAAGCAAAATCAGTAACACGAAAGTGCTAGTCTAATGAAACGACAATAGAATTTAATTCGATTGCTCATCCAGCAAAAACGAAGAGTATGTTCAATTTTCAACCCTTCAAAAATGTAAGGCTGGACGAAAAACAAAAAAAAAAAAAAAAAATCCGAAAAAAAAAAATCAGATTCGGGCCCTAATTCACTCCCATCTACATTTACATTTTACATCTTCGTAATCGACATCTAATTTTCTAAACAGAAAGTAGTTCATCAGATGAAGAATTGATTAAATCGCGGACCTCAAAAGAAACATCACGACCACATCGAATAGCATCAAGAACTCTTTCAAAAACAACGACATTACAAGGAATCCGAAGCGCGCCTTTCTGCTCATATCCGTATTCTTGAGCAGATATATTCAAAAGCCTGACAAAAACAGGATGATTCATTAGATCGGCGCTCACATTAAATCTTTCCATTTCTTCTCCAACATAAACCGGAACATGTCCTGATGGAACAGATCGTCGTCTCATATGCGACGGTTTCTTTGCGACTCCGGATCTCCGATTCGGACGAGGTGACGTCAAAGAATCAGATCGGAGAAGAGAGTATGATTTTGATGAAGAACATGAAGATGAATCTGCAACTTTGGATAGCTTTTTAATGAACTGCCTCATTGTGAAGATCGGAAGAGAGAGAAAGCTTGAATTGCAAGCAATGGGGGAAAGAGAGAGAGAGAGAGAGAGTGTGTTAATGGAGATTGGAGATCGTAGAGAGAGGAATTATTATCAATTATGTGACGGATTGACAGAGGAATGAATGAGTGAGTGATGGCAACTGCCAAGCAATCGTATAAATAAGCAGAATAATTGGCAGTTCCGCGGAAATCTTTCCTTTTCATTTCGATGTACGGAATTTTTAAATTTAAAAATCATTTTCCGTAACCTAGAAGTACGCTATGCGAATATTTTATTCCTTCTAGTATTCTCTTACAGAAGAGGGGAGGGGTGCAAGGTGATCGACCGCAGATGACCCCTCTTTCTCTAGTGTATAAAAAAGTTAATAAAAAAAAGAAATATGTTAAATTTATTAATAAATTAAATATATTTACTATAATTAAGGCGCAAAATATTAATTTTGCACAGAGCTCCCAAATTGTTCAAGACGGCTTTGTAATAAATCTCTTACAATAATTTATACTAATCAATTATCGTTATTTATAAATCACCAACAAAAGGTAATAATACTCCATCCTATTTTTCCTATGTGTATCATTAATTTTTGCGACACTATTTATCTATCACTCTTATTACTCCTATTTTATTACTCCCTCCTATTCACCCTATTTGTCTCATCTACCTTTCACGCATATCAAGGCAATATTTTGACATTTAATATGTTTAATTGTGCATGATTAAAAATTATAAAAATTTGATATTAAAAATATTTGTATTGAGACGAATAAAATAAAATCCCACATGACCATATTTTAACGTATACATTAAGAACAAAATACGAATTAATAGCGATTAATGAATAGTAACCAAAAAGAAAATGAGACAAGTAGGAAGAATAGGAGGGATTATTAACTATAAGTTAAAATATAATCATGTGAAATTTCGTTTGATTTATTTTAATGTAAAAGTTTATTAATATCAACTTTCAAAAATTTTAATTATATATAATTAAATATATTAAGTACTCCCCCCGTCCCATTAGTTTTGTCCACTTTACATTTTTCACACATGCCGAGGCAACATTTTAATCTTTAATATCTTTAATTGTGTATAATTAAAAATTATAAAAATTTGATATTAATAATCTTTGCATTGAGACGAACAAAATAAGATCCCACATGACTATATTTTAAGTTATAGATTAAGAACAAAATACAAATTAAGAGTGATTAGTGAATAGTAACCAAAAACTAAAGTGGACACAATAAAAGGGACGGAGGGAGTATTAAATAAGTACATTGGATAGAGTGCATAAAGTCTATAGGACACTTAAGAGAATAGGAGGGAGTATTACTTACTAAGACTTCATCTTTTCTTTTATTCACGGTGAGTATTCAGCTTACTTTTTGGACGATATTTGTCTTTTATTCTTAATTTGTATTTTATATATAAATCTATAAAATAAAATATGGTAAAGTGAGATTTTGTTTGATTCGTCTCAATACAAGGATTATTCATATAAACTTTTCACAATTTTTAATTATGCACGATTAAAGATATTACGGATTTATTAAGTGCATTGGATATAGTGCATAAAGCAAATAAGACACGTATGGTGAATAGAAGTGAGTAATTTTCATTTGTCACTAAAAGTTTGGGAAAATTTTGAAAAGTAAATTAATTTTCTCGTTACACTAAAAGTAGACTTGTTATATGTTATTTACCTTGTATTTCCTCCATTTCACTGTACTTGTTATATTTGACTTTTTACGTAATCCAATATGTTATTTTAATAATTTATATATTGAGATAATGAACATCTAAATCTATAAAAAGTTAATTTTATAAAAGTATGTGATTAGACGATTTAAACAAGATTCCACTTGTATATATTTTTACTTATATATAAGCCATAATATAAAATAGAGAAAATTATAAAAAACCACCTTATCTATACACTCTTTTTAAAAAAACTACCTTATATAAAAATTTTTGCAAAAAACTACCTTATGTAATACAATCTTTGCAAAAGACTACCTACTACTCAATTTCGTTAGTTGACCGGCATAATTAACGGTTGACTTCCACATGCCTGTCACGTGCGCAATTAGAAACTCACCTTCTCCTTCATTGAAATGTTGAGTAACGGGAATAGAACACCAAAAAATCCCAATTAATTATACTGGTCAACTAACGAAATTGAGTAGTAGGTAGTCTTTTGCAAAGATTGTATTATATAAGATAGTTTTTTGCAAAAAATTTTATATAAGGTAGTTTTTTAAAAAAGAGTGTATAGATAAGGTGGTTTTTTATAATTTTCTCTATAAAATAAGATTGAACGATAAATTTTAAAGTGTCAATAATAGTCATGCAACGAGTATTTCAGAACGGTGGAAGTATTTCACTAAATTCATCTTTGATTTCATTGTAACTTGTAACTTATAACTTTGTACAATGTGGTGCGTGGATGACATATATCGTCATTTATTTTATAGTGGAAGTAATATGAGATAATTATTGCGATGTCTTACTTACAAATCAATTTGGAGTCATGAAAAATATATGAGTTGTTCATTTTACAAATAATACTGTGCGTAATTGTTTTATTAATTTATTTGATCAACACGTTAGTGCTACCTATGATTTTGGGTTTTGGATCCGCCACTGTCTTAATTACTTTACTTATGAGGAATCTTTAAAGATAATAAATTGTAAGTGAATTTACTTCAAGCAAATATACTTAATAGGTTGATTTATTTAAAAATAAATAATAAATGAGTTTATTTTTAGCGGATCATGCAAAGATTAATTTATTATTCACCATTTCTATGCATATAGTTGTACATATAGCAACAAGTAAAAGTCTATAAAAGAATATTAAGTGTAAAATTCATTCCAACAACCATACTAATTGAAATTCAACACGATAAATAATTTTTACTCAAATTTCAACATGCTCTATGCAATTTTACCTTAATTTTTAGAAAAATTTATAATAAATTAACTAATAAATTTTTTTTCCCAAAAAAGTATCTAATAAAATAAGTTTTGCTAAAAAATATCTGATAAAACCTTTTGTTTTCCAAAAAGTATCAAATGACGTTTTCCTTCAGTTAACCGTCAATTATAATAGTTGATCGACTAGTCAAAAAAAATTGGAAAATAAATTTTTTGCAATTTATTTTTCGCACTATCTTCTTTCTTTACTTTTTACACAAAATCGAAAATATATTGGAAAAGAAATTGAAGATGAGTAGGAAGAATTTTTGATTTTGACCAGTCAACCGTTATATTTTACGGTAAACTGAAGGAAAACATTACTTGGTACTCTTTAAAAAAGATAAAAATTTATTAGGTATTCTTTGATAAATTTTTATTAAGTGCTTTTTAAAAAAGGAAAATTTGATATTAATAATCCAATCTTTTGCTTATCCGCTGTGAATAATCCAACCTTTTGATTATTTTCTAATAATCCAACGTTTGTACTTAGTTCGCTGTGAATAATCCAACCTTTATTTTTGTCTGCTAACAGCATACCCTATTGCTACCTATTATTAGTAATTTGGTATGTTATGGGCAAATTTTATCGCAAAGGTTGGATTATTAGAAAATAATCAAAAAGTGAGATTATTTATAGCAAATAAGTGAAAGGTTGAATCATTAATATCAATTTTTCCTTAAAAAACGACTTTTATTAATTAGATTTCTGACGATTTTCCCTAATTAACTTAGCTTTATAATAGTTGAGAAGTAGCAATGTTTGACCTACAACCTCCTTGTGAGTTGTGACTTGTGATCGACTAATATGCTAACAATATTCATCTTAAATTATCTACGCAGTTACAAATGTAAAACACTTTGAGATTAAAAAAGAATATTTTATTCAATAATATAGTATTAATTTAAAAATTAAAGATAAATAATTATAAATTAAAAATGATCAATAAATAACATAAAAATACGGAATAATTGTTTTGAATTGAATAGATTATGTAACATAGTCAATTCATTGGAGACAGTCTATATGGAGTGAATTTTATTCTCGTAAATAAAATTTATAAAAAAATTTTAAAAGTTTTTGATGTAAAATAGAAAAGTTTGCACGTATACGTACTATATCCGTTCAAATGATCAGAATCAAAACCATATCTTTTATTTGGACTTGTTTTAATATATCTTTAAATATATATATTATATATAGTAATTAAAAATTAGTTCAATAAATAAATTAAGCTATATTTTAATTTGGTAAAAATAAATTAAGCTAAATTTAGTAATAATTACTACCTCTGTCTCCATGAGAGTGCATTTCTATTTTAATTAGTCATTCCTACTTAAATATAATTTCGTTTCATGAAAATGTCGCCAATTTTGTATCATTTTTGTATAATTAATTCACATTTATACATTTTCTTTTCTAATCTCATCAACACAAGTTGAATGAACCCACCCACTTTTAGTGAGCCTCTTATATAAACTTTGTCACACTAAATATTGTGCATGTGATACCCTAAATTAAAAAAAGAATGATAGACTACTCATGTTATCAAGATGTATCTTTTTTTTAAGGATTCAATTTGCTAAAAACTTCACAATTAAGCGTTTGGTAGGGAGCAATCTTAAGATGGGTGACCTCCTGAGAAGTTTTCCTAGGTGTGCACGAGTGAGGCCGAAGTGCGCTTGAAAGACTTGTGTTGGTTTGTGGGCCAGTATACAATCTCCATGATTAGTCACCGGTAGTCAGTTGGGCCGGGATTTATGGTGCACATTTTCTTATTTTCTACTTGAATCATTCAATTCACTCTTTAAATGCAAATATGCACAATTTTAACCTAATCATGCCGGTCTCTTGAGAGAGTCTGTCTTTTTGAGAGACGTCATTTAGACCCAACCCATTAAACCTTAAATGTCCATTTATTGTATCCTAAATGCTTACTTACATCATCATTAATGCCTATTTACCATATACTTAATGACCATCGAAAAATTATTTAAAATGCCTACTTACAAATATTTTTATTCCGAGAACCATATCCTTAATGGCTACTTACAACATCTTTAATGCCTATTTACAGTATACTTAATGCCCACAGAGTAAGTACTTAAGTACCTACAATATACTGAGAAACTTACTCTGTATTTTTCTTTTTGGGCCTGCTCAATAAAGATGGTTTTTCATCATCATCATATCATACATTCTAATAAAATTCTTGGTAAATGACAAATGTCAATGTAAGAGAAGGTGTGCCATCATATCATATCATCATATCATATCATACATTCTAATAAAATTCTTGGGAAATGACAAATGTCAATGTAAAAGAAGGTGTGCCATTTGTAATTTTTCTATTGGTTAAAAGCTAACAGATTTCTTTTTTCAATTAATACTGCCTAATATGCATTGATGTTTCAATCTACAATACATTGATGCTTGCTTAATTTAAGAAATAATTTATTAGGATATTATAATTAATTTAAGGAATAATTTATTAGACCATAAATAATTTCTGAACTTATGGTATTTGAATTATTTTTGTATCATATGTCACAATTTTTAATTTGCCTAAATGAATGCAGTCAAAGATAACAGATTATTTCTCACATGGAATAATCAAATTAATTAATTGCTATATTTATTAAACTAAATTAAGTAAATTAAGTAATCTAATAAATTGCATTTAATCTTGACCAATATCTCTACCATTAAATTATCTTTGACTATTATTTATGTATGGCTAAATTGAGTAAATTATAAAATATATATATCGCATCATATATTCTAGACGATTTTTTATATTACAAATTTAATTCATGCATATATTGTAAAAATTGAGTAATTTACGAGTACATAATATCTCAGGCTTTATTTTTTTAATTAATATATTTATATTACAAATTGCACGGGATTCTATACTAGTTTTATATAAAAAAAATGTTTTTTGCCAAAAAAATAAATAAATATGGTTTTTCAAAGAGACTGTCTCTCACAAGAATTTGTGTATAATCTTATGCCACATCTTATATTCGACTATTATCATCATTTTATATAAAAAAATGTTTTTTGCATTATATTATGGGCTCTTAAATGAAATCATAACATTTAAACATCCTTAATTATTATTAAAGAAACTCTAATCATTTTATTCGATCATTGAAATCAAATCAAAATAAATGTGACTAAATTAGGTAAAAGTACTAAATAGATTTTCAATTCTCGTTCTAATTGATGCATCAATAATGCAATATGAGAATAGAGTGTTCTTAAGAAAATGACAAGAATAATAAAATATTTTCTTATTCTATTTGTTGATTAATCATGAATAATCTCAATTTTGAAAAGTATTTTCCTATAGCAGATCTGATTACATGATGACTTGATAGCAAGTTTTATATAATTAAAAAAAGATAAACGAAAATAAAATGTTGAAAAAATATTAAAAAATATTTTCAAAAAATGATTTTTTTATTATTCAAAATTTCCTACGTGAATTGTCAATTTTTTTTCTAATTTTACATTAATTTTCAGTTTAATTTTTGGTGAATCATCTACGATTGCAAGGTCATCAAATTACCCAAGCTTACTCTAGACAAATACTACCTAAAGTTGAAATTATTTAAGGTGAATCAATATGTGAAATTATTGTAAGAAAATAATAAAAATATTGAATTATTTTAAGAATCTTTCCTTCTTTTTATTTATTTGAATTTTTTAAAGAATTTATTTATTTAATTTGAACTTGTTACCACTACAACATAATTTGCTTTTAGTGGGATATATTTAGCGACATTTAATTTAAACACTACAAAAAAACACGGAGTTTTGACGGAAAAATATAGGTTTTTTCGACGGTTTTAAGCGTCGAAAAATATTTTTTCGACGCTTGCCAAAGCGTCGAAAAAAAAGGCGTAACAAATTTTCGACGCTTTTTTTTAGACGCTTATTTTTGTCTAAAATATTATGTATTTCCGACGCTTTTAGCCGTAGAAAATAAGATTTGGGGCCCAAAAATAAACTACTATTATAACATTTTCGACGCTTTAAAGCGTCGAAAAAATTTTGTGCCTTAAATCTTTACTACATTTTTGGGATTTTAGACGCTTTAAAGTGTCGAAAAAACTTAGTATTTTAGACGCTTTTAAGCGTTGAAAATGTTTAATATTTTAGACGGTTTTAAGTGTCGAAAATGCTTCATATTTTTGACGCTTTTAAGTGTCGAAAATGCTTCATATTAGACGCTTTTATCCGTCAAAATGAAAATAAAGACATAATTATTTATCATGACCCAATATGTATTAGCCTTTTCCATACTATATAAAATTCATCAAACATACATAATTACAAACAAATATTATAACAAATCAATCATATCCACAAAAACATTAGAATTCGATATTCTATACGCATATACATTTGTCAATGTAGCAAATGCCTAATATATATTAATATACATTGGTTGATGTTAAAGAAAGCAAAATCTATAAAGTTAAAAAGTTTGTAAAATGTTAAAGGCCTCCAATTAAGAGCACAGCTCACATTGTAAGTGACGCTACAAAAAAAGGTCTTGCACTTAAGCTAGATGCCCCTTGCGTAGCTTGAAGAAGGCTTTGCCCCTAAAGCTGTGAAAAATGCTTAGTAATGAATCTCCTTGTGATCTCCAATTTCATTTATTCCATTCACTTTGCGGTCATTCCTCTTGCTTCGTTACCTAAGTGTAGGGGGAAATGATGGATAAGGTGAATGCTCAAAGAAACTATTGATTGTTTAGACTAAAAAGAATTAGAAGGCAGGAACTCCAACTCAAACTCCAAGGGCATAAAAGATATCCTGTAGTGCATATAAAATTTCAAAAGTTTACAGTATAAATTCATTATATGAGTACATACCACAGAAAAGAATTGCAGAGAAAGTCTTGAGCCAAAAAATAAGGATCAATCTACATTTAGTTTATCTAAACATCTACTCTCATAGTGTAGAGAGTATTAGAAAAGTTAGGGTACTTACAAAGCTATGTGGCTATTCACAAGCATGAAATAAATTCTCCAAAACTTCCTTTCTTTTATGATTTAAGGCACAACTCATTGTAGCTTTGAGATTTCCTGCAAAAAAAGAACACATTCATATAATATAAAAAATGTTCCCACTCGCATGCACCTATACTTTATATGGATAGTATAAAGCCATTAAGGTATATGATAGCAGAACCGATGACTTGTATATATTATGAAAAGCTAAATAGAAGAGAAGGAAAAAGTGCATAATGTTGACACCATTAAAAGGGCAAAATAAGCCAATGTAATTAAGCGTCATAATGCAATTACTTATAAAGCCACACTTGTTGACAAAGGATAAAATTCACTATGAGAAGTCTATGCTCTCTCTAGCTAGCTGATATACTAACCGTTGCAGCAATAACTTTGCCATCACCGTCAGGACACCAAGAAACCGAGGGACTTGTAGCATCTAAATTGTTGATTTTGCAGCTATCTTCACTAGCTGTAGCTTCCTTAATCGATCCATCAAGTCCAATCTCCTCAAGATCACCAAGACTATTGTGATCATCTGGCCCTAGCAAAGGCAGAGTTTATGCCCTCTCTCTCTCAATAGGCTGTGGTTCGAAAGGATCAATCTTATGGGAAACTTCCAATTGGGAGCTTTTAAAAACATCCAATTCAGTTTCGCATGAAACAACTTTCTTCTTCTTGGACTCCATATAACTTGATGGAACATCCAATCCTATTCAGTGGCTCTTGTTTTAGTGCATATCAACTATCCAATTTATCTTCACTACCTATTCCTAAAATCCCGAATAATAGCAGTCCTAAGTAGCAACTAAGTACGAAACTCACCTGACCGATGTTTTGGGAAGACCACAGAAGCGAATGTGCATCATCGCTTATTGTATGCTTTCTGAAATAGTAAACATCAACATTTATCAACAAAAATAAAAACCAAAAAAAAATTTAATCAGTTATGGAGGAACCAGAAAGCAAACTCTAAGGCTTCCAAGCTTTTTGATAGCAATAATTGTTTGGAAAATTTGTCCTGAATAATCCGACCTATTGACCATCTGCTGTGAATAATCCCAACTATTGATTATTTTTGAATAATCCAACCTTTGTATTTTTTTTGCTCACAGCACCCCTTACCACATTTTAACCGACTATTGTAGGTACCTACTTGCCGTTACTCTCACTTCTTCTTCCTCCTTATGCTTCTTTGTTGGTCTACCCCAACTCTTCTTTGGTGGTAAGTAGCTATAGTAGTCGGTTAAAATGTGAAAAGGGGTGCTGTGAGCAAAAAAAATTCAAAGGTCGGATTATTTATAAATAATCAATAGTTGGGATTATTCATAGCAAATTGGCAATAGGTCGGATTATTCTCGACAATTTTTCCTAATTGTTTTTCCTTATTTTCCTGTATACCATATCTAAAATAAGTCACTCAAAATCCATAGATAGTAGTCAATGACAACACAATATCATTTAAAAAAGTGAATTCACCTCCAATTTCTTCAACTTTCTTTTCTGGGATTTACTCAAACTTTTACTAAGAAATATTCAAGAAATTTACTAAGAAATATTAAAGAAACAAAAAATTAATAATTTAACAATTTTAGGTCTAGGAATTAATTTACAAGACAAAAAAAATTAAAAAAAGACCTGCACTGTGCGTTCTTGGTTCTTGAAAGATGATTCTGATGCAAACAAAATCGGATTATTTCACATTTAAGTCAAAAAAAAACAGACCTGTTGTGGAGAAGTTTACAAGACAAAAAAATCAAAAAAAATCAGAAATTGATTAATTCTGATGCAAAAATCAAAAAATAGAATTTTTTCACCTTAATTTACAATACAAAAAACCAATGTTGTGGAGAAAAAAAAAAGAAAAACAAAATAAAAAAAAAATCTGGTTCGAATACCTGTGCGAGAAGGAGAAGTTGAGCGCCGGTGAGGTTCTTCTGTACAGGCGACAGCCGGACGGTTCTGGTTGAAAGCCGGTGGCCGGTTCTGGTTGACAGCTGGTGGCTAGTTGTCCAGGTGCGGCCGCCGGTGAGGGAGTTATTAGGGTTTAGGATGCAAGAGTAGTTTGAGAGGGGGAAGAACGATTTTTGTTTTGGGTAGGCAGGTTTGAAATGTTTTGGGTATTCCTAGAGGCGGGTTACTATGGCTGATTATTTTAGTTTTTTTTTCTTTTTTTTCGACGGTTATACTCAATATTTTCTACGCATTTCAACGTCCAAAATTAAGCGTCTAAAAGCTCCGTTTTTCTTTTTAGACGGTTAATTAAGCGTCGAAAATAAAGTGTCAAAAAACTCCTTGTTTTTTTGTAGTGAAATGTCGGTATTTCAAATTTTGTTAGTGTATAGGTATACGGAGGATTTAGTAGGCCTGTCAAACAGATCAGGTCGGGGCGGGTTCGGGTTCGGGCCATATATAAACAGGTCAGAAAACCCTTGACCCAGACCCAACTCATCAAATTAGTTGGGTTGAAAATCACAACCTTGGCCCGACCTGGAAATGATCAGGTTGACCTGAATTTGACCCACTTAACCCGTTTATAATTTTTTGTTTTCATTTTAAGGTTTTTAATGTTGTTTAAATCTAATAATTTTTGGCTTTAATTTTAATTTTATGTTTTGTTGTTGTTTATTTTGTATTTACTATGAAAAATAAGAAAATATTAAATGAACTAAGTTCAGCTCATACTTATTTATTTAACTCGAAATTAAAACATTTAATTAAATGGATTATACAAGTTTTTTTCAGGTTTAAAATTTTAACCTGAACCTAACCCATTTAATAAACAGATCAGGTCGGGTCGACCCATTTAATTAATTGGGTCAAAAGTCTCAACCCAAACCCACTTATTTCGAGTTAGGTTCAGGTCGGGTTAGCAGATCGGGTCAGCTTTTGCCAGCCCTAGGATTTAGTGACATTTATTAGACCCTTTAACATTATATTAAAAAGTCACACTAAAGTTTTTCGCGACATAGGTACTAGTGACATTTCTCACAAATGTCACTATAGACTATAGAGACAATTACAAATTTACATATGACACTAAAGACCAAATTAAGTGTCGCTAGATCACTTTATGATGGAACTTAAAATAAAAAATCAATAATTATTACACTAAAAATATAAATTAGTTGCATTTTTTTAATGTCATTAAATCTAATATTGAAAAAACTAAATTTGTTGTAGTGTACTAACAAGTGATTTTTGAAGGATAATGCATGCCACTTTTGGTAATAAATTTATTTGTTTAAAGAAACTTTTAATAATAAATTAAATCCACCCTAATACTCCTAGTTGGTAACGCGGAAAAATAAGCTGGTTTAATCCTATCCTATGATTATAAAATAAAAATGATGATTATGGAACTTTAAAAGCGCGTCAGCCTCCATTATCGAATCATATCATACTACTCCTAATTACAGAATACTGATACTGCCTTGCTGTTACTTTCATTTTTATTTAAGTACTTAAAAATAAAAAAAAATTAAAAAATAAAAAATAAAAATAAAATACTTTATCTTTAAATTTATTCGATAGTTAAATGGGGTTTTGTTTAAATTGTCTAAATTCATAATTAATTTCATAATTTTCTCTTATTTATTTTAAATGTTCCGTTTTTTTTTTGAAAATATGTTCTATTTGGTTTTTTAGCACTATTCATCAGTCATTCTTATTATATGCTTTGTTTTTGGCAAAATTCTAAAGTAAACGAGAATTTAATGTTTCTTTTGTTTCATTAAAAAAGGTCTCTTTTTATTATCACCTTCTAATATAGTTTTTGAATGTGAAACCATTATTTGTCTCTTCGGAGACATCTGATAAAATTAGAACGATACAGAGAATGTGAAACCATTATTTAATTTACATAATTTAACATAGCTTAGATATATTTCAATAAATTATGTAAAAATTTATTATTTAAATGAATGTTAAATCCTAAATTAAACTATTAAGTAATAGATAATTACACTTACCAAAGCTCTAATAAACTGACATTTAAAAATTTCAACTCTTTTATTATATTTTTCATTTGTTTTCCGCACTCTTTTTACGCAAATTCCAATGCAAATTTAAAATACAAATAATTTTAATTGTAAGTTTTTAAAATTCTAAAAAAATAATATTAGAAAATATAAATTAAAACGTATGAATCTATCTAGATCCCACACGGATATATTTTTTCATATAAATCGATGAAAATTCATATTCAAAATTTAATATTAAAATTATAATTTTTATTTGAGAAGAACATATGAAAACGGTGGATATATGATATTATTGTTTAGAGTATAATAAAAGTAATAAGGAATGAGTTGGTGTGGAGTGTTGCATGACTCACTAAAGACTTTAATGATTAGGAAAGCCCTAATTATATTCCTTAAGAATCTCCACCGTTTTGCTTTCCCACTTCATGCGCATCACTTTATCATCATCCTTTGGGTCTTTGGGAATATACTTTTTACATTTCACATTTTTTTAAAAAATTATTGGAAAGTTTAATTTTAAGAATTCACTTTAATTTAAGTAATTATCTTATAAAGGTTTGATATGTAATTAATTTTATTTTACAAAAGTCTCTCTTAATTAGATGTGACCTTTGCATGACTATGACCTCTAACATGATAAACATGTTGCTTTATTAAAAAAATTGACATATCACTTTGTTATTTGTTTATAAAGAAAATTAATTAAATTAAATTATTAAAGATCATAAAGAGAAAGGAAAAAAACATGTTTTTAAATAAAAAAGAGATAAATAATTTTGAAAAAAGAAAAACATAAAAATATCTAAAGGAAAACCTTTAATTTTATTAAAAAAAAAATTTTAATTTATTATTTTCTTTTTTTTTGATTAAATTTTAGTTTCTTTTAATTCCAAAAAGTAACAAACAATAATAATTAGACACTTGCCTTTTTCTTTGGAATAACTGTGCTAGAGGAGGTGAAGAAAATCGTTAAATCCTTTAGATGAAAAAAACACGTGTAAAGGTAAGGATTAATGAAAAGTCAGACCTTTGAAAGATTACCTAATGATCATGATCTTTAGAATGAAATTTTTCTAAATTTTGTTACTCTTTATTTGGTAAATTTATTTTCTCACTAAATATACTACTAAATGCCCCTTTTTATCTCAAGGTCAAGCCTAAACACCACTTAAAATTAGAGGTAGGGTGAAATTTGTACCCTATTAGGGCGCCAATTACTGGTCGGACATTAACATTTTTGTGCTGTAAATTTCGGGACGTTGAACCCAACCGCGGCCCATACTTAAAAATCATATACTTCGGCGTGGGTTTAAGTCTCAATATTCGAGTTTGACATGTCGAGGAAGGAGTTTACGAAGATAACAATGTTCCATAAAATGTGCACGAAGAAAAGGTATTTATCCTATGGCCGTGAATAATGAGTATCTGTATGAGACTGATGAGCAAGAAATAATGAGGACATAGATCATGCTAATGATATGATGGAGGGAGGTGAGGATGAGTTAAGAAAACGTCCTCGTGTTTAAAACTTATTAATAGAGGTTTCTCAAAAATTTTGTACCCTATATGTACGTACAAAATTCACCAAACTTACAGCCATGTTGACAATTTTTAAAATTAAGTTAGAGTTCAATTGAAGTGACACTAGTTTGGCAAGCTTATTAAAAGTGTTAATGAGATATTTCCTGATGGAAATAAATCGACGTATTATGCCAAATAGTGTTAAGAAGTAAACCCAATATTGTTTTATTTGATGGATTTCCTATTATTATTTGATAATCATTAGGAAATTGGTGATCAAATATAATAAGGGAAATATAGTTTTCTATATTATGTAGTTTCCTAAACTATCTTGGTAATATTTTTTTTCCTAAATTTATGAGTTTAGGGTTTTTGGTAGACTCCTACAAAAGGTTGCTCATTTGTGTATCCTCAAATTTGAAAGAGAGCCTATGTAAGATTAATGAGTGTTCTCATAAATTGTGGGAGTGTTTAAGAGTTCTGAAACAGAGTCTAGTATTATTTGTTGTTGATAATAATGTAAGGGTGAAAGAGTTCTTTCATATGAAATTATAAATTTTTGTGTTTGTGTGCTTTATTTTTTAGTGTATCCCATTTAAAGTATTTGTCTTTTTTCCTACCAAAGTGGTATCAGAGCCAAGGCTCGTGTTAGTAGTGATGGGAAAATTATTAAGTGGGAGATTTCTATTTGAACTATTTAATGGTAAGAATAATTTTACATTATGACAAAACATAGTGAAAGATATGTTAATTCAATAAGGGTTATATGTAATTCTTGAAGATAAGAAGCCCACTGACATTGAAGAATCAAAGTGGGTTGACATGAAGTTGCATGCATCATCAACTATCAGATTAACACTTGTATCGGAGATCAAGTATGATGTTTTTGAGGTGAATAAGCCCAAGATTTTATGGGAGCTATTAGCAAATACTTATCAATCAAACTCTTTGGCTATTAGGTTGTTTCTAAAGGACTTGTGTTTGGGCTTACTGTGGAAGAAGATGGAGACTTAAGAGATCATTTTAATTGTTTTAATGGATTGATCACCCAACTAAACAATTTAAATGAGAAGTTCAAAGATGAAGACAAAGTTATTCTCCTATTGGTGTCTTTACCAAAGAAGTATAATAATGTGATTACTTCTTTATTGGTGGGAAAAACGGAGCTAGCTTTGGATGCAATCATCGTGTGTTATCTAGAAGCCAAAAGACTCATGATGTAAGAATCGGGTGACACATATGATAGGGCATTGATGGTGTCTAAGGCATACTACTACAAGAAGAAAGGTAGCAAAGATAATTCCAAGGTAAAGTGTTCACTATTATAAGGAAATTGGTCATATTCAATATACTTGTCCAAAAGCAAAGGAGGACATAAAGAAGTTAAAAAAGGCCAAAAGAAGGGAATTGTTGCTACAACGCAAGATGAAGGTGATGGCCTCCTTATACACAAGTCACTGAAGGATGAATGGATCTTTGATTCAAGTTGTTCTAATCACCTATGTGTAAGAAGGAAAATGTTCTTTAAAGAGGTGTGAAGATAAAAAGGTAACTTTACCAAATAGAGATGGAAGTTGCAGGGGTCGGAGAGGTGGAAGGTTGTGCTTCACAACGACTAAGTAATAACTCTAGGTCAGGTAAGGTATGTATCTAATCTAGGAAAAATTTAATCTCTTTAATTAGAAAGGATGGAGAAATTGGGGTATCATATCCATATGATGGATGGGTGGATAATGATCACTAGTGGGCTCTTGGTGGTTGTGGTTGGTCAAAGGAACGAGAGAAATCTCTATGTTTATGAGCATGGTATAGAGATTTGCATTTAAGAGAAGACGTCGTTGGGACAAGTTTGTCACAATGGAGCTTTTGTGACTCATTAATTTGAGTTGGTAGCCATATTGAGGAACTTTTTTTTAAGCTTTTTTTTAAAAAATATTTTGCATACTAAGAACCTCTCCAAACTATTTGCAAAAATAAGCTTCCAGGCAAAGCGGGCTGGGATGTGGATTTTGGGCGTGTAATAGCCCGCTGCTAATAACAGCGACCTAATGGCAAAATGCTATTAATTGATTGGCAACTGTTACTAATAGCGACCCATTGCATTTGTGTTTTTCATATAGGCCGCTGTTACTAACAGCAACCTATTAATTGATCAAACTCTAAACACTGAAACCCACTCTTCATCTTCTTAATCATAGAGTAAATCGCGGGCGAGATTCACAATTTTTCAAGATATTTTCAAAAAAACATTAGATCAAAAACACAAAAAAATTGAAAAATAGTCGAGCAACTTACCACAAACTCTAAACCCATTTTCAAGAAACTGTATTCAAGGTTTGGGTTTTGATTTTCATAATGTGTATTGAATTTGCTATGAATTTGTTTTGCTGTTGAATTTTATTTTACAGCTTGTTCATGAGGTTGAACCGTTGGAGTTCATGTCTTCATGATGAAGATGAGAAGTTACTCTCTCACCTCCATTTTCTTTTTGAAAAAACTGAATATGATTGAGCTTCTCAAGAAAGCTATCTTCAAAAAAAAGCTAATAAATTACTCTAAGCCTTTTACAGCTGTTGGCTCTTGTTGCAGTACTACTTTAATAATTATTTTCTCTCACCTCACCTCACCTCATTATCACACCAGCCAGCAGTTGTAAATGACCAAATGCAAAAAAATATAAATCCAATGGGTCGCTATTAGTAACAGCGGCCGATCAATTAATAGCATTTTGCCATTAGGTCGCTGTTACTAACAGCGGGCTATTACACGCCCAAAACCCACATCCCGGCCCGCTTTGTCTAGAAGCTCATTTTTGCAAATATTTTGGGGAGACTCTAAGTATGCATAATATTTAAAAAAAAAAAGCTTAAAAAATGTTCCATATTGAGTTTAAGAGAATGCTTGTTAAAATATTAAGGGAAATTCCACATGGTAGCATCAAGTTTTAATGAAATGCCAATGGTAGCACTTTTTTAAGAAAATTCCACATGGTAGCATTCAGTTTATGCACTATCTAATTGCCGTAGTATTTTTCGTTAAGTTCTTGTAAAATTCCGTTAAGTTCATCATTTTGTAAGTTTTTTTCCACATGGTAGCATCCAGTTTTTAATTATTTACCATTTTAACTTTTAATTCACCATTTTAATGTTTAATTCACCGTTTTATTCATTAACGCTAGAGGTGTTCATTCGGGTCATCGGGTTGATTTCGGCTCGGTTCAAAATCGGGTTTTGTGTTCACATTGGTTTTTACATAATTGTAGATCCATTTTTAAGTCAGGTCAAATCGAGTTCGGTTATAAAGTCGAGTGTCTATCCGGTCATCAGGTTTGTTTTGAACATTTAACGCTCATAAATGTTGAATAATTTTATTGAAAAAAATTATAAATGTTGAATAATTATACGGAAAAATAAATTTAACATTTAATTCACCATTTTAATGTTTAATTCATCGGTCGAAACAAGTAATCTTTCGAATAAGTACTTGTTTTGATCGAACTTTCGGCTTACGTATCGGAAAATAGGCGTATAAGTACTTGTTTCGACCGGATTTTCAAAAGAGTTATCCCATAAGGGTATTTGCAACGTCCGTTTTTTGAAAAAAAATCGTTACGACAGGTAAAAATGACGTCAAATATCTTTTAAGGTTTACGTATCGAAAAATAAGCGAATAAGTACTTGTTTCGACCCAATTAGATAGTTTCTTATAATTTTTCAATAAAATTATTAAATATTTATGAGCGTTAATGAATTAAACGGTGAATTAAACATTAAAATAGTGAATTAAAAGTTAAAATGATAAATTAACAAAAACTGGATGCTACCATGTGGAAAAAAACTTATAAAATGATGAACTTAACGGAATTTAACAAGAACTTAACGGAAAATGCTACGGCAATTAGATAGTGCATAAACTAGATGCTACCATGTAGAATTTTCTTAAAAAAGTGCTACCACTGGCATTTCATCAAAACTGGATGCTACCATGTGGAATTTTCCAAATATTAACTCAATATTATTTTATTTGATAGATAGATTTCATATTATTATTTGATAATAATTAGGAAATTGGGGATCAAACATAATTAGGAAAATATATTTTTTAATTATGTAGTTTCCTAAAGTGTCCTAGTAATATTTTGTTTCCTAAATTTTATGAGTTTAGGGTGTAAGATTGCTCATTTGGGCATCCCCAAATTTGGGAGAGAGCCTATGTGAGATTAATGTTTGTTCTTATTAATTGTGGGAGTATTTGAGAGTTCTTAAACGTAATCTTGTGTTATTTGTCGTTGATAATAATATAAGGGTGAAAGAGCTCTTTCACTCAAAATTATAAACTGTTGTGTTTGTGTCAATCTCTTACGGTTCGTTTGGTTAGTGGTATTAAATGGTGGTAATAGGAATGATTTATAGTGTAAACTTTCATCAAAAGATCCATATCATTCCCATGGTAATGAAACTTTGATCACAAAAAAGTTTTTTTGTATACAAATTTTCATTACCACCTAAAACCACATCTCCCAATGGTAATGCATTGGAATGAATTTTATGAAGAATATGAGATGATAGGAGTTGGACAAGCATGACCATTAAGGTAGACTAGAGATTTTTCAACTAAAATTACACTAATTTTTCATTCCCATTACCATCGTTTATGACCACCTACCAAACGGGCCATTAGAGTACCAAAAGATTCATACTTGAGGATAGTCAAAGTTATATAAGTTGGAAAAATTTGATTCTAAAGGTTCGAACTTTATCTTATTTGTTTCTAAAGGTTCGAACTAACGTTTATCCTAGAAAGGTTCGAACTTTGGGGGTCATCCGCATCTAAAGATGTGGATGACCTGTCGTTACCGGCTAAATGACTGATTCTTTATCATTTTCATCTTCAACCTCTTCATCTTCATCTTCATCTTCAACCTCCATTTTTGTTCAACCTCTTCAAGCCTCAAACCTCCATTTCCCTACAATCTCAAACCTCTTCATCTTAAACCATTCCATACAATCTCAAACCTCTTCATCTTCAAGCATTCCCTACAATCTCAAAGCCTCAAACCTCCATGTCTTCCATTTTTGTAACCGTAATAATATCAACAAGATTTATCCAGCTTTAATAGAACAAGGAGGGTATTAATCAAACTACTATATACCATGTTCTTAATTAACAACTTCAAGAAACTAACTAAATATACCAATCTAATTCAATTACATTAGTTCTTTATCACAACCCTATAATCTGCATATCAATTAAATAATCAAATACTATTCATCAAAAGTAATCCACTAATTAATTTTATATTAGCATTGATACTCTATGACGGGTAATGTAGAATAAGCAAAAGAAATAAAGTAGTAGTGTTGTCCTTGTAGCTCGAACTCAGAGGAAGACTAAGCAACATTTGATTTCGAAATTTTAAAAAGAGGGCTACGGGTTGTCTTTGTATTTCGAACTCAGAGGAAGAAGGATTGGGAAGGTTATGTTCGAATCTGGGTTTGATCGAATCAGAGGAAGGGGAAGGGTAGGTAGCCATTTTTGCTGGTGCTAACCTACAATTCAAAGATTACCCAAAATTAAAAAAATTTCAGAAAATTTTCTCTCTCCTCAATTTTGTGTATTTTATGAAATAATGAGAAACATAGTAATGTTGGGGTTTAAAAGGTTTTGTTATGTGCCATTGATGATGAGGTTTAAGGAAGAAAGCCATTAATTGGGAGGTTAAGGAAGAAGATGTTGAAAAAGCCATTGATGAAGAGCTTGAAGAAGAAGGTGATGAAGATGGTGATGAAGATGGTAACCTGTTGTTCCAGGTTACCAAAATCGGTTGCATCTTTGGATGCGGATGACCCCCAAAGTTCGAACCTTTCTAGCATAAAGAAAAGTTCGAACCTTCAGAAGCAAATGAGATAAAGTTTAAACCTTTAAAATCAAATTTTCCGTTAAGTTTTTTTTTAAGAATAGTGAAAGTTGTTGTTTTTGTTAAGATTATTTTTTTTAAGAATAGTTGAGGATAGAGCTGTTCATGGGCGGGTGGGCGGGTAGCGGACCGTTTAGCACCTAAAAATTCTACCCGCGGGCTCAAATATTCAAAAGTCCGCCCGCATCCGCAGGTATATTTTTTTGTCGCTACCCGCCCATTTTTAAAGCGGGCAGGACCCGCGGGTAGGCGGGTATTTTTATATAAAAATTTAAAACATAAATGATTTTATAAAGTTAAGTTTTTATAAGAAAAAAAAATATAATACATAAACTAAAATACTCTAAATATATATAAAGTTTCAAAATAGTCAAATTACATGAATATTGAATATAGACAGTGGAGTCGGCTACTTGTTCGAACTTTGATAGTCGATTGTTGAGTGCTTTGAGGGTTAAAAATATTAAAGTCTAAAAGAAGTAAACTTTAAGGCTAGTAGAAAAGTAATAAACTAAAGTTTGGTATTGGTCATGTAATAGTATAGTTTAATATTTAATAAATAATATATTAAACTAAGCGGACGGGCGGGTATACCCGCGGGTAATTTTTGGTGTCGCTACCTGCCCGTTTATCTTGACGGGCGGGTATTACCCGTCCAAAATTTACATTTTTTTGAAAAACATTATCTATACCCGCCCATTTTTCGAGCCGGATTGGGCGGGCCTAGCGGGTACCCCGCGCATGAAGAGCTCTAGTTGAGGATAGTCAAGTTATATCTTTAAAAGCAAATAAAACATATTAAAAGGACTGAGATTAATTACACGTGGCATCTCCTCTATCAACACTGCCACCTGTAGGATAATGATAGACTTTGGATATTCATCTTTTCTCAAATTGGCATTTATTCAAATAGGCATTTATTCAAATAGGCATTTAATTCAAAAGAGTAAGTAATTTAATTTTAAAAAGTAAGTAATATAAAACATATTAAAAGGACTGAGATTAATTACACGTGGCATCTCCTCTATCAACACTGTCACCTGTAGGATAATGATAGGCTTTGGATATTCATCTTTTCTCAAATTGACATTTATTCAAATAGGCATTTAATTCAAAAGAGTAAGTAATTTAATTTTAAAAAGTAAGTAATAGGGAAATAATCTTTGACCTAAGTAAAAAGTAACTGTGGAAAATTAGAAGTAATTTAATTTTACAAAGTAAGTAATAGGGTAATAATCTTTGACCAGAAGTAAATAGGCATTTAATTCAAATTGACATTTACTCAAAAAGGCATTTAATTTAAGGAGGTAAGTAATAGGATATTGACCATACGTTGAAAAAAAAATAACAGGCTAATTATTGCATTTTAATTAGTTTACATAAATGGTCGAACTTTTTAAGAGGCAACTTTATTAATCATACATATCAACTATCCAAAATGGGAGAATGAGATTTGGCGAATATCAAAAGAGTAAGTAATTTTATTTTAAAAAGTAAGTAATAGGGTAATAATCTTTGACCATAAGTAATTAAATGATAACCGTGGTTAACAATCATCCTTATATTTTGAGTAAATTAGAAAATTTAATATACTGCATAATATATTTGTGATAATTTATAAAACTACAGAGTTTATTTATACATATATAACTGTCAAAATTGAGTTTTTATACTGCATAATATCCTTGACATTTTTAATATCATGAAGTACGTATTTATATATCGATGCTAAAAAAAACCGTGCAACGCACGGGTTTCTACACTAGTAATCCATAAAAACAAAATTAAAAAAAGTAAATGCCCGGCAAATTAGCTTTTGAGCACCTCTCGGAAACACAGTTGACAGCCTGACAGGGAATGATGTCAGGGCTCCATAGATGTTCAAGCGCTCCATTGAAGAACGGCCTTCCTCCTCAAGAGCTTCTCGATGATCTCTGCAGGTTTCATCATCTTCTTCTTCTTTTCTCTCCCTAATTTCCGTGAAATTTTACCTTGTTTAGTGTGTTCCGTCTTCGATTCGTAGCATTCTACTGAATTGAATTCAGTAAATTACTCTAATGACTAATCAAAACTCTTCTTACTTTCAGTCGAATCTAATTAAGTGTTGTAAAACATTTTTTGTTGTAATTCAATTGTGTTATTTATAGCTGTATACTACAATTTGAGTTTTACATGAGTAATTGATCGTAAATCTTGTAAATATTTGCTCTTTTATCTCAAATGATATTTTTTCCCATTTTATTTACCTTTTCCTTTCAGATGATGTGTTGGAGTATTTGAATTTAGTTTCTGATCTGCTAAGTTATTATCATGTTTATGAAGATCAGAGTTCTTTTATTTTTTGTTATCCGTATTCATAGCAGCTGTACTATAAAATTTACATTTGGAAATCCTAATGCTAGGTTTGGATAATAATTTATGAAGTAGAAGAAAAGAGGGGAAGGAAAGGAGGGGACTGGGGAGGAAAAGGATAAGGAGGTAATTATGAGGTGAGTTTCTGGTTTGTTTAGGAACCAAGTGGAAAGGAAGGGAAATAATATTTTCCCTTCCAAATCTTTTCACTTGTAGAAGATTTAGTTATTAAATATTTTTGAGCTTACTGCGATCTAGGCTTCAATTTTTGGTTTGGTTTGGTTGAGTGGACATGGTGTAATTTTGGTATTAGGGACCCTTAGCCAAGTTTCGTTGAGTGGTCAATATAATTTGCTTTGATTTCCACCATGGAATTATAGTAAGCTATTTACACTTTCGCTTGCAAGCTCATGCTTGTGCATGTGGTTTGTCGCAATTCTCATGCGGGATCGCCACCACAATTTTTATTAGAGCAAGGTGGTGGATCTAAAACTAGATCAAGTGATATAAAGAAGGAACTCATAGTGATAGTCTGGTTAGACATGGACAAAATGTAGACCAATATTACACTATCTCGAGACCAAATAAATACGATTCTGAAATGGATGATATCGGTCCAAATTCAGCCCCTAGAAAATCAGTTTACGTCAGTTTCAGAAATTGAAGAATGAAAAAACTACACGCAACAAGATCGTGAATCGGTTTAGAGTCGGCCATGTATAGATCCGACGTGAACCGATCTAAAAAGATCCAATTTACTTGATTTTCAAACATCAAAATGATAGCAAAAAATCAAAATTCACCAAGCAAGAAAAAAGAAAATAGTTTCGATAAAAATGATGAATATGGTATCTGTTTGTCTTATTGTAACTTCTTTGTTTATTTTGGGGGCTTCTCACCAAATCCGTAAAACAATGGAGGGAAAAAAGAGCAAAAGATAGTCATAGGAAGCGACAAAGAAGTTGTTGTCGAATACGAGGAATGCATCAACTATGGTAAGACAAAGGATTTAATCTCATCATTATCACACACCAAAGACCTCGATGAAAGCCTTGTTGATAAGCAACTTTCGTGCATTGTCACTTTGATTTTTGGGGTGACACAAATTGTGATAGCTGAGGAAAATGGAACTCCGCGTGGGGAACTTAAATGTGATACGATGGAGCATGGAGGAGAAACGATTTGGAAGAATAGGTGAAGAAAAAAGAAGGAAAGAGGAAGAACAAGGTGTGCTTCCAAATAGAGCTTGAAAGGTGTGAAACCAAAAGGATTTAACGATGGGATTAGGAAAAGTTGTATTAAGAATTTGTAAGTTTTTTCTTTTCGATATTTTAATCTACAACAAACAATATATGGTAAGTAGCTTGCAGCTGAACTTAAACTGACCCCTTCGTGAACCTGCCCTTGATATGGTCATTTGAGGGAGATTTTTGTTGAGCCGGACTGCTAGCGTTTGTTAACTATAATGGAAACAACTTTTCCATGGGAGGTGTTTTCTTATTTTTTGCTCATCCAAGGTTTGAACTTTAAAAGCATGTACCATCCTAGTATAGACAACCCAATTGACATGTGCAAAAGTTGGGCATAATGATTGTTCGAAATTATTGGGAAGATTTGCAAAGTGAGGTAGAATTTGATCCTTTCTTATCTTAGCTCAAAAAGAATGTTGAAAACAACAAATGTTAAGCAACAATATTGCAGCTTGAAGTATTGCAACATCTAGTTACTTATTAGAGTAGTTATGAACCTGCTTATGCGATCAATACAGATAGTTTCATGCTTATCACAACCTTTATTATGGTCAAAATTATCTTGAAAATCTTAACAATGTAGTTGTGATGCTGTCTATATTTTTCAATATGCATAGGAAGGATATAGTAGTCTTTTGAATTAGGAGCAAATGGTTGTTGACTCAAATCCAACACTCTTCCTTAATTTTATTTCACCAATTAAAGAGCATGCATAAGAGCTGCTAACTTTGCTCAATATTTGATTCAGTGGAAGAGGGAGACTCGTCTTATTGTTAGTGAAGGGTTACCTTGTGGCTCATTGAGTAGTTCAGGAAAGCATGAAATTGTTTGATGATCCTAGCTAAGAGATTAAGAAAAATTCAATAAACCTTCAGATAATCAGATTTTATGTATAGGTGTAAAACTCTCTACGAGTGGGATATACGTGGTATGATGATAATCTAAATGTAAAACTCCAGTTCATTTCATGTTACGTTGTACTTAATTTGCATATATAAATTTAGCGTTTGCTAACTAAAAGTTGTAGCCTTGATAGTTCTTGGAGCTCAAGATGTCACTGGAAGTGGTACTATGATAATTTCAGCTCCTGAATTTCAAAACTGTATTGGAGTACAAAATCTCTATATAATTGTTGTATCTACCTAGGACTTGTATGTGACAGTTTGAGAGCAACACCGTGTTATTAAGTTATATTGATTTTTAGTTTGTGAAATAAGGAATCAATTTTTGCGAATACAAATCTCTTTGTTTGCTATGAAGAATAGGGAAATGCATTATATTGTGAAATTTCAACACTCCGATTGATGATTATTGACTGTGGATGGAATAAATATTTATGATTACTTGCCATTTGTGCTTGAATCATTTTTAATGAAAAAGCCTGTGATCGTGAACATTTAAACCCTGTCGTAGTATGGGGAATACTGTTTTTAATATCTTCGTATGTACACTATTACTTGGTTGATAATGATCATTTTAGTTTTCTTTTCAGTGTCTATACTTTTTGCCTTATTTCTCATCTCATATCCTTTTATTTTTTGTGCAGTCGCTTTGTCTTGAATGTTCCAAAGGAAGATCAACAATCATTTGAGAGAATCTTGTTTTTGGTTGAGTACGCACATTGGTTCTATGAGGATAATACAGTTGAGAAGAATCCATCTTTGAAATCGTTTTCCCTTAAGGAATTTACTTCTTTAAGTATCCTTAAATTATTTGATTTGCGTGCTCATCATGCAAATGCCTCTATTATTGTTTATCTTATTCACTACATGTTCGCATAATTCTGGATGTTCAATGCATGAATATTATGACATTTCTTACTTATGATTGGAGACTTGCTTGTTGTATGTATTAGTTCGAGATTTAAGTAAATTGAACAAAACTTATATTATTCTTTTTGTTTTTTATTTTTTATTTTTTAAGGGTAGAGGGTTTTCTTTCGTTGTGCTGTTTTCTTTTCCTTAATATTCTCTAGTGTTTAACAGTTGCGAGGTACTGAAACCCTATGTTCCCCACATTGATGATATATTCAAGGACTTTAAGTCATACAAGGTTCGGGTTCCCGTAACTGGAGCAATCATTTTGGACCAAACTTATGAAAGGGTAATGTCCTTGATATGTCATTCGCATTATGCTTATCATCTATATAAGATTCCATATTTTATGGCTCCCTTGTTTTCTTTTGATAATCTTGATTTTTTTGTTTTACCATATACCATAGTTCACATCGTTTTTTTATGTTCTTCCTTGTAACTAATTGTTAATGTGATCTTCCGTAAGCTTTTAAAATAACATATTAGCTATTTAATTTTGTAGAATACGCTTTTTTTAGCCTTGTACGTATAGAGTGGCTAAGTTGTTTGACAAGCATAATTTTAAGGCTCATCTTTGGGTGGCTATTTCGGTTCATTTTGATATGGCTTACTGGAGCTTATCAATTTTTATACCCTATATTTGAAATCATTGGCTCATCTTTGGGTGCTATTTGGCATTGAGTGGTCATAGCTTAAATTTTATGTCTTCATGCGTATGAGTGACGTGCCCTTGGTATATTATCTAAATTTAATATATATATCTCAGTTGAATAGTGTTTTAAATGGTGGGTATGATAGATTGAACACTGATGTGTCATGGTTGTTATTTGATAAGGATTTGCTTTAGTTTTGGTGTAGCTATGTGGAATGTGATAGTAGCAGTAGAATAACAAATAGAATTCTTAATGTAATAGCAAATTTATGTTGATGAAACTGTGTTGATGTAAACTAAATGATTACATAAACGAGATAGTGTTTATAAACTTTTGGAAGGCTTGCACTCTTCAAAGTGAGTTAGGAACTCAATACAAGATATTTTTGGATATCCTTTCTCTCTCCTCCTCCTCTGCTCCTCCTCCTCCTTTGTCTATACTACTTTTAACTACTAGCTTATTTCCAAGCTAATTGCTTACTAGATAATCAGTGTAGTACTCTCAACAGATAATTCCTATAATACCCGCAAATAGACCTGGGAAAACGGTCGGTCGGTCAGGTTACGGGTCGGGTCACTTTCGGTCGGGTCATTTTCGGGTCGGGTCATTTTCGGATCGGGTCACTCTCGATTCCGGGTCGGTCGGTTTGACCCAACGGGTTATGACTTATGAAATTTTAAAAAATGATTTTTCCATATTTTATTATTTATTAAACTTTTTAATAAAAAAACTATTTCTCATCCCTATGACATTAATCCACATATCAATTAACACAGTATCAAAGCCTTATATGTGATTGAATTCAAGTTATAAGAAATCAGTAATTGCGACGCTCGTTGTCTAAACTTTAAATCTCTATGTATAGTTGGATTTGTAAGATACGTATCACATTAGAGAAACCAGATGTGCGATTTTCTAAAACTAGTTGGTATATCAGGTTCATTTAAGTGTAAAGAAAATAAGGAAATTAATATTTATTTTGAAAGACTTGTAATATACGTGCTTTATAAAAGTTATTGTGTTTATTAAAGTTGTAACTTAGATAAAAATGACGTTAAATATCTTCTCATTTTCTCATAAAAAATATTTTCACAATTTCAGGTTGAAAAGATATACAAATAACTAAGTACTTATTTTGATTTATAAGATACACGTTTTATAATCTAAGCTAGCGACATTTCTTTTCTAAAAAGCTCATTTTAATGTGCAAAACGTTCTTATAAATTATATCGATTTGCTTACTGAAATGTAGAAGAACAAAAAACTCATTTGACTGATTTAACAAGATATATGTATTCAATTAAGATGATTATAACGTCCTCTTTTTAAAGAAAAATAATTACGATGGATAAAAAGATGTTAATTGCGTATTTTTTAAGATCTATTAATGAGTTTTAAGGTTCAAATGATATAGTCAATATGTTTAGATAAGTTGAAAACAAAAATTTAATTTGAAATAAATTCTAACATTGAGATTACTCTAAAAATTGACATTAGACCTGTCAAAACGGGTCGGTCGGGTCGGTTGCCGGTCGGGTCATTTTCGGTCGGGTAATTATCGGGTCGGTCATGTTTCGGGTTAAGTCGCTTTCGGATCGGTCGGGTTCGGGTTTTAACGGGTCGGGTCTCGGGTCTATTTTCGGGTCGGATCAAATTTTCCCAGGTCTACCCGCAAATGTGTTGTACTACAATGAGTTGTAAATGTAATATACTCCCTTTGTCCCTTTTAATTTGCACCACTTTCCATTTAGTTTGTCTTACTGATTTTGCACCCTATTTAAGAAATAGCTCTATTTTTTTCTTTTAATTTCATCCACAAACTTATTATTTTCAGTCTTAACCATTTATTTCTATCATTCACTTGTTTTTTTTTCTTATTCTCCAACTCAATTCCGTTTTCCTCTAAAATTCAAACATATTGCAATAGGTGCAATATAGGTGCAATATGAGAGAGGGATAGAGGGGGTATAGTTTTTCAATCAATTGTTCACTGTATATAATCTACTTGTAATAATGAAAAATTGTTCAACTTTGGAATTACATCCTTATGTAAGCTACCAAGGTACTTTATAATTGCTTGTTGGTACTTGGTACTCTGATAACGTGCTATCACCTGTATGACAAGACTTGTCTCATGATAATAGATTACCTTTCATAAGTATTGTGTCATTGCGTGGCATGGTGGTCTAAGTCGCAAGTTTCTAGAGAGTGTTGCGTATTTTATGATAGATCAATGTATTTCCACTTATTAACACTGTGGTACTAATATAAGTGACGCCTAACCATCCCTTTTTGTCTTGTAATATTAGTCTTGCACTTGGCTCTTTTTGTATTATATGTAAATTTAACAAGTGAATTACTGCTTCCGTAGTGCATTTTGGTTAAAGGGTGGAAAGGAACCAGCTGGAGTTTTCCACGAGGAAAAAAGAGCAAGGATGAGGAGGATCATGCATGTGCCGTGAGAGAAGTACATTTTTCTTTTTTTTTTTCTTATTTTTCCTTTTGCATTGGATGTGGATTATCCTAATTAATTAGTATATTCTAATTCTATGGAGTTGAATCTCTTAGTTGTCAAAAATAATAATGCAATTTTACATTTCAATCTTGTTACTTTGATCCTATTTGAATTGCCATTAATGTAAAATCTACTCCATGGATCTTTTTTTGAATTATTCTTGTGTGTTTTTTTTTAACTCGTGATGTATTTCTACAATTTCAAAACCTCCCTGGCTTTCATTAATTAAATCATTTCGCCCAATATATTCCTAAAGTCACAACTATAGTGGAAAAAATTTGGCCGAGCTACCTCGTATTGGTCTATATGTAATAGTTTTGAAAACTAGTGATATTGATCAATTCATTAGTTGTTTGAAAAAATGGTGATATGCTGACCTTTTCATCTTAAATTTGGGTTATCCGTTCGGGGTAGCGCTTGATTTTTTTAATCTTTTTATTAGAGAAAACTATGCACATCCACTATATATATTTTTTGTTGATTAAAGGGTAAGCCGAGGGAAGGGGAGGACTAGGTGATAATTGAACTCGGGATCTTGCTTGGGAAAAGCAATACTTGCTCCAACCGAGACAAGAGCCAATTTTCAATTCACTATATATTTGAATAATGAATTCCACTAAAAATTTTTATTATCTTTTGAAAAAATTTTGAGTTTCAAAATTATATTATAATAAAGGGTTTTTGTAAGAAATATATGTACAAGTTCATGAAAATTATCTTTGCAGAGTTTTACCATGTGAACTTAGTAGAAAATATTTTTTAAAAATTAATGTCAAAAAACTTAAAGTGAATAAGTAATTTTTGGGCAATATTACTGAAATATATAGATTCAAAAATCATTGTTTGATGACAACTGCGACAGAATCCGTGATATGTGTTTTATTGAGAATATACTATCTATGATGAACACTTTGGCCGCTCAAAAGTTTTGTCCCTGTTCTTCAATCTTGTATCCTCTAATGTACTTGGCAATTGCATATGTTTTTTTATTACCCAGGTACTGCACTAATATGTTTGTGTTCATAAGTGGGATTCAAAACATTAAAATAGTGAATTGTGGTTTTTGTCCGAGGGAATTTCATTTTTATTATTATTTTTTTATATGTTAGATTTTGATTCTAGTTAGAACATGCTCTTCCATAATGAATGAGAAATTTTTTTTAAGTTTTGGGATCTTCAGTTGAGGAAATATGAATTTTGTGATGAATATCTGCTCATATTGTTTCGTCATTTGATTGTTACATATCTTCCTTGCATCTTCTTTCGGAATAATGGAAATAAAAACGAATTTAAAAGAGGAACCAATAATAGAGTATACATAAAGCAGAAATGGATTTTTGTTTATTTGAAGGGGAAGGTGGATTGTGTCATTCTTTTCTTGTTTTGATGTGTGGTTGAGTGGATTGTGATTTCATGGTTTAATATTTCTGTGTTGGCTACAGGTTCTGGAGGAAACGGGATTTGATGTGTCTGGACTTCTTTCCAAAGAAGAGTACATTGAAGTGATATTTGGGCAGCAGCGTGTGCGCCTTTATATAATTGCTGGTGTTACTGATGACACTGCCTTTGCTCCTCTTACTAAAAAGGAGATCAGTGTAGGATTTCTTTTCTCCTTTTATGTTTGAGTCAATTTATTTTCATGCTTTTGCAGGGAAAATTCTTGCTCTCCTGGCACCTCTGAAAAATGTCATGCCTCCTTCACTCCACCCCTAATCTTCAATTCTAATCTTTTGGAGAAATAAAGTGGGACTTGATTAAAAATAGATAATTAAGACTTGGATAATGATTTTTCATGTCTTTGTTCGATAATAGATGTGAATACATAGAAATTACATAAGAAAATAACAAATATGTTTTGAAACCCTCGGACATTTTTCATGAGACTTAGAGATTCTCAAGTTTCATTCAATCCCCAAATAAACAAGAATTGTTTTCAGTTTTCACCCTAACTCTAAAGTCACAAAGTCCACCCTCAAAGTCCCCCGAAACGAACACTCCTTAGGAGTGATGTTTCCCCATAACAGAGCTTGTAATGGCTTTTGTTCTCAACGCTGAGTGGAACCCGTTGTGTAAGCTCTAATTAAAAATCATGGAGTTACAACTATAAAAATCTGTTAGTTACATATTAGCCATTAAAGTATTTTTTTATGTATTAGGTTCTAAAAGGTCTAATATAAACTTTATTAAAAATATATGTTCAAGAAACTTGAATTACTGTATTAAAATGAATGTATTTTCAAGTTAACCAGTTTAATTTCCACGAAAATAATCGTCTCGTAACACTAAGAGGTGGAAACCGCAATCGCAATGGCATGTAATTTATTTAATGGCTTTTGAGCCTAAGAGAACAAACCTAATTAGAAGCGTAAGGTTTTACTTTTTATCCTAATAAGTACAAACCTCAACTAGAAGCATAAGGTTTTGAAAATTTCTCAAATGAGACAATCTCACTGTGAGATCACCTCTATGGAACTGACCCAATTTATATTTGTTGTCTCACTTGTAACCTTAAAGTGATCATGACCAATTCTAACCTTAAAGTGGAGTTTTAAAGTAATCACTTATAAGTATAACTTGAAAGTGATCACTTACGATCTTTAAGAGATAATGCAGAGAAATGAAATAATTATATGGATCCCTTTCATGGTGAGATGGTCTCATACAAGAGCTGTTGTAAGGATTTTTTTGCCTAAGGACAATTCGTATGACTTAACTTTTAATTATATTATGAGATAATCTTTGATTTGTTTTGGACCTTGTATATTTATAAACGCGTATATTTTTTTTTCGTTTTTTTCTTATTCCTTTTACTTCTTGTTTTCGAATAAGGGGCTTTGCAATGAAGTTAAATTCAAATCCTTCTTTTAGCTTGTTCAACGTTGTTGGATTAGTAAGCTTAGCTTTTGAACCTTTTTGTTTAAGGTTATAAGAATTGATATATAAAGAATTTCAATTTCTAACTATTTTCATTTTCCCCTTCTATTGTTGCAATTATCGAAAAACAATCATATTGAAAAGATTAATTTCGTTTCAGAGTGACGGAGATTAATCACATGAATTACTTTGGGTGATTGAAATGGAGAGACATGGTTGTCATACTAAGAATAAAGGAAAATTTCTATATTAAACCTAGTATATATGTCAAAATGTTGGAATTTTATATTTTATAATTGGAAGATGGAAGTTGTTAATATTAGTATGCTAAGATGAATGAGAGGGCCCATTCTTAACGGTAGAATTTAAGAATGAATCCGAATGAGGACATAAGAAATTGTCGAGTTCAGTTTTTCAAGACAAGATCAAAGATAATTGTTTGCATTGGTTTGGTGTGCAAGCAACATTGTATTACTCATTTACTCTAATTCCACTAAGTGGATCCTACCCAGGCGGAGTTTAGGGGTTCTGATATATGCAACCTTACTCTTCTATTAATAAAGAGGTTGATTGACCCTTGATTTCAAATATCATTTGCAACTTCATATGATTAAGTAGCAAATATGATTTAATGAACTATAATACTATAGTCCATAGTAATCCAAAATCAACAAAATTTTATCTTTGGCTCCATTGAGAATGATTCGATTAAGTACAAAGAACTTCATTAATTATTAAAATACAAATTTAGAATTTTAGGGATCTTAGAAGAGGAAATGTGGACAATGATGACTTAGATGACAAGAGTGAATAATGATATAAGGATGGCAATATATGGAGAAGAAGAATATGTGTGGACGAATTGATTTTATAGCTCACTTACATATAGTATAAGTCATGGTCCAATGGAGAATTCACATATTGGTACAACCAATCACATATTAATTTGTTTTAGTTCATGTAGGCTTTATCATTGTTGTAGGGGTGGAATATATGTCTATGTAACATACACATTATGGTAGACATTTGAGGGATAAGTTATTGGAAAAATTTTCCAGAATAAGCCAACCTTTCGTCGATTTTCCTACAATAATCCTTACTTTTAGTTAATCAAGAATAATCCCAACTTTAGAAGGTGTTGGCTAAGAATGCACTCAGGCGACTTATAACCAATACATACATGCTAGAAATACGAATTCTCATTCTCAATTGCAACTCAAAGCAACTATTTTTTAAGTGTTTAGCCATATTTGTATCATCAAAGCAACCATCTCTTACTCTTCTTGCTGTAGAAAAATTGAAACTCAATTGGCTAAATTTGATAGAAACTAGCGTCTTAGAGTTTTCTTAAGGTAAATCAATTACTTTGTCCCCTAATTATAAATGTCAGCAGGTTTCTACATGTCAAAGTTTCTACTCAAATTTAATAAATTTCATTTTTCGATAATCTCCAAGAAAATACTAGAAAGAGTGAATAAAATATTAAGCTTTTAATAAATTGGAGGTGTTAGTTTTTTTCATGGAGAAAAATAATTAAATGGGAGAAGAAACTTTCAAAGCTAGGTAATTGTTAATGGAGAAGGTTGAAGAATTAGGTTTTATTGAAGGAGAAATAAAGATAATGGGAGTGGTAGAAGATTATGCAATTGTAAAAATGTAACCTTCTACAGCCTGTTAAAAAATACCAACAATATCACAGGAAACATGACAACATAGTAGGGATTATTTGTGGTTAATCATTGAGATTATTGTAGGAAAATCAAGAAAATATAGGATTAGTGTGAGTAAGTTTTCCTAAATTATTTTCTTTGTAGTTATCTGAACTCTGAAGGGTGTAATGTGTTTTTTTTCTGACATATATCATGACATCGCATAATTGTTTTACTGTCCATCCACCTCATACCGATTCATTTCCTTCTTATTCTTTAGTTTCTCTCTTTTCCTAGTGTCCCTTTGAGTAGAGGCTTGTAGTCTATATTATTGGTGAGTTGTTGATAATACATCTTAAACCTTTTTCTTTTGTTTCAATCTCTTGGAAGCTAATGATGCTTAGAGGATTCTGGATCCTAGGAGCTTGCAGTTGAAGTACTAGTTTGATAATTCTGGTTCTTAGACATAGATTTGTGTGATGCTTCCTTTTGGATTATCAAATATAATATACTTGTATAATGGTTAGTAGACATTTGAGGAAGTCTATGATTCATCGAACATTCTTATAGCTTATCTTGTGAAGTTATCTTTATCCTTGGTGTAATACAGTAATAGTAGTAGTGGCTCCAATGTGACTCTTTGGATTTTTTTAGCTTGTGAGTTGTGACATTCTAATACTCTTAGCTGGGCGTAATCCCCTCCATATCTCTAAAGTTTCCCTTGTGTATGTAGATTTTTTGCTAAGAGTACTAATAAATTGGAAAAGTCGCCGGTCTTGCGCAAGAGTTGATTTTGTTTAACATGTTGATGGAATTTAATGTCAAAATCTTTCTGACTACAACTTATATTATTTGCTCCAGGAAATAGCTTGGCAACGACTGGATGATCTCCAGCCTGCAAGTGATGATGTGATATCACATAGTGTGACGGGACTTAAGCTTTACATGGTTGCTCCATTTTTAAAGTGAGTTTTTTTGTTTGTGTTTCTATTCTCATCCTATTTATCATGTGTGCTCTTTGTTCAGTGGATTTATATTCGTTTCAGGTCACTAAAGTCATGGATTTCAAAGCATGCTCCCCCTGTTGCTTCAAAATCGGACTCTTCTCGCAGAGGTAATTATTTAATCTCATTCTCGGATTTCTTGCTGTTTAACTCATCAACGTTCATAGAAGACAATCGGGATTAGGTGATGCATACAGGTAGCTAAGTTAAGTTGGGAAGTGATTTGGCAGTTCAATGCTTCTGCTGGGTTTATATGCGTTAAAACTATCGACTGCACTACTATAGCTTAGGCATCTCTCATCTCTGATTTCTGCTGGGTTGTTGCGTTGTTAGGATGTTAAGCCACGTGATAGATTATGAGTGGCTTTCTTGTTTTGTCATCTCTGATTTTAGTGTAACCACAAGTGGAGTCTCAATAACTCCTTATTCTGAATACTAAACCAGTGTCGAGTTTTACAAATCGAATAACATTATAATCAGACCAGACCAGACCAGAAAAATTCATTACAAAATGGACCGGACTCGACAAATTGAGATCAGATTGAACCATATAATAATAAATTCAGTTCAAATGACTTGATTTCAGGTGAAAAGCATGGTTTTGAATCACTTTTTTATGTTTTCTTTTAATAAAGGGGAAGGGGCTCGGATTGAATCCATATGGATAGTGTCAGCATACAAACCACTTCATTATGATTGCAATTAAACATCTCATTCAGTTAATTTTATGCTTTCATGAAACAAAAGATTCCACGTTGTGAAAAAGCTTCGGTAAGATGGAAGTTGTCAAATTCGATATATTCTCTCATACACGAAAGAACCCCAGGCCCCAGGTCTATTTTGGAAGATTTTGCCTATCATCTTGAGGACATTTGAGTTATATAACAGAAATACTCGATCCTTCTGAACTACTTCGCTGTCGGCTGATGCCTTTCTTCTGTTCAGAACTTACCCGTAAATTACGCTTGTTCTCCTTTCTGTGAGATTTTTTGGTCTGTTTGATTTTTCTGATACAACTTCACGTGTTTTGCTTAGGCTTCAGTGTTTGGAAGGCAAAAAATAGTTCTTTGGGAAGCAGCTCAACCTCGGTTGATAACCATCATACGAAGCCTATATCCGAACCTCATGCTGCTGAAACTGGCCCCAGTCCTGTTGATGAAACTGGGCCTGGCAAAAGCTTTAGAAACTTCAGTTTTAATACAGGATCGATCATACAAGCCATGGAATCGGTATTTTCTTCTTGAATACCCATGGTCCGAATCTCAGAAGGCTGTTGTATATTATGTCTAATGACGATGATAATCGAGTCAAGCTTGCACATGAATTAGCTAAGGTAGTACTGCATGTCTGCATCTGTACACTATTTATCAGGAGTTCCAGGTTGTAGGTACTTGTAGATTATGTATAGAATTCCTTCTGAGCAATCCAATGTTCAATTCTTATTAAAGCTTTCTGGATTCTTGTAAGTTGTAACCTTTATAATATTAAAAAGGCTGGAATGGGAACTTGAAGATAATTCGGATTTTAATTGAATAGCTGTAGACTTGTCATTTTCTGATCCAACTCTGACGCTGGTGGGTTGTAATTCGAAAATTTGACTCGTAATTTGGAAAAAAAAAAAAAAAACAACTCGAAAATTCGAGAAAAATTGGATCAAATTTGACCATGACTCGAATTTTGTTTTGACGTGTTCTAATAATGTCAAAATTTTTAATTTCACGTCATTATTCTTTGGTAGAGATTCATCATATTTTGAACAATTTTGTATTTTGAGTTTAAATTTTTGGTTGAAGTCTTAAAACAGGTACATTGGTTCTTTTGTATTAGAATTTTTTTAAGTAAAAAGTAACGGAGTTAATATCTACTCAAGTTATATTATAAAAACATTTAGTGAAGAAAATATTGTTTTTCAATATTTTACATGTTAGATCAACCAAAGCCTATTGAAATCGGAAATGACTCCATCCAAAACGATTCGACTAAAGTTGATCCAATTCAAAAATGACTCTTTTGTCCGAACGTTTAGTCAGGTCTAATTAGTTGTGGTTTAATAAGTATGAGTATGAACCTTGATAAGTAACGCCTCCCATCCATCCATCGTGTTGAGACCTCTTGATAGCAGTAAGTCTTGCGAGAGACCTCCTAGTCAAAGGTTATTAGGATCGATTTTACCTAAGATCGTTGAGTGGGTAGGATCAAAATCAGTAAAAATAGATCTTAGGATAGTGTAATCCTACAAATATGTATTAATGTGCTTAGGATTATTGATTATTAATTATACTTGCTCTATTTTTTGAGTTTTACTGTGTATGTCATAGAAGAATAGTCTAATCGATCCAATCTCAATTTTTTACAATATATGATTCCAAAATTGATTATTTTTATGTCATAATTCATTACTTGAAGGTTAAAATTCATGTCTTTAAAAAGTTATAATTGATTATTTAAAATTTATTACTTGAATGTCAAAATTGACCACTTTAAGATTATAATTGATCCCTTAAAGGGTATAATGAACTCGTTTAAGATTATAAGTTATAATAATAATAATTGATAATTGATCATTATGATGACTTATAATTTGCAATATAATCTTTACTTGATCACTTTAAGGTTGTAATTGATTATTTTTAAGCTTTTTAGTTATCGGTTAAAGTCATTCCCTCGAATGTTATAATTTATCACTTCATATAAAATTAATCCCTTTAAGTCAGAATTGGTTACTTTAAAAGGGTCATAATTGATTCATTTAAGATTATATACTTTAAGTTGAAAATGATTACTTTTATGTCAAAATTGGGTACTTTTAGGTCACAATTAAAAATCGAATCGTATGTGTTTGATCTCATTATGAGAAATTCTTTCATGTTAGTTTTTATCTTGACAGAACACCCTTAATATTCCCTCCTATTCATAGAGAATCGAACATTTTCTTATTGGGTCAATTCACTGAAATTGTCCAATTTCTATTTTTGTCATTCTTTTGTACCCTTTTACCCTTACTACAACAACACAACAACACATAAATATCAATACTCTTTACGAAAAAACAGAGTTTTCCACTCACTTTTATGTAGTCCTCCACCCCTCCTTAGTTTTGGTGCAAAACTCAAATGTCGCATTCTCTATAAATAGAAGAGAGTATTAAATTAGGGCCAACGTAATGGTAAGCTAACGACCATTACTATAAAACTCTTACTTTTTTTTTTGAGAACCTATAAAACTCTTACTTTTATGCAATTTAATTGCAATTTGATAATTATAAATATTAGCATGTTTGAAAAACCAAAATAGAGTTGTACTACTAAAAAAAAATCAAAATTTTATTTTCACTAAAAGCTTGATTCATATACACAATCTCATTATAAATCGATTATCCATTCAAATTATTCAACTTTTTCGGCTAATCTTGGATAAGACCGTCTTAAAATAAGACGCGGCCCAATATAGAGCCCATAAGCTTTTTTCAGTTCTCTGGGCATTTTTCAATTTTACTATTAAAGGTATCAATTTTGACCTTAAAGATATCAATTTCAACGTAAAGTGGTACTTAAATATATCAATTAAAGTAAAAAATTTCAATTTGAATCTATAAGTGATCAATTTTAACGTCAAAGTGATCAATTTCTACCTAATATAATTGATAGTGATAAGTATGAAATTGCATGTTGTTATGTAGTTCATTTATTTTGTTGAACATCATAACAAAAAGAAGTTCATAATTGATGTATGTTTGGAAAGACACTGATAAGTAATGAATTGTATGTTGTTATATGGTTCATTTATTTTGTTTATAATTGATATAGTTAACAACATAATAAAAAAAGATAAGGTCATAATTGATGCATGTTTGGTAATAATTGACAATGATAAGTAATGAATTGTATGTTGTTATTGAAATTTTTACTTTAATTGATATGTTTAAGTACTTTACATTGAAATTGATATCTTTAAGGTCAATATTGATACGTTTAAGGTCCAAATTGAAAAATATCCAGAAAATGAAAAAAAGTAAATATTGAAATCTGGAGCGCGTGTGGTGCACACGCCTGAGAATGGGCCGGCCCAATTATGATCTTAGAATAAGACGGTCTTACGCAAGTTTTTGTGCAACTTTTTTACATCAAATACTTCCTCCGTAAACGGTTATTTGCAACTTTGAAGGGTTGCGCGGACTCCTAGGCAAAACTTTTAGTAGTGTATTAAAATAGATTAATGAAGTTGAGTGGGGTGGGATTAAAGTATTATAATATTAAAAAGTAAGAGAGAGTATTAAAAAGTAAGAAAGAGTATTAAAAAGTAATAAAAAAACTTTCTATAAATGGAAAAAAAAAAGAAAGTTGCAAATAATAGTAAACGGCCATTTTAGGTAAAAGTTGCATATAACCGTTTACGGAGGAAGTATATTATCTGATAGTACAATCCAAAAACTAAATATTTATATGAATTATTCAAATCGGATAATTATGCTAACCAATAATAATTTCATTTTTTTAATGGAAAATTTCACGTGGTAACCCTAAGGTTTTGGGTTTTCCACGTGGTAACCAAAACTTTTAAAAAATCCACGCGGTAACCCCGAGGTTTACATAATTATTCCATCGTAACCTTTTTGCACATAAAAACGTTAGCAAACATTACTTTTGAAGCTTGATGGCTGATTTACGCATATTTATGCGACTCACAATTGCCATTAATTTCAATTTTTTTCGCAAAACGTGAACCCTGATTCTACCATATCTCATCAAAATCATATTTTTTTCCTCCCAAATCCAAAAATGTTAAATTTAAAGTTTGGAAAAATTACAAAAAACTACCTATTATTGCGCACCTTTTGCAAAAAACTACCTAATCTAATTATTTTTGCAAAAAACTACCTTACATGATATTATTGTTTGCAAAAGACTATCACTTGACGGAATCAGTTAGTTGACCGTCAAGTGGGTCTTTGACCTTGCACGTGAAAGGGATGTGACTTCATTAAATCTACCCTTTCCTCCATTATTTTTCTTTATTTTCCTCAAACTTTCTAATTTTACCCCTGTTACCCATTGTCTTCTTAATTCTTCTTTTCTTTCTTTTATTGTTTTTCCATTAATCTCTTCCATTACATCATGCTTTTATCTTCTTCAACCAAAATTGACAAGTGTGGTTGGTAAAGATTGAGTTCTTAATTTTAGTGGTAAATGTTTGAGTAATTATTTTCATAACTTTGAATTTGTGAAAACTTTTAGAAAATTTGGGGAAGATAGAGCAGAATTTAATACTCTAACATTTTAGAAAAACACAATTATCAAATTAGGGTTATAGACACAAACTTGTAATTCAACTGAAAACCTAACAAACAGATTCAGGGTGGGGAAAAGATGGATAAAGAATAGGGAGTACAGGAGACTTGACATGTGACATCATCAACGAAGAAAGTGTCTGCTTCGTTGAGTAATTGTTATGAATTTCTATAAATTCACTCTATTGTCAATTGTCATGAATTCATTACATTTCTTTTTTTTAGTGAATTTGGTAGAAACTTTTAGGGAATTTGGAGGGGCGGGTTGGATTTCCCGACTGAAGTTGGATGTTGAGTGATGTTTGAGTGGGTGAGGGTGGTTGCGGTCATGGTAGGCCGGTGGCACAAGGTGGGTGTGGGTATGGCTGTGACAATGGTTGATAGTAGGTGTAAGTGAATATTAAGATTTTTCCTTTTTTATTTTCTTTATTAAAATATTGTTTTATTTTTAAAATATTTTTTAAAAAATACATGGATCAAATTGATAATGCCAAGTGAACAATTTAACATCTCAATTTGGTTAGAATGTTGAAAGGAGATCACGTGCCTTTCACGTGCGAGGTCAAAGACCCACTTGATGGTCAACTAACGGATTCCATCAAGTGGTAGTCTTTTGCAAACAAAAATATCATATAAGGTAGTTTTTTGCAAAAAAATTAGATTAGGTAGTTTTTTGCAAAAGGTGCTATAGAATAGGTAGTTTTTTGTAACTTTTCCTTAAAGTTTATACTTTGGGAGAAAAGATTAAAATTGATGGCATTTGAAATGACGACTCGCATAAATAGCTGTACAACAACCTTAAAAGCTTCGAAATTAACGTTTGCTAATGTTTTGCCAACATTTTATGCGTAAAATGGTTACGGTGGAACAATTTGGTAAACCTCAGAATCACCGCGTGAATTTTTAAAAAGTTTTGGTTACCAGACTTACCACGTGAAAAACCCAAAACCTCAGGATTAGCACGTGAAATTTTTTTTATTTTTTTTTTATTTTTAAGTTAACCAATAATAAAGTTTAGAACTATTTTTTGCATTAATCCTTGAAGAGGGCCGATGTGTGCTTAGTGAATACCAAAACCTGCCTGACTATTCCCTACTTGATTGTAATTTAGTCTTCCACAGCCAAGTCTTCGCAAGTCCTCGCAGCTCCCATGGCCATGGCGATGGAGCTCAATTTCGGGAATGTCTTATCGATTTCTGCCATAATTTTTCTCTGTTTTCTTGGATCCTTCTGTTCGGCAACCGATCAAAACCTTCGCATCACAAATGCAGAACGCAGAGTACGTTCTACTTCCTCCGCTCTTTTTTTCACTATGTTTCAAGTATCTAACTGCTCGATTTAATAACTGATATATACCTAAATTTATGCTCATTGTTTGTTACTCCACTCATTTTATCCATTTTGAGAAATTGATTGTGCTATTGATTGTTATTTTTCCTTCATTTTGTTGTCTGGATTGAAAAAAATGACAATGTATTCGTACAGTTTTTTAATGGAATAATCCCTAATCGAAAGATTTGTGTTGTATTTTGTGCAGATCGATTTGAGTTCTCACATCATCAAAGTGTTCCTCACTTTGAAGGTTAGTTTTTTACTTATTAATTATTCTTTTTGCTGTTATTTTATTTTAAAAATACCAAATTATAGATTTTTTTGCTGTTGATTTATCCCAAAAATATCAAATAATCCATTTCTTGATTTTTGGTAGCTTAAAATGTAGAGTTATGGTGGCTGTGGGGAATTGATTTTGTATATTTTTAACCTGTGCTTTTGGATGTGCTTTGCCGTTCTTCTGTTGACGTTTTGGTTTCCCTTCCAACTTCCGAATAGTTGAACCCTGATTAACTTTTTGGGATTTATATTGATTAAAATATTCACGTCAGGTTGAAAATAAAGGAATATCTCCCATATCAGAAGTCATTGTTGCTTTTACTCCGGTTGAAGTTGATCATCTAGCATTGCTTAAAGCCGTTTTACCAGGGGGTAAGAAAAAGAAGAAAACTTACACTTCTCTTGATATCAATCCTAAGCTACCTGATGGGCCAAATGGAACAAAATACTTCTCCATTACTTTGCTCAAACCCTTAAAGTCAGGTGAAGTTGTAACCCTTGAAGTCCTCTACATATTAACACGATCTTTAGAACCATTCCCAACAGAAATAAGCCAATCAGAATCTCAGTTAGTTTATTACCGTGACAGTGCTATCATACTGTCGCCATATCATATAGAACAGCAGACAACTTTTATAAGGACTCCAAGTACTAAAGTGGAATCATACACAAATGTGGAGCCTACCAACCGTGCTGGTGTTGAGTTAAAATATGGACCATATGTTGATCAGCCTGCACACACGTTTTCTCCCATTATTGTGCACTTTGAAAATAACAATCCATTTGTTGTTGTTGACGAGCTTGTACGAGAGATTGAAATCTCACATTGGGGCAGTATACAAGTTACTGAGCATTACAAGTTGGCTCATGCTGGTGCTCGTTTAAAAGGTTCATTTTCCCGGTATGATTCATTGTATATTTTTCTTTTTCCTTAATGCTCATAGCAATGGTTTCAAATTTTGATCGACATCTTTTATTACATATGTGTAAACTAGGCTAAAAATATGATCCATCGTTTTATAATGGGGATTGGGGACTACTAGCACCCTCTCGATCACCAATCAATAGCTATAACATTTGTGTTTAGCTTCAAATGATTGAAAACAAGGTCAAACTATTGCATCTTGGCTTATAGCAGTGTGGGCACCAAAGTTGTTAAAATCATGATTCTACTTGGAATCGTTTAGAGAGGTAGAATCAAATCGGTTGAATCGAATCGTAGAATCGTACGATTTTACAAATAAACTTAAAAGTTATAAAAATATCTAGTTTCTTATCATTATTATCCAATTCAAAAGTTTAAATTTGTGAATTAAAGTTTCTTTGACTCTATTTCTAAGAATATAACGAAAATTTGTCAATAATTATTTTAAATCTTCATACCAATTAAGAAATTTGTTTTTTAAAACTTTTCCTGATGGAAAATTTGAAATTTATGTGTATACGTGAAAGAGATTAGTAAAATATGGTATATAAGAAAAATTAAATATAATTCATACTATATTTGTTGAATCGGATCTTTAAATCGTAAAATCGTAGAATAGTGTTATGATTCTACCTCTCAAAATTTCATTCCAACTAGAATCGTAAGATTCTATAACTTTAAGATTCTACATGCGATTCGAATCGCTCGCTTGTTTTTTGATCGTAAAATCGTAGATTAGAATCGCGATTTTAACAACCATGGTGGGCACCTTGAGAGGCTTCACCATATGGGGTTCACTGAAGTCGTGGAACGTATTCTCATACTTCAAATCAATTCTTTAAAACAGGAATTCAAAAGTTATGAATTATTAAACATAATGGGCTCTGTTATATGATGTGACAATATGATTGTCATTCTTACTATAGTAATTGTATTATGAGTTGTGACTTGAATATTATTTCATCCAAATGTACCACTTAGGTCAAAGGGAAAAATTTAGCAGATAACACTGCTATATGGGTCAACCTCATATTTTTGGATAAAGCATTGGCATTTAAAGTGCTGTAATTTGATTATTTCTCCAGTCACATGAATTGGTATGATGTATTGTGGCATAATTCATAGATCTATGCTACTCATATTCAACTTTATTTCTATTATCTTATCTATTTTTTATTTTGAGGTGCTTTATGCATAAACATTGATACATTGTGATTGGGCCTTTGCTAGTTTCAACACTTCGAATGATGTAGACACGTGTATATTTGTGTTGAACTTTTACAAGGAGTTAGAAGTTCAAGAAAGAACTTGATGGATTAAGTTGACTTACTTCATATAAATCTTTATAAATGCTAGATCCTTCATTTTATGATCTTGGGCCTATCTATATTCTTAATAAAATTTGGAGTACATGTTTCTTGTTTATCATTTGGTCCATTTGGTTAGAACGAAATGGTTTTGTTGTTAGGGACTATTTTTTGACCATAGAAATCATGGGAAGAAAATTGTTTTTTGAGCATTTTATTGGATAAAAGCTTTTGGATTTTTTTAATGATGTTTCTTGTTTCATGGACGACACATCTTGTACCTTAACTGTGCTTTCATTTTTTATCAACATAATTTCTCTATCAAAAAAGCACTTCATGTCACTCTTAGGTTTCAATGTCAGTTGTAAATGTGGCTTAAGTATGATGGTGAAAGTGCTTCCAGTGATCCCAAAAATATATGTAGTCACATACATGATGGGTGCTTGTAGTCATAAGGAGTGGCATTGAATGAGTCCAACTCAAGTTGGTTTAGCTCGACTTGTACCTCACATTTATTCAAACTCATCTCAAGATCGAGTTTTCTTTTCCCCCAATTTGAATATTGGTTGAAATCGAATGGAGTTTTAGAGTAACTTTTGGCTCTAATAGAACAACAATACTAATTTTTATATTAATTTTAATTATCTTTTTAATATTAAATGATATTATTATGTATCGTAATCATCTGTATCCTTAATCATAATCCATAATCATTTATTTTATTTATATTTGTGAGCTTCCTCATGAGTTTTAAGAGGAGCTAGCCTATTGAAATTTGGAGTTTTGCTTTGACCAAATTAAATGTGAGTATATGACGAAATCAGGTATTCTCTTTATCACCCCTTGAAAGCTTCGCACAAACCTGATCTCGACAAGTTTTGAAAAACTAGAATTGGTTACAACTTTTGTGAACATGAGTAGGTTTTAAAATAACGAGAAACTTGAGGGGTGAGAGGCAATGCTCATTTTGGGGTGTGTGTGGTTGCGTTTGAAATTGTTTTGTAGGTAATGTGGTAAATTTTTTATCTTTTTTGTAATAGTTTATGAACTTTTGTCGCATCTTATTATTTTAGGGAGAAAAGTGGAGAGAAGAATAGAGGTAGAGACAAGTCAAGAATCATATACACTTTGTGTTTCAACCACTATTAGTCTGTTACTGATAACTTAATAACACTTCTTCCTGTCTTAATTACTTCATTTAGTATGACATATTCTAGAACTTGATTTAATGAAAGTCTCAATTTTTAACAACATACGAACCTCTCTTCTATCTCATCAAGTAACTCCATTCTACTCCTACTTTGCATTTCAGCCAGTGCTTAAAATGTTTCAATTATATTGAAAACATTACATTTTTTCATAAAATATACCCATATCATTCGAATGAAATCACTAATGAACTGGATAGAATACTTTTCTCCACCAAAATAAGTTTAATTTTGCAATTAATCTTATCCTCTTCCAACCTTTTCCTTTGCGAAATTAGCTTGTGCTCTTGGCAAGTTGACAAGACAAGATTCACTTAGACCTTTGCTCTCCATAATTGAAGGAAATCTCTCACCAAATTTAGAGCACGCATATTGAAATATCCATACCCTATGTGCCATAGCCAAGTCTCGCTACTTATTGGGAAAGCTTTTATTTTACAATGGGACTTTTTCAATCTCCTTTGGCTAGTATATAATAGTGCATTAGATATATTCAAAGTCAAGTAAATAACCATTTTTTTAGTATCAGTGCAATACTAAACAAACTCTTTCAAATTTGGAAATAGGACTTTGATAAAGAGTTTAACTTGCTGACATACGATTTATTTTGTCATGTGAAATGTGCATCCACTATCAATCAACCATATGTCTTCGTTTCCATTGGAGCTTGAGGTTTGACGTAAAACAGTCAATCTTTTGGCTCTTTCTAACATGTGTCTATATACTTGCTTGTTGCTTATGTTTATTCTAACCATCCTACTTCGAAATTTCCCTTCAATTTACCCTTATGGTTTCAATTGTTTTTCAAGATGATTTGTTTTGTTGTCTTGGTTTTAAATAGCACAAGGCACACCTCGATACAAAAGGTCGAGACTAACAATAAGTTTACATAACAATTTCAAAGAGAAAAGAAAGGAAAGGAAGGGGAAAGAAGGGAAGGAAATTAAGGGAAGATAAATGAAAAGGAAGTAACTCTTACTTGTTTAGGAGGGAAGAGAAGGGAAAGAAAGGGAGATAAGATGTTTCCCTTCAAATCTTTCCAACTTTAGGAAGATTGATACCTTAACAAAAATCATTCAATCCCTCCAAATCCTTTCCCTCTTATTTTCTTATCCAAACAAGGGATCTTTCCAATTTTGGAAAGATTGATACCTTAACAAAACTCTTCCATCCAATCCCTCCCCTCAAAATCATTTTCCTCTTTTTTTCTTATCCAAACAAAGGATCTTTCATCCCTCTAAATACTTCTCCTTCCTTTCCTTCCATTTCCTTCCATCCTAACATAGCGTAAACGCAAAGCACAAGGCAAGCTTTTTGTGGGCGAGGCGCGCGTTTTTGCTAAAAAGCTTAAAGATCAATTTTAAACATATATGATACTTAAAATAACGTGACAATTATATTTTAATGGCAAAAAGCTTGAAAACATTTGTTATCCTTGCGGTACCACTTTAGCACATAATTGTTGAGAATATAAAGATTTCTCCAAGTTATTTTCTTTCACTAGCTTTTTTTTTCTTAAAGAAGCAACAATTTCTTGAACTATTTTTTTATATATTTTTTTTGAAAGGAACAGTTTTTTGAACTTCATATTCAAATAAATTTGGATTTTGAGTTTTAAATCTTTTTCAAACAAACAAGCATAAGTTAATTAACCAAGCCAACAAAGAAGGCCTCTTGTACACATGTTGCATCAAAACAAATTGATTTAATTGGTTATTATGGCATAAAATTATACAATTAATCCAATGTTCATATCTTACCACTATGTCTTTAATTTTTGCACCTACTTCTTTCACTGCTTTTATTGTTTCCAGGTTTCATTTAAGTATCCAACCTTGGACTTTTTTTGGTAGGTGTGATTGAATTGTGGTCGGGTCGGCTCATTTCAGTCAGGTTAATTTCATGGTCTTGTTGTTTTCAAGTTGTGTTAGTTACAAGTCGGGTTGTGTCAGGTTCATATCAACCCAAAGGGTCAAGGACTTCAAATGTTTTCCTTTTTATTAATATTTTTACCAATAAATAAATAATAAGTTTTTTCCTTTCAATAGAGTACATTTTTACATTAAAAAAGACTATTATACTGAGTTTAGGGCTACATCAACATAATGCTGAATCAAAATTTCAAAATTGACTAAAAATGTACTTAGTCCAATAAACGATGACGTGGGGTTGAAAATGACGATGTGGGACTAACATTTGAGTCAAAATGGTCAGATTTGAGCTTTGGTCAGGTCACGGGTCAAGTTTTTGGATTATGACCCACTAATTTCATATCACCTTTCCGGTCAATTTTGTGCTGCGTCCAAATTTGGTTGATCTAGTTTTAACCCTTATTATAATCCAATATATCTATAAAGACTTTTTTCTACCAATACTAAATATAATTTATTGTTTCTACATGTTTTTTTTTGCATTGCATATTCTACACCACCATCGGCTGTCGGTGTAGGTTTTTTTTTATTTAGGGGTCTCTTTAACCACATTTTTCCTGCCCTTTCTTTGAAGTGGGTATGGGTATAACATGTTTGTCTTCTACTCTGCCAGATTTACTGATTATGATGATGATGATGGTTGTTTTATAAGTATATTTATATGCTATGATTTTTTTGCTAATAATTTTTATTACAAATTATTACATCAACACACTCTTAATTATAGTAGTACATTTATATTTATATACCTTTGGGATTTGATCCTACTATATCAGTCTTAGACATCATTTTTAAATTTTTATATGACATGCTCGGTCCGACATGTTAAATATATCAAGGTTTGCCATTGAAGCTTTTGATAGTGTTATTGTTGTTTGTATATGTAGTTTATAGGCCCTTAAATTATAATGTTGATACAATTGTTATAGTAACGTCGGTAATTAGGGAGAAGGAGAAAAAAAAGAATTAAAGTAGAGATAATTCTATATTTCTTATATTGATCTTGGATGAGTTTATGAGCCCTTTATATAGAGGAGAGGGATGCCTTCTAATTATTGTGATACAAGTAAAGCAACACAATTCTTGGCATTCAACGACTCCTAATAGCTCAAGTATACTACAACACAAGTTCCCAAAGTAGAGTTGTGCCAAAGACATACTCTCTATGTACCTGATAAATTGCAACAATGAAATTTTGCACATAGATTAAGAAATGGCGAGACTATGGATTGTATGAATGATGTTGAATGAGAGTTAAAATGTATGGATGAGAAAAAATGAGAATAGTTGAAACTTTTCTATGAATTGTAGGAAAATAAAAGGACGAACTAAAAAGGAAAGTGTAGCAATCTCTTAGAGACAGAGGGAGTACTTTTTACTTTTCAATGTAGTATTGAATCCATGTTCAATTATTATACCTATTGAGTAGACAGTTTGTGTACTCTTATTGATAATTAAAATGTTTTGAAATTATTTTTCTTGTTGAATTTGTGGATTAATCTATACTTACAACTTCCTAAAGAGAAATTTGAGGATAAATTTTGCACAATACTGCTCCTTAGGTTGATATAAATATATTGGTTGGCGGTGTTTTTTGTAGGAATTCCCTTTTCCATTTCGTATTCATGCCCTATAGGATTATAGATGCATGTTATGTATAGAACTAGAAGACTTTTGGGTTGAGTGAGATGTCAAGCTTTGTCTATGTTGAAAAGCAAAAGAGAAGGGGTCTTACTTAATGTTAATTTTTATGTACTCATTTGGAAAATTCTTATTCTTCACTAAACATAGGTAGGATCCTTCTTTTTTTTTTTTTTGAAAATTTAGTGAATTTATATAGATTAATAAGCTCTTAGTAGTTTCAATGAAACCTATAATATCTATCTACTTGCTGGTTTTTAATCATACTCGATTATGAATGCAATTGTCAATTTACGTCTATTTGACAATGCACTCCATTTCTTTTTAGTCCTAAGATATAATTACATTTACTGCATACTTTTCTTATAGCTATATCCATATTTGGATGCTCTTTTTCTTATAGCTATATTAAATTTTGTATTTCTTGGTGGCAGGGTGGATTATCAGTCTAGGCCTTCCGTAAGTGGTGTAGCTTCATTTAAGCAACTTCTTGCAAGGCTACCTCCTAGGGTTTACTCAGTTTACTACAGAGATGATATTGGAAATATCTCATCATCGCACTTGCGTTTAGACTCAAAGAAGGTAATCATACAATTTATCTTTGTAATTGATAGATGAAGTCAATCGAAAAAACGCCTCTTGGTTTTTACATGGATAATGTTGTGTACATCTTACCCTCCCAAACCTTGCTCGCTTGGTTTTTACATGGATACTGCTGTGTACATCTTACGCCTTTTTGTAATTGAGATAATGTTGTGTACATCTTTTCATTGGATTATAATTCAACTCTTTGTGGATTTATTCACTTGTTTTGTATCTTTGAATCCCGTGTTATTTTCCTCAACCTCACTGTGTTGATTGGCTATCTTAGGTTTCATTGTTCTTCAATTATCACTATTGTTGTGGTGCAGGATGTCAATTATGCCTGGCCTTTCTTTTCTCTTCTTTTCATGATGTGTTTTATTAATTTCTTTTATGGGAAACACTACATCAAGGTAGTTTGCTATGAATTGGCGTAGTTGCTAGATGATTAACGAAAGAGCAGATTTGAACATAGATTTCTATTGCATCATTGATAAGAAAGCTACGTTAGAGTCATGTGAGTGGTAGCTGATACAATGAAAGCTTGTATTTGAGTGGTAACTCGTACAACAAAGGCTTGTAATTGAGTGGTCACTGGTATGCTCACTACCATTGAACTAATCAAACTAAATGCTCATTTCTTTTCATTTTTTCCTTTTTATCAAGCTTCTCTATCTATATAAAGATTACAGCTCAGTTTCTTACTGTTACTATATCGTTTTTCAAAACAAGGCTCCTCAAAAACCTCTTATTTACTCTAATACTCCATAACATTTTTGCACACTTCCCTGTTCAAGATACTTCTAGCATCACTTTGAAGTTATTAACTATCAAATCCCTGTCTTAAGCCAGTGCTTCTTAGCGTGGCTCAATTCTGACCCTAGTGATTTGAGAGCAGTTAAAATGTGAATTAATTGCAGAAATCCAAGTAAAGGATGATACTTTTTATTTTTGATTTTAGATTTTTGACAATTGAGTCCATTGATGTGATTTAGTATTTTGTATGAGTGAATGCATATTTGTCTTATAATTGTTTATTATGTTGAGTATTTCCCAATCAAGATTCAAGGCAAAACTGAACTTAATTGTATGACTCACCTTGTGTTCTTGCAGTCAGATCTCGAAATAGAGCCTCGTTATCCTCTATTTGGCGGTTGGAAAGCATCTTTTATCATTGGATATAGAGTTCCTTTGGAGGATTTCCTGTATGAGTCCACTGATGGCAAGCAGCGGTATCTGAACTTCTCTTTTGGATGCCCTATGGCAGAGACTGTTGTGAATAAGCTAACTATCAAGGTTTGTTGAATGCTTTTGGTTGACCAAATTCACTATTTGGCACTCTTCCTAAACCGCTAATTGATGTTGTCTAAATTTCCCTGTGAAACCCACATTTATAGGTAGCTTTGCCTGAGGGATCAAAGAATCCTTCAGTTTCAGCACCTTTTACGCTGGAACAACATTTGGAGGTAAATAAATGTCAATTACTATTTATAATTTTGTTGTACCTTGCTTCTCTTCGTGGTTCAAATTTAATTACATGATTTGCATCTTGCAGTACCAACTACCTTGTATATAGAGATTCATGTTCGTGGGCACCTCTTATTTTCAATTCTAGAAGCCAAATCATCATCTTTCTCTTTTGAATAAATATATAGGAAACAATTTTTTGGTGTATGTAGTTTCCAAAGTAGTAGACAATAATTCATAATCTAAATAATTATGCCAGTCATACTTGCAATATGTTAGGGTATGGATAATGGAAGTCACATCTTGACTTTGGGACTTCTATTGTGGTTCATTGAATAATTTTCATTTATACTCCTAGATGTGCTTGAATATTTATGTTTTAACACCTATATCTTGTTGAAAGGTAAGATAGGATCTTAGCTAGTGTTATGCTCACTACGACTCCAAGAATGTTGAACTCAACAACTCCTAAAACACGGAGGTTTGTAATTTAGATTGCATTTGAATCAATTCTAATGAGTAATGACCCATATAATCTCTTTCGTGGAATTCTGGCCAATTGAAACTTGGATTATAGAAACTTTATGTATTTTTAGATCTAGGGTTTGCTTGACTATAGAAACGAGTTTTAGCATAGGACTTTCATCCCAAGGGAAAATATTGAGCTATCACTAAGGTTCACTTAACGCCTTTAGTAACTTATGTTACAAGGGAGATCAACTTCACTTATTTGAGTGTTGAAAGTCAAGGTCTCACATGGATAGTGGGCACTAGAGCCAAGTTCTTACAACCAAAATATCAATTGACAAGGAAATAAAATATAAATGCTATGTTACCTTGGCTTCTGTGCCCACTATCCATGTGAGACCTTGACTTTCAATACTTGATTTTTGAGTCAAATGAAATGAGAAAGTTTTACAAAATACCAAACCGAATACTTGAATGAATTCTTGAAAGGGTCCAATCTAGCTAAAGATGACTTGGACGGTGGGATATCAAATAATTAGAAGAAATCAAGGATAAAGGATCGTATAGCTCTCAACATTGTTCATGGAGGAAGAGGGCTTATGGGATCAAATTTTTACAACAGTTTAGGACTAAGGCTTTATCGTTGCTGTTGCACATGAAAATTCTAATATAAGAATATATTTTGTTTTGTCAATGTAAACATTATAGTAATTCTTGAAATGATTGTAGTAATTATCACTTTTGCCTTTCTTGAGGGGCGGTTTGGCTTGTATCCAGTTTTCCTTATTTTTTTTCAAATATATTTTCCCCAAAATTTTGAATGTCACCAATATTTTACTATTATTTATTTCTAGTATGAAGTTGGAATATCTGAATTCAACTTCTAGCTGAATGTTTTCATATTCTATTTCCTTATTTGACAATTGGTGCTTGAGAGAAGGAAGAAGAAATAGTAGGGGAGGGTATCTTGATCATTTTGTCTTTTGAAATGGCATTCACTTAATGGACTCAATTCCACAAATCTAATGTTTCTGATGTTTGCAGACCACTTATTCATATCTTGATATCTTTGGAAGAACTGTTGTGGTTTTGAACAAGATGAATGTGGTGCCAGAGCACAATGCCCCCTTTCAGGTGATGTACTACTTCTATTTAACTTCTGTGCAGTATTGAAAATCTATCCATTGAATTTTAGTTGAAACCTTGAAGTCAAATCAAACTATATTGAACTTCATTCACTCTACTTATTTGATGTGTATTCAATGGCGCATATTACAGTTTGATAGTTTCCCTTGTTACTTGGATGGGAGGCTACTAGGGGATATTAGCTGATATTGATTTGTAAATTTAGGATTATTAGTTTTGGGCCAAATCATAATTTGAAATTGTATTTCATTTTGGTAATTTTCATTCAACTCACTCTCCGAATAAAACATGTTTTATTGGCCAACAAGATTCCTAGTCTTATTAGGTTATTTTAGCTATATAAAGGGATTTCAGGGTGATTTTCGTTCGGAGCGTGCGTTGAATAAAAATTTTGATGTTACATGACACGTGATTAATAGCAATATGTGTCCTTACATACTGTGTCTGAGTTTGTCTTTGTTTGATCAATTGATTACAATATGTTTTCAATTCATTTGATATTTTTATCGAGTCCATTAGTGAACTCCATGGTTCATTTTGGTCCATTGAACTACCATAAACCATATCAAGTTGTCTCAAGAACCGACATATTGTTGGCAACCGTACTTAATTGGCTATAGTCCAGATTTCAGTTTTGGTTGGAATGTTTTTGGTGTATGCTCCATGTAGTCACTGGATCCCTTGTGGATAGAAGTACACCGCAAAGTAGTAGTTTTTTAGTTTTATGATTGTAGAATCATAAGATTTTTCCTACATAAACAAAGATATTTTTCATTTAAGTTGAAAAAGGTAGTTATTGATATAGGAGTATATTTTTTAGTTTTATGATTGTATATCTCTATTCATAACTTCGTTTGCATTATTAAATTTGACTCAAAGTAGTAGTTTTTTGCTAGTCTAGAGATGCATTGAATCGTATATCGCAAAATAGTATGATTTTACAATTTGAATTGGGATCTTAACAACTATGCTTGAACCTAAAAACAACTCCAAAACTGGGAAAGATTGACTTAGAGTCTACATCTCAGATTCCTTGGCAGTTGGAGCAAAGTAGGTAATAAATCTGCTTTCATTGATCTGTCTATTTCTAGACCTAGTTGTATCGAAGTACAAGGTTGCATAGGAAACGATACTACACTGATTGCATCAAAACTGTTGTGCTGGCCAAAAAGGCCATGTATCAGAAGCACAAATCAGAACATTATTACTAGATTTACGAAATCTTTCATTAGAATGGTGGGTACAAGGCACAATATAACCTGTAGTATTATGATTAGCAAGACTAGTTATGCATGAATGAGTCTGGACTTAAATATACCGGGGTTGCTTGATTGATCCATAGTTCTGGTGGATTACCTGCACCGGGCTGTATAGTTTTGTCAGTTCATTTTCCAATATCCATCTCCGATTAAGTACACTTGCATACTCACTACATTACGAGCATTGTCTTCATTGTTTTGATGGTGTGAGCTCATCTCCACTTTTTCTGTATAAAAAAATGATTGTTTCTTCTGAGTTGCGGGAGACTGCGTGATCTATGTGTTTTAAAGCTAAATAAGTGTCCATTTTTTCCTTTCAGGTTTACTACGATTTCAAACCTGCCTTCATGCTTGTTGAGCCACTGATCTTGGTATCCGTATTCTTCTTGTTTTTCTTGGCGTGTGTTGCATATCTTCATGTGGATATTTCCATCATGAAATACAAAACATCCTGAAATTTCGATGGCTATACATAACGAATATAATTTATTCTGTCGAATTTCGGGAACTTGACTGCAAGAGTTATGTTTAGTTAGTTTATATTGTTTTGAACTTAGCTTGGAATCTTGTAGAAGTTTTATCAAAAGCCTAGAGAAAGAATTGTAGAAACTGAACATGATGAAATTTTATGTTGTATGTTGTGTGATCCTGCTAAAAGCAAGGTCATATCATGCACATGAAAGGCTTCAGAAAGATATATGAATGTTGAAATACATAGAATTGACTGGTGTTGGATGATCAATTGAGTGAAAGCCCCTTGCAACTCTCGCTTCCTTTCGGAGATGCTTCTTCCTGACGTCCGACAATCTATGTCGATGCTTGAATACTGCTCCGATTTGCGTACTCAACGTTAAAGTATTCGAGCTTCAACGATGTGCTAAAATTTTGTAATTTTTATGCTTAATTATTCATAATATTCATCTTTATCGTTTCTTGTAGTGTTGCTCTTAACTTGTTGCCACTTTCATAAGGAGCTCCTTTAGGCTTCCATCGGGTCGATTTGCCAACTTATGATAAATCTAATCTAGAAGGTCTTCTGAGAGACCGTCTATGGCATAAACGGCTCTCTCAATAGTCCAGTCCGATGACTGACATGACTATTCAGTTACTCATTTAACAAATGGGTCGGCTTATATTTACCCATCTATGCTATAGACGGTCTATAGTAAGAATTTGTGATCTAATTTGTGCAAAATATTTGGACAAAAATTTTTTTTACATATTAACAATGAAAGTAACAAAGTTCAATGAACTTTGATGTGTGAATTTTTGAACTTTTGAATAATTGGGTTTTTTTAAGAATTAATTGTGAGTTATAGCTCTGATGTTTAAGTCTTTTTGCAAATTATAGCCACAATGTTTTTTTTTTTTTTTTGCGAATTACAGCCACCACGTTCTAAAAGTGACCACCATTGCGGCCAAGTGACCGGTTATGACCGTTGACCAGAGAGTTTACCTTTGACTTTCCATTTTTCCGATTTTTACTTTTTTAAGTATTTTTTCTTTTTCCTTTTTTAAATATGTAAATTTATAAATAATGGAGAAAATTAGTTTGATGGATCTGGTTCACATGAGTTGATTATTAGACCTAGAAAGTTTAGATAACTTTGAAATCCAAATACCCAAAATGTTTGATGAAATTCAAATACCTAGAAAGTTTGATGAAATCCAAATACCCCGAAAGTTTAGCCCGAATTGATTATTAGATCCAGTATCTTTGAACCTTGAACATTAAAAGAGGTTTACATGAATTGAACCTAGATTATTCGGTTCATCCATTTCAATTTGATATTCTTTGATTAGGGTTCTTGAAAAGGGGAAAGAAATCTGGGGTTTGGACTTTAGAGAGAAATTGGGTCTTTGAATATTAATGGTGACTTTGAAGATTAATGAAGGATGAAGAGGATGAAGATGATGGAGAAGAAGGAGAAAGAGAGAGAAAGATAATTGAGGATGAAGGAATTAAATTAAAAAAATAAAAAAGAAAAAAAATGGAAAAAAAAGAGAAAAAATCAGAAAAATGGAAAGTCAAAGGTAAATATCAAACTTACCGTTAAGTTTAACGGAAAAAAGGGCAAAAGTGTCACGGTTGTTAGTTAGACTGAACTTCAGGGGTGCTATTGGAAAAAAAAAAGATTGTAGACCATTGATAAAAGGCCAAAACACAGGGGCATCAATGATAATTTCCCTATTATTTATGTTCCAAGTAACATAATATATCTCTTTTATGTCTTAGGTTATCATATACAACCATGGTACCACCATTATACCAATATGCATCTTATCTTATTCAGTATAATTTAATCCAATAGCACTTATATGCGCGACCTTATAGGACCCGATTATGATTAGTAGTAAACAATGAAATTAGTATACAGATCAAAGTTGGTTTTTAGTAAAATGCTATGATCACCTAAAATAATCGATTATTATTTATTTCGAAAAATTTACCAATTTATATTTAGTGATCACACTTTATCAAAGGATATCCAATTCCTTGAATCTCCCACTTGTCCAAGAACAAGTGTGTAATAAACTTCTTAGGTCACTTTATGTAAAACTAGACGGCACATTCTCATTTTATCCATACCGAGGTTCGGATTATTTCTTAGAATTTAAGCTTGAACTATCAAAACTAATGATTAACACATTCAACATTTGAGATAAATAGGAGGACTTATTCAACCTTGATCAAGAGGCCAGAGGCATTTATCCTTACAAATAGGAGGACATATTCAATATTGTATAACAAAAACTCCCACTTAACTTTTAACGAATCTGAGCATTCTTTTTGTTGTCACCTTTTACGACATAGCGTTTGAGAGTGTCATACAGCATACCAATCACTAAATGAAAATGTTGTCATACCCAAGTTAAAAGAACCCATTACATATAAAAATAAAATTCTTCAAACAATTTTGAAGAACATCAAGAAAGTATCTCCAATACGTATGACGATTATTTAATCATGTAGATGACTAAATATCTCTATACTCCTATAGTCCATAACTGCGCTATTAGTCAACTTCTAGTCCATCAATAAATTATTTATGTCCAACTAAATGATTCAGTTTAGGGACAAAACATATTTTAAATATCGTTTTTCACTTAATAGGATTTCATTTATATCACATATTTGACAAACCTATTAAATGTTATGAAATAGTTTGAACATTTTATTTAACACCAAATCAAGGTTAAATAAGATCTTGCGCTCTAATGATAAACATAAGCAAACATATTCAATATATGATTATTTTCAAAATAACACACAGAGTTATATTTAATTTCTTATTTGTACAAATCTCAAACCCTAGTATGACTCACATGCATATTTTGGGACATTGGTTTAGTTAATGAATCAATTATATTGTTATTCACATGATTTTGCAAACTATAGCTTCTTTCCTTTCAACAATCTCATGAAATGGTGCAAAAAGTTTGAGCATGTTGTTTGAGCTTCTAAGCAAGACATTATAATTTCAAACACTAGGCCTCTACAATTGATCTCAAGAGTTACTTTACTTCCCACTCAACCACTAAGTATGACCGTCAATTCTTCCCAAGTAATATAAGATATTCTTAGATGCATTTCAATGTGCCTCACCTGAATTTGATTGAAATATGCTACATATATTTAAAGCATATGAAACACTAAGTTCAATACAAATCATGACATACATATTAGATCCTATTGCTGAGACATAAGGTATACTACTCATTTGCTTAATCCCATTATTTTTCAAAGGACATTTAGTGTTGTTTAGTGATAAACCATGCTGCACACAGAGGAATCCTCTCTTTGGATATTCCATGTTGAACCTTGTAAGAACCTTTAAATATAACTTAGTCCAGTCAATCATTTAGACCTATCCCTATATATATATATATATATATATATATATATATATATATATATATATATATATATATATATATATATATATATATATATATATATCTTAGCTTGTTCCCTAACATGTAATCAATGTTTTCAAGGTCTTTCACAGAGAAACAATTCTTTAGCCACAGTTTGAATGAGTCAACATGAGAATCTTGTATCCTATGAGTGTTATGTAATATATACAAATAAAACCAAGAAGACAATGTGACTCCAACTAAACTACTTGTAAACACAAGCTTCATCCTCTTTCTTTTCCTCTTCTTCCCTCCTAAACGAACAACATTTACTTTGCTTCAATTATTTCTCTCATATTCCTTTTCGTTCCTCCTTCCCATTTCCTTCATTTCCTCTCTAATATTATTATCTTAACACAATCTTTAAAATAAAGCAAATATAACAAGTTCAAACATCAAAGATTATGAAAAAACCAAAACTGCAAATCAAAAAAGCCATATTTTGTTCTTGTTTTGAAAATTTTGTATAATAATAGTTGAATAAATCATTTAATCAAAATTCATTTCATTTTCATATTATTTTTGAATGAAAATAGGAACACTACAATATAATTTGCTTTCAATGGGTTATATTTAGTGACATTTAATTTAAATGTCGCTATTTCAAATTTCTTATAGTGTATATAGAGGATTTAATGACATTTATTAGACCCTTTAGTAGCATATTAAAAATCACACTAAAGCTTTTAGCGACATAGGATCTAATGACATTTATCACAAATATCACTATAGACTATAGTGACAATTATATATGCCACTAAAGACCAAATTAAGCGTCGCTAAATCACTTTATGGTGGAACATAAAATAAAAACTAATAATTACTACACTAAAAATATGAATCAGTGACATTTTTTTAATGCCACTAAATCCAGTGTCGCAAAAGACTAAATTTGTTTTCATCCTATTAATTCCTACCACACAAAGGTACTTCACAGATGACCATTATTGACTAATAAAGTAATACCTCCTCACAAGGGCCCAACCAACTAATCTTAATTAAAAAAATGATAACTAATTTGTGTAACTATACGCTTACTCGGTAAGGTATTCAGATACCTCGAGTATGCATTAAGGATAAGTCAACTAGGGGTTCACAGTATGTCAAGTAGACATTTAGGATTCATAAGTAGACATTTAGGATACCTCAAGTAAGGTTTTAAGATACCTCAAGTAGGGTTTTAGGATACTTCAAGTAGACATTTAGGATACCTCAAGTAGAGGAGAGATAATCTTTTCACTAAAATATTATTAACCTAAATTTATGGCAAATAATAGTACATGTAGGATCGAACGAACCTACATCTTTTTTGCAATTGCATAGTACTCTTCCAATTGAGCTAATAGACTTAGGATGCCAAAAATTAAATTCTATAAAAAAAAACATAATTAACAACTTGGTATACTCAAATCTTACGGAACACATTAATATATTCTTAATCCCTATATCATATACACTTAATCACTACTTGAGGTACCACAAACCCCAACTTAAGGTACTTTAAACCCCTAATTGACATTTCCTAAACCCTACTTGAGTTATATTAAACCCCTACTTGATGTCCCCAAAACACCAGCTTGTTATACTCTAAATCCCAACTTATTAGTATGTATAAAACCCTACATGATATGCAGAAAACCCCTCCTTGATACGTTATAAAACCCCTATTTGAGGTATTCTAAATATCTATTTGATGTATCCTAAATGTCTACTTATGGTATACTAAATTCCTACTTGACATACTGTGAACCCTAGTTGAAGTTTCTTAAATGCTTACTTGAGGTATTCTAAAACCCTACCGAGTAAGCGTTCAATTACACATTAATTATCAATTTGTATATTTTTATTATTTTTTTAATTTGGGTCAGTCCAATAAAAGACAGTCTTTCACAACAATTTGTGCTCTTAATATGGTTGTTGATTAGGAATGACAAATTGGCCTATCACTTAGGGCCTTGAATTTTTTAAGGCCAAATTTTGTTTCCATATACAAGTTTGATATTTTTTTTTTTTTGAAAATTGGGAAATATATATAATAAAAGCCGAAAAGAAAACACCAACACTGAAGCTTGGGAACCCCAAAACCTCCGGCATAAAAACCCCAAGGGAAAAAAGCCATCGGAAAAGAGGGCCAAGCAACAGGCCACTCAGAAACAGCATAGGAGTGGACTATGCATCACCAAAAGTTTCCGAAGAAAAACGGAAACACACCTAATACACCAAAGAGGAAAAAGCTAGCGAAAAAATGCTACACCAAATATACAAGTTTGATATTAACTTGTATTAAATTTTGATATATTTATGTTTTTTGCTATGTAATACTCCCTCTGAACCAATTTAATTGTCCATTTGTTTTTTCAAAACTACTCATCCATTCCGTTTAATTTGTATTTTATTATTAAGCCATAAGTTAAAACATAGTCATGTGAGATCTTGTTTGATTCGTCTCAATGTAAGGATTGTTCTTATCAACTTCTCAAAATTTTTATTCAAGCATAATTAGATATATTAACAGTCAAAATGTACCTCGACAAGTGTGCCCAAACAAATGGAACAACTAAATTGGTTCGAATGGAGTATGAACTTTTTCTAGGTTTTATTTGTAAAATAGATTAAATATCAAAAATACAAAATATAAAATGAGTATTATATGATTTATTACGCCTAAAGTCTTTAGGGTCTCTTTTTATTTTCGTTCTGAGGCCTAAAAAAAAAGACGACCCTTACCCTTAACAATATCATCTCAACAAGTCTTCATAAATCCAAGTTATATTAGATACTATTTAGTATCCTTAGATTCCTTTGCTAATATTTTTTTGATTTCTTATTAAAAGTGATTGATAAATAGCGTAAATTTTTGAGTATTTAATGTCTATAAGAGAATACTTTAAAAGGTAAAATTGTGAAGGACATGTATGCCTATATAATTGTATGGAAAGTAAAGTCTAACATTGACCTAGTGCCACTAAATAGTATAGACCAACTTTAAGATAACAAGTGTACTTATTTTTCAATGTACTTATTTGTAATTCTAAAGTGAATAAATTATGTATGAAAGGTATAATATTTTTTTTCCGTAAAGTTGTTCTCGCAAAGATTGTTTTTGGAAACAAAGAAAAATGCAATCTTTTAAATCATTAATATATAATTTCATTGTATTATCAATTTAATGGAGAAAACTTGAGTAAGGTAAGCATTAAAATTATTAAAATAAAGTTATTGGAAAAAACACATAAGAACCACAAACTATTAAAAATATTTCAATAAAATTAGTGAAAAACATATGGAAATCATAAAAATTATTAAAAATATTATAATAAAGATAAACAAAATTAATTAATTATATTCAATAATTTATTATATAAATGAAAAATTATATGAAAACAACAAATGAAAAGAAGAGGAATTATAATACAATATGTCGATTTAAATAAAAAAGATATCCTAAGGGCCAAGGGGCCTACTTGTACATGCCCACACGTAATGGTGTCAATCCTTTCAATAGAATGAAAACCATACCGTTCATCACGGACAAACACGGTACCAATTTGGTCGATAACACATTTTAATACTGAAATTATTCTATTGGGCTGACAAATGTATACTGCAGTATTTTAAATGATCCCTATGCTTGGCTAACGTGGGTGTAAGATGCAGATTTTCGGATATTTGCAGGTCTTATCCTTGAAGACCCCTCTGGAGCCGAAGGACTCTTATGAGTTATGACCGCCCTCTCCTTATGAGTATGAGACGCCGTCGACCTTCCTTCCCCGGACCCTGACCATAGATTTTTATCTATGTGCGGGAACACTGGGTATGATGATGATGATGAGTATTTAATTTGTTAAAGTAATTAATTATTTCGTATTAAAGTTTGTATGGCGCCTTTTTAAGAGTGTCTATGGACACTGGTCTAGTGATGCTCGATTTGAGTTAAGTTTATAATAGGTGATATTCAAAAAAAAAAAATATGTCGTGTCAAAGTAATCAATTATATTTTTTGTTTTTGTTTGTTCTTATTCTTTACTTTTTTTTGCAAGTATTTAATTGTGAATTTTTTAAAATTCTAAAAGTTAATATTTAGAAAGTATATACTAAGTCGAATATATTAAGATTACATATAAATATGTTTTTTCATATAAATCGATAAAAAATCATAGTCAAAATTTAACAATAAAACACATAAATTCTATTTAAATAAACATATAAAAATCAATTAAAAAATCAATTAATTATATAAACTCGTCTCCGATAATACGACTAAATAGTTTGCTATTTGGTCTACTTACCAAAATCTTGAAAATGTCCTTCAAATCAAGAATTTATAATAAAAAAATAAAAAAAAAAAAACGTCACAAAATAAAAACAAAACAAAAACAAAATATTATGCAGTCACTTCTCTCTCTTCATCATTCTTTTCGACACTTTTCATTTTCATCAAACCAATTCTTCTCTTCTTTGTTCCTGCTCTTTCTCACCATCCTCCATCATTTTTCATTTGACCCGGAACCCAAAAATACTAAAGATTATCATTCATAATTTTCTTTGTTTTCAATTACTTTTCAACATATACGTTGAACAACCAAAAAGCAGATAATTCATATTGATATTGATATTTGAATTGTTCATTATTGATTGTTAGGTAAAGCCCAAAACAAAAGTTAAATTCGAAATAATGGCGATGACGGCACGTAATCCGTTATCGGAAACGCAGGAACCAAGCGTAGATACAGATAAGTTGAGTTATGAAATTTTTTCGATTCTAGAAAGCAAATTTCTATTCGGCTATGGAGATAATGAAAACAAGGTTAGTTGGATTCAAAAACAGATTATATCTCCTACCCATGAATTTTCTCCACAGGTAACTCGTTTTGAACAACCTTCTTGTGACGCTGATGGGGTTAGTTTGGCTAAGAATCAACGGGGTAAAATCTGTATACTAAGTATCGACGGTGGAGGAATGAGGAATATCATATCAGGAAAAGCGTTGGCTTATTTAGAACAAGCGTTGAAAGTAAAATCCGGCGACCCAGACGCAAGAATCGCTGATTATTTCGATGTTGCTGCCGGAGCCGGCGTTGGGGGTATATTTACCGCCATGCTTTTTGGGTCAAAGGATCGTAGCCGTCCGTTGTTGAAAGCGGAAGATACATGGCGGTTTCTGGCGGAACAAGGGAGTAAAATTTATCGATCATCCGGTTCAGGATCATCAGGGGTTTTTAAGAGGTTGTTGAAAGGTGGTGGAAGTGGTTCAGGAACTTCAAGCCGGTCTACAACGGCTTCTTTAGAGAAGCTTTTGAAAGAAAAATTTATGAAAAAAAATGGCGGAAGTTTAACATTGAAAGATACATTAAAACCAGTATTGATTCCTTGTTATGATTTATCAAGTACGGCGCCATTTTTGTTTTCTCGTGCTGATGCTTTGGAAACGGATGGGTTTGATTTCCGGTTATGGGAAGTTTGCCGGGCTACATCGGCTGAACCGGGTATATTTGAACCGATTAGTATGCGGTCCGTGGATGGTTCGACCCGGTGTGTGGCGGTTGACGGTGGGTTGGCGATGGGTAACCCGACGGCGGCGGCGATAACCCATGTTTTGCATAATAAACAGGAATTTCCGTTCGTGCGAGGGGTGGAAGACATATTGGTACTTTCTATTGGAACGGGCCAGCTTCTAGAAGGTAGTTACGAATATGAGGAGGTGAAAAGTTGGAAATCAAAGCAGTGGGCTAGACCCATGGCCCGGATTGCCGGTGATGGGTATACCGATTTGGTGGACCACGCCGTTGCTAAAGCTTTTGGACAGTGCCGTTCTTCTAATTATGTTCGTCTTCAGGTAAATTTATTTTACCTTTTTTTTAATAATAATCTTTTTTATTCTCGTAAATTCTTACTTGAGATCGTCTTTTGTAAACGCGGCTCTGCAAAGCCCAATTCTATTCTAAATACATATTGCTGCAACTCTAAATATAGATTTGTGCTGGACTTTTGAGAGCGATATTTACAAAAGACGGTCTCTTAAAAGAACACCTGATCTTATCTTTCTTTCTTCTTTCTAAGTTAATCTTTGATATTTGTCTTGATTACAAATGATTAAATGTTTAGGTTTAAATTGTGATTCATTTCAAAAAAAAAAGGTTTAAATTGTGATTATATTTCTTTGTTTTTTCTAGAAAAATTACATAGAAGAATTTAATTTTTTCATGATTTTTCTACAATAATTTATTTATTGATTAAGCATGGATAATACTAAATTAAGGGTAGTTATCTAGAGTAAGTTTGGGTAACTTGATGTACTAATTCTTAAATGAGACGGTTTTACGGTGACGCATAATTTTTTTGTCTTCAATTGATCACTTATAATTTTAATACTAGTATGAGATTGATTATTTATAACCTAACGATTACTTATGATGATCTTAAAATAATCAATTGAAGAAATGAGCTATTATACTCAGGGTGAGACGGTCTTATACAAGACGAGCTCAATCCGATGACTTTCTATATTAGATAATTCATAAAAAAATAGATGAAAATTAATGTATATTAGAAAAAAGTTTTGAAAATTTACACAAAAAGTTTTGATTAATTAAAAAGCTTCTTAAAGCAAGTCATTCGATTACCGATTTACTCTAGGGAAATATCCTTCAACGTTGTGATTATTCATGATTAATTAATAGGTGTAATTATTGTAAAAAAAATCATAAAAATGTTGAATTATTTCAGGTGAAGAATTAGGTGATGAGAATTAAACTCAAATAGAAAATTTTTAACCTACGGAAACCACGAGTGAAATATAGGCCGAGATATTCGTAAAATCACATGAATTGCAATTGTTTTTTTTGTGAAATTGCATTTTTGACTACGACCAACTCATAGATTTGGTGTTATTCGTGATGAATAATTGTGGCTCAAATGGGACTAACAAAAAAAATGAGACAATATAATTTTAAATATGTAGCAAAATAAGAGTAAATATATAAGTGTGTGATTTTTCTTTCCTCTCTAGATCATGTTTTTCTCTTCAGACCCTAATCATAGCTTGTTATAAACTAACACAAATTCTCACGAGAGACGGTTTTTTTGAGAGACAATCTCTAATTGTGTTAGCCATCAGGGAAAATGTAGAATAAATATAGGCAATAAGCTTTAATAGATTGGGTTTGAGAGACGTCTTTCAGAAAGATAGTCTCTCAGGAAACTAACTGATAAACTAAATATACTAGGTTAGATTATGGTGATCATTATTTTAAACTTTTTTTTGTGATAGTTAATTTCAAAAATTATTTGGAAAAAAAAAAAATGAACATAGAAGTAGGAGCTATTGTAGGTGATGTTATGAATGGAATTTTAAGTAAAATAGTAATAAATAAAAATAAAAATTTAATAAATTTTAAGTAGTAAACATTTGGTCATAGAAATTGGAGTTAATTTTGTCTTGATACCAACTATACATGGCCCATGCGAGAGTCCCATCCCCACAAAGCCTCAAAAATAATGCTACTACATTCATTTTTTTTTTTTTTTTTTTTACTACATTCATTTTATTTTGGCATAGGAATTTAATTATGTTTTTTTTTTATATATTTTCTCCGTTCTAAATTACTTGCAACGTTAGACCTATTAAATATATTTTTAGTTTTTAATCTTTAAATTAGAACTTAGAAGATAGTCAAGTTGGATTTGTCTGCTCATTCGTTCATCACATGATTTTACGATCTGATTCTATTCTACTGTTTTAACGATTCTGGGTAGAATCTCTATCCTAACAACTTTGCTTTAATATTATTTTGGTTTTATTTATTCACCAACTCACGAATATCAATAAAGTCTTGCCACTAGTCTTATTTTAGTTTTCCCCTAATAAATAAGGACCCATTTTTGTAAACTACTATTGTTTTTTGTTACACTACCTTTAGGCTTATTTGACCTTATTGTCGGACATATATCAATTATATATTTCTATGGATTATGAAAGAACAATTCCATATTTCGAAATTGTGTACTACTTTTATGAGTATTTAGTTTTCTAAATTTAAGTAGTGTTTTATTAATACTCTTAATGTCCCTTTTATTTTATACCTAGAGCAAAATAGTTGAAATGTAGCGGAAAAAGAACTGGGTTGGAGAATAAGAAAAAAAACAAGTAAATAACAATGAGCGATTAAGATTGAGAGATAGTATGTGTTTGTGGATGAGATTAAAAGAATGAGAGTGAGACTAAAAGAATGAGAGTGAGACTATTTCCAAAAAAAGAAAGGGTGCAAGATCAGTAAGACAAATTAAAATGAAAAGTGGTGCACAATAAGAGGGGCGAAGGGAGTATCTGTTAGAAAGCAATGGGAGAAAATATGATGAGAAAGACAAATTCGGGGGAGAAATATGTAGATGAAATCGTAAAAGAACGAATTTGTAAATGAGACATAAGGATGAAAAGTGAATTAAGTGTTTATTTTAGAAGTGTAGCAAAATGAATATTAAATTAGTAAACTGATGAAGACAAATGGAGTATCCTTTATTGATATATTTGGAATTTGGTGTGAATTACTCTTAAAGCTTATATAGATTTCCTTTGTTAGTTGAAGAGAAGAAACAAAAACCAAGTTGAAGAATAAGAACTTAGTGGGGATTGAATGGTTGGAATTTGACATTGATATTTTAGAAGAGAATTTGATAGGAATTGGGATAGTAGTACAAGACTGACAATTCAAGCCAGCCTGGGATTTTGTGTTGATGCAATTTAAGGGAGCACAACGGTGTGGGTTATAGTCAGATTCTACCCTGCCATATGATATGCTACATCCTACATCCCTCAGGATTGCCATAGATTTACGTGCTCATTATTTATTTATTTATTTTTCTCTTTTGAGATAGTGTTTCTCGGTGAGACGACCTGAAAATAAGGAGCTTATATGCTAATAATTGGTTTAGGTGTACTATTCAACCCATGTATGAAGAACATCTCACGGTGAGACTGTTAAGATTTTGTGAACTATTTAATGTTTGAACTTGCACCCGACTAGAGCTTGATGTGAGTGTTCGACCCAAGCCAAACTAGATGTTGACATGTGATCCGTCGTGTATTTGATTATTTTGGGTTCATAATCAACTTGTGCTCGACTCTAGATTGACCAATACTCGAGATAGTCCAAAACGTGGATAACTGAAACTGATGACCCGATTTTAAGATAAATTTGACCGGACTTGTAATCGATACTACCTACGATAACCATAATATGAACTTGTCTAATATCAATATGACTCATAATTGGACCAAATCTTTGATTATCTCAATGAAATATAAAATGCAATTTGAGTAGTTGACTTTAGTTATGACCAAGTGCTTGATGTTGGTTATTTTTTTAAAATAAGTTGATTTGGTTAATAAAATGAGTGATGTGATTAGATTTATTATTCAATACCAAACTTAAATTCTACATGAGTTTTGTTGATAATTTCAAGTGTATTTAATCCAAAATTCAGTTTGACAAGAATTTTGTGAATAAATTGAAGTTTTGACTAATCCAAACTCAAAACTCAACATAGGAGTTGTGATTAAATTCAAGTTTTTTGAATCTAAATTTGAATCCAACATGATATTTTAAACAATGTTTGACATAATTGAATTCAAATTTAGCACATTTTGACATGAACCCGACTTGAACTTATTCTGATTATAAACTTAACCGACCTGAAATCATCTGCGTGTCAACCTCCCGACCTAAAATGACCAACCCGACATTCGACTGATCTCAGTTGAATTCAATGAACAATTGATATGGTTTTGAAAGAAATGAAAGAGTGCAAAGTAATAATATAAGAATAAGACAAAAATATCAAGGAATGAAAGAAATAATAAGTGGATAAAATGAATTAAGAGAATAGTTTTTAGATGAGATTTAAAGATCGGGAGCAAAATTATTGCCAAGAATGAAAAGAGTGCAAAGTAATTGAGACATACTTAAGTGGAATCTTATAGATTTTGGGGCTTTTGTGCCAATTTTTATCTTAATTTATTAAACTAATAATATCTGACTCTTTATTACTTTGTTATTCTCGTGTAAAATAGTATACATATGTTCGTGTTAATTGAAAGTTTAACCATGGATTTTTGGGGGCCCTCTATTAGAGGGTGTATTATTTTGGAAGATGACACACACAAGTAGATACCTGAAAAACACAATGGACAAGGAATTTTACCAACTTGTTTCCAAGACTTTGTTTGCTACTTCTACTTGACTCTTGAGTTTTATGCAATATTCAGCCATCATTTCCTTGCCTGCTGTCCACGTGATTCTTTGATTGTTTTTAGGAGTATGTTTGCTTAAGGAAACATTACTGTTTTTGGTTTTTCGTTGGCTCCCACTCCCATCTACAACTTAACAATAGACTTGCTTAAGGGATCAGTGTCACATGATTCGCTACTTAACTCGCATGTGTCGCTTCGAGATTCGCTCAAAATGGACCAAAAATAGACCAAAATCGACCAAAATTCGCTTTTTTCAATTCGCGATTCGCAGAGAGATTTGCGAATCATGTGACAGTGTAAGGGATTTTTCCCTTGTTTACTGTACTTTGTTGGGTACCTTAGACTATTAGTAGGATTATCAGCTAGGAAGTTGTAATTTTCAGCATCTTAGTCCAAAAAGATTACTAGACAGAAAGAGGGGAAAGGTCAATATCAGTTGGATATTAACATGTTTTAAGATTCTTGCCAAGAAACAACAGTCTATAATGTAGTGGTAAAAGATCAGGATGGTCCATTAGATGTAGCTATAGTGCTGTGAAAAATGCAGATTGGATGAGTTGTTTTCTGTTAGTTACTCACATGCTTATTGCCTTGTAACTGAAAATAAGCTGGTGGTCCATGATCCATGGACCCTTGTGTAGTCTACAGTAGAATACTGGTTAACCCTGTCAAAATTTTAACATTCTGTCTTTTTTGAATTTGCTACATGTGTTATTTTTGTCCGTCTACTATGTTCTGTACGTTTTTAGTAGCAAAAAATGCTTGACAAAGGAGTAATTCTTTCAACCTATGTTACTTGGACTCGGGTACTAATGTCGTATATTGGTACGTGTCAGTCCAAGTGTCGGATACGTCTAAATGTTCAATTTTACGCCTAAAACGAAGTGTCTAAGTGCCATACCAATGTCTCTGCATCAAGGATCGGACACGGGTATGTGAAGTAAAATAAAGAGTATTCGTATAGTTATACATTAGGAAATAGGCAACAAAACCCATCAAGCCATTCACAATTTCTTTTGAGTTGAATATGTTTTTTTTGTATCAAATCCGTATGATTTTTGTTTTGAAATTAAGAATGGTAAATTTATTGATAGGCGAATGGATCAAGCTTTGGACGATGTGGACCGAATATGGATACAGACGCAAGTCCAAACAACATCAAAATGCTGGTACAAGTAGGGGAGGAAATGCTGAAACAAAAGAACGTAGAGTCGGTTCTTTTCGGAGGCAAGAAAATCAGCGAGCAGAGTAATTTCGAGAAACTGGATTGGTTCGCAGAAGAGCTCGTGCTGGAGCATCAAAGGCGGAGTTCCAGAATCGCTCCTACCGTTGCATTCAAGCAAGCTAATCCAACACCAACTTAGGCTATTACAAAGCTTTTTCCAAGGACAAAAACCCAAAAAAACAGACAAAAGAAAGGTAATTTTAAACTTTGTGCTGTTTTTTTCACTTTTTTGTGTTAATGCCTCTCCTATCATGGTCTTGTTTACTGTTTGCTTATAGTGTCACCTTACCGGCTAATGCACATATTGTACACATCTTCTTAATGGCATTTCTTATGGCTTTAGCCCCAATTAAACTTGTGGTCCCACTTGGGTGATGTTACCTACCAATTGGCATGGGTAATGGGTATGTTTGTGTGGCATAATGATTCACAATTTATTGTCACTTTTTTTCTATATTTTCTTGCATTTGAGAAAAATATAACAAATTTAATACTACCTCCTATTCAGCTTAAATGGTCCATTTAGTTTTTTATCACTATTCACTCATCACTCTTAATTTGTATTTTACTCTTAAACTATAAGTTAAAACATAGTCATGTGAGATCTTGTTTGATTCGTCTCAATACAAGGATTATTAATATCAAATGTTTGTAATTTTTAATTAAGAATGATTTGAGATATTGGGTTAAAATTGTTGCCTCGACAAGTGTGGAAAAACTAAATGGGTCATTTAGGCTGAATAGGAGGGAGTAGGATATAGAAATTGATATCTAGAATTTAGAATAGTTTAAGAAAAAGGTTAAAAGTTTGCTTTGAGAAATAATAACCTAAACCTTTGCTAAAACCTTAATTTATGTAAAATGTTTTGTTTTTGTTTTCACATTGACTCAATTTTTTTTATTGGAATATAATTTTTCTATTGATTTATTGACTCATTTTAATTTGGTTTTAATCTTATGTCTCTTGGAGTTTACCACGAATGTGTAAAAAGAGGGTTTAAATGTGTGGATAGGAATGTTGGTTATTTACGACGGGAAAATAAAGTTAACTTAGTTGAACTGACATGTTTTGCTTAATATTTGTGATTTTTAATCATTACCTTATATCTTCATTTCGAGTTCTATTTCTCATAACATATAATTATACATGTTTATATATCTATTTGAACATTCGCATTTCTGTTACTCGTATATTCCAACTAATGATCGTTTGCCCATTTTAATACGGCAATTATCATTCAAATTAAACCATCTCTTAGTTTTCTATCTCTAATAATCTCAAATTAGTATGTGGATGGTATCTAATTAGAATAAATGATTTAAGGAGCATACTAATTTTGTTAATTTGACCCAATTGATATTAATTTTGATATTAAAGTTCAATTAAATCTAAATTGTATTAAATGACAACTAAATATATACGTTTAATCCTATATTTAATGATAATAGTTATGATTTAATAAAATTGTGGGGCAGACAAATTATTAGTATTATTAATATTTAGAGTATACTAAACCTAACTTATAAACCTAATCCACCCTCTTGGCAGTTGGTACTTTGTTTTTCTGATGGAAAACTTTAGCCTTTGTTTTTTCTTTTTTAAAAATATTTAATTTGTTTTGTTCTCCTTCTTTCGTTTCAAATTACTTGTAACATTGAATATTGCATTATTTATTTATCATCCTTAATTTCTGATTGATTTTTAATATTAAGTTATTACATATTTAAGTAGGATTTTGTTATGATTCGTCTCAATGAAAGATTATTAATTTTAAATTTAACAATTTTTTATCATACATAATTAAAAATATTAAAAATTGAATAGTGCATTAGATCGTAGAAAAAAAAAATATTTTGGAACACTTTTGCACTTTCCAATAGCATGCTCACTTTAGGTTGCACTTCTGCGGTTCTGCCCCTCTACACAATACCCAAGAAGTTATTTTTACTATTCAGAAAAACATAAAAATAAATATTATAAAATAGTTAAAAGTGTGGAGGAGATGAAAATGAAAATTAATTGTGGAAGAAATTAAATAAAAGATGTAGGATATAACCAAAAATAAAAATAGAGGAAATTTTTTGAGATTTAAAAAGAAAAGGGGGACAAATTTGTGGGAGTAGTTTGTGGATGTGAAGATATATTTACATCATTACATGATAAAGACAAGTTAGAATAAAAAATTTATGGGGTCTATTTTTTTTTTCCAATATCAATATTAACTATTAAAATACTAAAATATTTAAATTTTACTTCTATATTAAATTATAAGACACAAAAAGGAATGGTGATAGTATTAACAAAATTTCCTGTCTATATACTTCATTTTTTAAACAGACTTGCTTGGTTTCTTGTTTTAATTAAGTATACTCGTATGTTTGAGAAAAATGAAAAGAAATATATATAAATATATATATATATATATATATATATATATATATATATATATATATATATATATATGAACCCGTTAAAAGCCCGTCCCAGCCCATTGTATCTTTAAACAAAAGGGTCGACCCTTTTAGAACGAGTTGGGTCAGGTCATGGGCTTTTAAGTGGCTCCAAGCCGTTGCACACCTCTACTACTTTTTTCCTTTTTTGAAATTGTTTTCATTTGTCAATTTTAGTCATTTTATTTTTTGTTTTGCTAAAGAATTATTGTGATTTATATCATGTATTTTAGACATAATTAACCATGTTTGTTCACATTATAATATTTTATTAATTATTAATGCTTATGATTTTCATTCTTCACATATTTTCCACTACTTGTATTTTAACATTTTTAACTGCTTATGACCTCCTTATATGTTGCACTAACTTTATTCAAATATATTTTAATAGCCGTGGTTTCTATAATATCATATAATTTTTAAATGCTTATGATCTCTACTTTCTCTCTTAAATATACTGTCTAATAAAATAATATATCTATCATCTACAAAATTTTATTTTTCTAAATTGTTGCAAGAATTCCTTGTGGGAATAACTTTAAAAAAAGAAAGAGTATTAATTATTATCATTATCTTATATCATTGATGAATAATTGGGGAATTTGGATAAAAAGAAGGGATTATTATAATATTTAAATTAAGTTGTCATTGTTAGGAATAAGTGTTGGCGGTTTGTGGCTTTTTGGGTATATAATATTTGATGAATATTACTTAATTTTGAGAGTGGGGTTTAAAAACCCTGCACAATGTCTTCTACCGACACTTATTCATAGTTTTAGGCTTTGGCCATCCATATCTTTTTTGTCATATTGAAAAAGTTGAAGCCTTTAGAAAGTAGGGCCTTTTGTGGAACCAACAATTTAAGGCTTCCCTTGTAAACTATTCATTACTCTATTGAGTATTGGTTAGGGAATATCCTTATTTTAATTGTTTTTTTCCTTTTTCTTTTTCCTTTTCATAAATTTCCCATGATTTGTGCTAGAGATGTTTAATGGATCGGACTCGGACCCATTTAGATTGTTGACTTGGGTTGATTGTGTTTATTGTGACCCCATTAGATTATTGACTGGGGTTCCTTGTGCTTGAGATGATTGATGGGTCGGAGTTAGACCCCATTTAGATCATTGACTGGGGTCGCTTGTGCTAGAGATGTTCGAAGGGTCGGACTTGGACCCATTAGATTATTAGCTGGGGTTAGTTGTGCTAGAGATGTTCAATGGGTCGGGCTCAAACCCCATTTAGATCATTGACTATAGTTGATTGTGCTAGAGATGTTTGATTGTTAGGAATCGCACCCCATTTAGATCATTGACTGGGGTTGAGGGCGGGCTTTGTGGTTTATGGTGCATTTTGTGAGGCTGAACTTTGATTTGGCTTGTTTTCTATGGCTTGGGAGGGTCTATCTCTCAATTCTATTCTTATACTCAATCGTTCGGTTTATCTCATCTGCACATTTTCGTTTAATTCTTTCATTATAATCTGAGACAGCCCCTGTCTCTTCCTAAAACAGAATGTTATGAACTCAAGAAAATCCAAGAAACACGTTTGACGGACAGCTTCGAGTGCTGTCCAAACTCCAACCCAACTTAGAGTGTTGGGGAAACTCCTCCTTTATTAACTATTTCCAAATGATAGATGATTTTCAAGTCTAATACATGATGGCCTTATATAGGTTATTTCCTAATGCCACCTAAGCCTTACATTTTAAAATAAAAGACACCTAAGCAACAATATTAAAACACAAAACAGAAAATAGAATCTAATTATGCAAAATCCCTATTAAGCCCCCGGTCCCTCCTTCTTCTTTCTTCTTTGATAGGTTTTAAAAACCCTCGGGACCGTGGTTGTTACAATACTCCCCGCCAAATCAAGCACCTTGTCCTCAAGGTGAGCAATAGGATAGGTGTGAAAGAATTTGGTGGCGTCTTCCCATGTTGCTTCGGACTCATCCCGTCCTTCCCATAGTACCAATATCTCTCTTGGCTTGGGTGGAATATGGCGGATCTTGAGGATGTCTATGGGCTGTAAAACCTCTTCCAAGTCGGCTGTCAAAGGAGGTGCTGTTGCTGCCGGTTGTGTAGCTCCCTCAGCACGCTTTAGTTGGGATACATGAAAAACCGGATGCAAGGAACAATCCCGTGGAAGTTCCAAGTGATAGGCGACCTTTCCCACCCTTCGAAGAACCTTGTAAGGACCATAAAATCGAGGACCCAGCTTCTCATTCAAACGGTTAGCCAAACTTTTTTGGCGATAGGGTCGCATCTTTAAGTACACAAAATCTCCTACCCCGAAAACAACTTCCCGCCTCTTTTTGTCGGCGTAGAATTTCATCCGCTGTTGTGCCATAGCTATATTAAATTGAAGTTCATCCAAGATTGCGTCCCGCTCTTGTAGTTGTTGGTCCAAAGCATCCACGGAAGTAGGTTGATGACTCATCCGCACTACATGAGGAGGTACTCGGCCATACAATGCTTGGAATGGGGTCATTTTAATGGAGAGATGTGGTGAAGTATTGTACGAAAATTCTGCCCAATGTAGCCAACGTGTCCAATGTCGCGGCTGTCCATTCACAAAACAGCGTAAGTATGTTTCCACCATTTTGTTGACGATCTCAGATTGACCGTCAGTTTGCGGATGATAAGCTGTACTTCGCAATAAATGGGTCTGCTGTAGGCGGAACATTTCCCTCCAAAAAATGCTCATAAAAATCTTGTCCCGATCCGAAACAATAGTCGTAGGAAACCCGTGCAAGCGCACCACTTCTTTTACAAATTTTGCAGCTACTTGGAGAGCGGTAAAAGGGTGTTTAAGAGCAATGAAGTGACCATACTTTGTCAACCGATCGACCACTACTAATATGGTATCCATCCCGTCCGATTTGGGTAGCCCCTCAATGAAATCCATAGTGATGTGTTCCCAAACTTGGGAAGGAATAGGAAGATTTTGTAAAAGACCCGCCGGACTTTGATTTGAACTTTTGGCTTGTTGACAAATTTGACATTCCCGAACATAACGCGAGACTTGCTTTTTCATCCCTTCCCAATACCATTCTCCCGCCAAGCGAAGATATGTTTTGAGTTCCCCCGAATGTCCTCCCAAAGGAGAGTCATGATATTCACGTAACAAAACCGGAATAAAAGGAGAAGATTTAGCTAAGACATAACGCCCCTTGTAAAACAACACACCATTAACCATGGAGAACCCCGTAGGAATTTGCTCCCCCTTTTCAACGGCTGCCCGTATACGAACTAATGACATATCCTTCTTAACCTCCTCTTGAAGCATGCCCCAATCTATACCATGTGTAGTCAATAATGCACCCAATTCCACATTCCCATAATTGACTCTAGATAAAGCGTCGGCTACTAAATTGTTTGACCCCGGATTGTACTCGATCGAAAAATCAAAACCCATCAACTTAAGCATCCACTTTTGATATTCCCCATGTACCTCTCTTTGTTCCAACAAGTGCTTCAAACTATATTGGTCAGTTTTGACTTTGAATCTTCGTCCCAAGAGATAGTGCTTCCACTTCAAGATAGCAAAGACAATAGCCATAAGTTCTTTTTCATAAATGGACTTATTTCTGGCCCTTATTCCCAATGTTTTACTATAGTATGCAATGGGGTGTCGTTCTTGCATCAAGACAGCCCCTAAACCATATTGGCAAGCATCCGTCTCCACTACAAAAGTTTTACCAAAATCCGGCATGGCAAGCACAGGAACCTTGGTCATCATATTCTTTAAATATTGAAACGCCCTTTCGGTTTCCTCATTCCAAGCAAAAGAATCCTTTCGAAGTTGATTAGTAAGGACTCTAGTCAATTGAGCATATCCTTTGACGAACCTTCGATAATACCCCGTCAAACCAAGAAATCCCCGAAGTTCTTTCAAATTCTTTGGGGATGGCCAAGAAAGCATTGCGGAAATTTTCTCCTCATCAACGGACACTCCGGCGGCGGAAATAACATGACCCAAGTAGGCTACTTTAGTGACTCCAAATTCACATTTGCCTTTATTAACCACCAACGAGTGCTCACGTAAACATTGGAACACTTGGGCTACATGCTTTGTGTGCTCCTCACGGTCCCTGCTATAAACAAGGATATCATCAAAAAAAACCAAAACAAACTTTCTCAAAAAGGAACGAAATACCTTGTTCATCAATGCTTGGAAGGTGGATGGCGCGTTTGTCAAGCCGAAAGGCATGACTAGAAACTCATAGTGGCCTTCATGGGTCCGAAAAGCCGTCTTATGCACATCTTGGGTGCGCATTCGTATTTGGTGATAGCCGGATTTAAGATCCAATTTTGTGAAAACAGTGGCACCATGTAATTCGTCGAGCAGCTCGTCGATCACGGGAATGGGATATTTGTCGGGTATGGTTGCCTTATTTAAGGCACGGTAGTCGACACAAAATCTCCAAGAACCATCCTTTTTTTTAACCAATATGACGGGACTAGAGAACGGACTAACCGATGGTTGGATGATCCCGGCCTTAAGCATATCTTGAACTAGCCTCTCGATCTCATTTTTTTGGCAATGTGGGTAGCGATAAGGCCTGACATTGATGGGATCCGTGCCTTCCTTAAGAGTGATTGCATGATCAAGTTCCCGTTGCGGGGGTAATTGTGTCAAAGGCTCAAAAATATCTCCAAAATCTCCAAAGAGAGCCTTCAAATCATCCGGTACCTCTACCGTCTTTAAGTTTCCCTCAACACCATTCAGTTCCACTAATATGCCTCCCCCTTCTTTCTTTAAGACCTTGAGCATAGCCTTCAACGAGATTTTTGATCTTTTAAGTGAAGTGTCGCCCACAAGAACTACCTCACGACCTTGCCAAGAAAAACGCATTGTTTGTGTTTTCCAGTTAGTCGTAACGGGTCCCAAAATCTCTAACCATTGCACCCCAAGAATCACGTCTGAATTGCCCAATTCCAAGGCCAAAAAGTCTTGCACGATCGTTAATTCTTGAAGCTGTAATTCCACTTGGCGACATACTCCTTGTCCCAAAATTTCCTCACCATTCCCGAGCATAACCCCAAATTTTTCGCTACTTTCACAATCAAGACCCAACTTCTTTACCGCTTGATAGGAAATGAAATTATTTGTTGCCCCCGGATCGATCATAACGATTAATTCCAAAGAATTAATTGTTCCCAACAACTTCATGGTTTTGGGATTAGTAATCCCGACCACCGAATTTAAAGAAATTCCCATGGGCTCACTTTCTTCATGCTCCTCCTCATATTCTTCAACTATCAACCCCGACTCCTGTTCCGACTCTTCCTCGGCAATCCCAATCAAAACGGACATTTCCTTGCGGCTACAAATGTGATTCACAGACCATTTTTCATCACATTTGAAGCATAAACCCTTCCTCCTGCGTTCGTCATGCTCTTCTTGAGTCAAAGGAATGGGTCTGCGATTGCTGGCGGCTGAACTAGCGGCTGTACGGGCTGGTGGCGGCCGGTTTCTGGGCGGGTACTGGTTGGGTGGTGGCGGGTTGGTGGTCGGCTGGTCTGGGAGGGTGGTGGCTGGCGGTTGTGGTAGGAATTGGAAGTAATTTTGGAATTAGGGTTAGGGTTAGGGTTTCTCCAATTTTGGGGGTTTTGGGTAATTTGGGGCTGATTTGGGTATTTTTGTGTTGGCTGAGTTCTATAAACTGTTAATGGGTAATTTTGCTGCTGTCCATACCTTCTTCCCAACCAAGATTGACAATCCAACTTCCTATCAATCTTTTCGGCCCAATCCATGGCTTGATCTAGTGTTATTGGTCCCATGAGTTTCAATTCAACCTTCACCTCTTCACATAATCCTCTCATGAATGCTCCAATTAATACCGGTTCATCCACCAACTTGACATAATTGAGTCTTGAAACAAACTCTTTCCGATACTCGGCTACATTTCCGGTTTGTTCCACCGACATCCATTGTTCATACAAATCCCCATCTTCAAATGGTCGGAATCGCTCCAAAATCAACTGCTTTAATTCTTCCCATCGTCTTACCGGAAATCTTTGATTAGCGTGCTTGTACCACATCATGGCTTCTCCTTCCAAACAAACCACGGCTACCTCCATCTTCTTTTTCTCACTCAATTCATAATAAGAAAAATATTTTTCAGCTTTCAAGATCCAGTCGTCTACTTCTTGGCCATTGAAAGATGGTAACTCTAGCCTCCTGGCCTTCCATTCTGAATCCTCGCAACATCCTCCCCTACATCGTCGGTTTTCACATCGCTCATGTCTTTCTTCCTCAAACCCACGCCTATCTTCCCTTGGTTTGCGCCCCACATTTCTTTCCTTGTGACAAATCCATTCAAGATTTGTCTCTTCTTGATCCAAAGTGTCTATAACCGGTTGCCTTTTTGGAGCTTCCTCATATTTCGACCCCAAGAGCGCAAGAAGTTTGTTTTGACCCTCCACTAAGGTTGCAAATTTCTCATCAGTTTTCTGATTTATTGCATCAATGGCCAAAGACAACCTCTTCAATTCTTGGTCGTTCCTTTCCCAACGTTCTTGCTCTTGTGAAGATGTCATTGTACTTGTCGGAAGAACCGCTCTGATACCTATTGAGACAGCCCCTGTCTCTTCCTAAAACAGAATGTTATGAACTCAAGAAAATCCAAGAAACACGTTTGACGGACAGCTTCGAGTGCTGTCCAAACTCCAACCCAACTTAGAGTGTTGGGGAAACTCCTCCTTTATTAACTATTTCCAAATGATAGATGATTTTCAAGTCTAATACATGATGGCCTTATATAGGTTATTTCCTAATGCCACCTAAGCCTTACATTTTAAAATAAAAGACACCTAAGCAACAATATTAAAACACAAAACAGAAAATAGAATCTAATTATGCAAAATCCCTATTAAGCCCCCGGTCCCTCCTTCTTCTTTCTTCTTTGATAGGTTTTAAAAACCCTCGGGACCGTGGTTGTTACATAATCATCCAAATTGAGGGAGTGCTTGGCAAAATTAGTTAACAGTTTTAGCTTATTCAGATGCAAATAGATAATTGAGTAGTCAAACCATATGATGCCGGTGTTTAATAAATTACTTGTTTGAAACAACTTTTCATTATGAATCAACTAATTCACAATAACATACACCCACTCGTCAAATCATTTAATGAATACCAATTAAGTATCGACTATTAACTCTTTGCCAAAGCAAATTCGTTTGAAAATACTCCCTTCGCTTTCTATTATGATCCCAACGTTTCATCCATTAAATTTATGATTCAATAAAATACTATATTCATCATTTAAAGATTTTATTTTTCTTAATTCCTGTGAATATTTGTCGAAGTAATACTTTTTCATCATCATAGCTTATTTGTGCTAGCTAAAGTTAGGTACAAACTTCAAATTACAAAAGACTACTTATATTTTGAAGATGTACTAACCAATAGTTTAAAATTTGTTTATTTGGGTGCAGGTAAATAAGTTGTATCTAAAAAGTAAAGTAGTACTTGAGAAAAGAAGGGGTGAAGAAAATAGTAGTAGCTTTAACTTTATGTAATCAGTAATCAGTAATCACCACAACAAATGAAGTAGAATTGATTGGTTATAAAGTTGAAGAACAAGATCTTGCTGGGATTCCTTTGCCTCCCCTTTACCTATCAATTCCTTTTCACTTTTCTTAAAAAAAAAAAGAAAAAAGTGCAGAAAAAACATGCTTAGTCCTATTTTGCAGAAGGAAAACATTCAAGTCAACACCTGAAATCATACTCTACTCACCTTTTTTTTTCCTTTTTCTTTTCCCGTTTCTCCGTTTTATAATGTTGGTTACATTGGACTTTTTTGCGCATTTTCCAACTATAATTTAAGTCGTAATGAAAAAATATATATAGATACATGGAGATGAATTTGACAAGATATCGCATGAGTTGTTCATTCGGGTCGTTGGGCTGATTTTGAGTCATGTATTTCGGTTCGGTTTAAAATCGGATCTGTGTATATATTGATTTTTACATAACTGTAAATTATTTTTAAAGTCGGGTTGAATTGAGTTCGGTTATAAAATCAGATAAACATCGGGTTATCAGGCTGTTTGAACACCTCTATGGATATATTTTGACTTCTACATATCCATGAAAATCGGTTTGAAATTTCTTTCTGTGTATGATAGAATATTTATATGTAACCAATGATATGGAACGGAGATGGAGGGAGTATTATTTTATGTAAGTTTGAGAAAAGAAGAAATCAATTTTTTTGACCAAAACAAAAGTTGTATTGGTTGGTTTCTCATTCTCACCCATTTTGTGTCTTGTGTGAATATACAAGTTTGATTTGTAATTTTATGTATTGAATATTGATTCTTGAAAAGTGAATGATTCATCTTTTTCATCTTGGTAATTGGTATAGATAGCCCACCATATCTACCAAATTCTAAATTGACTCATTTTAAGGGAAACCAAACCATGATTTCTAATGGGGATAGTGGATACCAAATACTAGGGATAGTCCTACTCATTATACCTAGAGGTTTGTGGGACATTTTCTTCAAACTTTCAATTTTTTACATTTGTTTTTTAGTACAAACAATAATATCTCCTAAATGATTAGCTATTATTCTAAACTATTTAAGACGAGTTTTTTTAATTGATGATCTCTCTTTACTCCCTTCTTGGAAAATGGGTATGATTTGTCTGCTTTTTTAAGAAAAAGAAAAACTTTTATTAAAATCCTACCTTGTGCGGGTTCTTTATCTTTATCTTTTGTTAATTGTTCATATATTATCTATCATTGGAGTGTAAGATGAATTTTTGCTCACACTAATGTTTTGCCCAACATTTTATAGTACAAAACATAATATCTCCTAAATGATTAGCTATCCTTCTTACATGTTTATGACAAGTTTCCTTACACCCCGTTTGGTTATAGTTAAGTACTAATTAGTGGCAATGAGAATGATTTGTAATATCTATGTGCGGGAACACTGGGTATGATGATGATGATGATGATGATGAGAATGATTTGTAATGTAAATGTTCATAATATGTAGTCATTCCCATAATAATGGTCGTTTGAGCATAAAAAAGTTTTATGTTCACGATTTTCCATTGCCATCTAATACCACATTGAAAAGAGTTTTGTGAAGAAAATGAGATTGTTGAAAGAATAAGCACGATCATGAAATTTGTCAAGAGATATTTCTACAAAATTACATAATTTTTCATTATCATTGCTACCATTTAGTACTGATTAGTTATTACCAAACGTCTCGACCTCGTTAATTGTTTATAAGTTATTTCTCATTAGAGTGTAAGATTTTTGCTATATATTTTCCACTGACTTGATTCGGGTCATAATCTGTTTCAAGAAGTGTTTGTTTGTGGTTATTTTGTTTGTGGTTATGTGGGTATAAGGTTATTTCTTATTGACCTTATGGTCTTGTATATTCGGGATGACTTTATATAAATTGTTACACCATGATTTTTGCTACATTATCCATTTTGGTAAATCCTATGAGATTTATCACATTTCTATTTTTAGTCGTGACTTACACTCCTTTTTTAATTCTCTACCATACATGTAAATTGTTTTTCATCTTATTCACATATTTTTTTCCATTTGTTTGTAAAATTACATATTTTTATCCACATTTCTCTCTTTTTTATAATTTTTATAAAGATTGTACTTATAACAAACATTAGTGAACAAAGTGAATATATTTTCTTCTAGATTTTTATAAAGAATGTGGAGATCTAAGAAGAATAAACATGTTTTTAATTTATAAAGCAATAACATACTTCCTCCGTTCTTTTTAGCTTACAACATTGTTGACTTCGGTACTATTCATTAAAGAATTGACTTTTATATTGTCGGTAATCTAAAAGTTAAAAGATAGTCATATGAGATCTTGTTTGATTCGTTTCGATTCAAAGTTTATTAATTTTGAGTTTTTATAATTTTTCGATATGTATAATTAGAGATATTAATGATTTAATTCATACATTGGAGAGTATTGAAAAAGCAAATGGTGCAACTAATATGGAACGGAGGATGTATAATTATAAAATCTAGTGCTGGGTTAGACTCAAGGAGAAATGGTCCAGTTGGGCCCTTACAAAAAGCAAAAATGCTAAACAGTCAGGCCTCGTCTAAGACCCACCCCAGTAGGAAAATGTAAAACAAATTAAATAAGCAAATTTAACAAAAACAATCAAAAAATAAATTCGGGTAAAATTAATTACAGAAATAAGTGTCTTTATGTCCGAGCTTAAGATTACGTTGATTTTCAGTTACTAAAAACGAACGAAAAAAATTAAATTAAGACACATAAATTAACAAATAAAAATAAAAGATATTTAACGTCATTTTTACCCATTATAATGATTTTTCAAAAAAAAAAAACGGACGTCGTAATTACCCTTATGGAGTAACTCTTTCGAAAATCCGGTCGAAACAAATACTTATCTGTCTATTTTTCGATACATAAACCAAAAAAGATATTTAGTGTCAATTTTACCCATCATAACAATTTTTTTCGGTTTACGTGTCGGAAAATAGGCGAATAAGTAGTTGTTTCGACCGGATTTTCGAAAGAGTTGTCCCATAAAGGTAATCATGATGTCCGTTTTTTTGAAACAAAATCGTTATAATGGGTAAAAATGACGTTAAATATCTTTTATTTTTATTTAAAAATACGATGACTAATGAGATACTGCTGCATAGACAACTTAACCTCGCAAATTGGTCAAACCCTCAAATCTAACGGTCAACTAACATTTTCTGTTAAGTAGTAGTCATTTGCAAGAAATATATTAGATTAAGTAGTTTTTTACAAAAAAATTTACATACAGTAGTTTTCTGCATATAGACATATAGATTAGGTAGTTTCTTATATTTTTCTAAAAATTAATTGTAAATCTAAATTTGTTTAAATTATATGTAATAAAATAATACTTCCTCCGTATTTAATTATTTGCATCTTTGGGGTCCTTCACGGACTCCTAGGCAAAACTTTTAGTAGTGTATTAAAATAGATTAATGAAGTTAATGGGGTGGGATTATAGTATTATAATATTAAAAAGTAAGAGAGAGTATTAAAAAGTATGAGAGAGAGTATTAAAAAGTAAGAGAGAGTATAAAAAAATAAGAGAGAGATAATAAAAAAGTAATAAAAAACTTTCTATAAATGGAAAAAAAAAGAAAGTTGCAAATAATAATATACGCCATTTTTAGTAAAAGTTGCAAATAACCAAATACGGAGGAAGTATTAATTTTTTAATTAAATTTTAATCAAATATACAAAATTGATAAAAATTAGTACTTGTAGATAGGGATGACAATTCAGCCTGAATTCGACCCTAGTCCAACTTGATCCGAGGAAAATAATCCGATTCGAGTATGAGGAAAAAGTTATCCGACTCCGTTTTCGACTTTACAATTCGAGTCTGATTTAGAGATGGACCGGAGTTGGGACCTTATTAAAAATTCGATACTCCGACCTGACTCTGACTCTGACCCTGAAGGAAATCTTACTTTGAAATTGACTTTTACCCCAATATTTTGTTTTCTTTAAAACTTTAAACGTAACTAATTCAATATTCCTCTCATATTAATTGTAATTTTCGATTTTGAAAAACTACTTGGTATAAAGGTTGTTAGGGTCGGGATTCTACGTAGGATCATTGAGGGGGTAGGATCGACATCGGTAGAATCGGATCGTAGGATCGTGTGATCCTACCAATATGCATTAATATGCTTTAGATAACTAATTTTCAATTGTATTTGTTCTTTTTTATGTTTTAAGGTGTAAATTAACACTTATTTGACTTCAACTATTAAGTTTTGTAAAAGATACCTTTAATGATCATTTTTAAAATGCGAATCAAGAAAAACTTGAATTTTAGTCATATTGATATAATTGTTTAGATATATACATATATACACATAAGTAAAATCTGGATAATATGCAATTTTTACAATTGAAACTACCCTTATAAGATCGGATCGTAACATCGTAGGTTCGTAGAATCGTGTTATGATCCTACCACTTAAATCCTGGAGTTAAGTAGGATCGTATGATTCTACCAATTTAAGATCCTACCCACGATCCGGATCGTTTTCCTAGATCGTAGAATCGTTGATCAGGATCGAGATTCTGATAACCATATTTTTATTTAGATTAATCAATCAAAATACAACAAATCAAATCAAGAGAAATAAAATTCGCCAAATCAAAATGCGAGAAAGTTTTGTTAAATTGTAGTAGTAGGACTATTTCTCTTGTTAAACTTAAATTCAAAGTACATATTTTTTCGTTAAATTGTATTTGAAAAATATATTTTGTTAATTTTATATGCTTAAAATCATTAGTACAACATCACAACAATAAAGTTTGATAATAATCCGACTCTTCATCTGACTCTGTTGGAGGTTCGAGAGTCCGAATTGGGGCAAACTTGGAGTAAACATAATCCGACTCCGAGTGGAGGTGGACTGAAATAAAAAGTCCGACTATTATCTGAGCTGAGCCCGACCCATTGTCATCCCTTCTTGTAAATGTAAGACGGTTAACTATGGGTGAGGCAGGTGGGTATGGAGCAAATATGACCTCATACCGGATATAACTTCTCATACTCATACCGACCCACTATTCACCAATATTATGACCGTGCCCGTCCCAACTTAAGCAAATACTTACTCCGTTCCATAATACTCGCTACCATTGCATGGGCACAAAGATTAAGAAGTTACTGTGCAATGATGAGTAGGAGGTGGAAAGTTGTTTTTTTGATATTTTTTAATATTATTTGTTGAAAAATGAAAAAGAAAAATAAGGGTAATTAGAAATAGAGTAGGATAAAAGTAGGAGTATGTATAATTTTAAATGATTGGTTTTTTTCTAAAAAGGAAATGTAGCAAGTAATATGAAATATCCTAAAATAAAAAATATAGCAAGTATTATGGAACGGATGAAGTACCATACAAAACCCGTATAATTTTACCCGCCTGCCACACCTAAATGTCACTATTTCAATTTCAAAATTTTGTGTATGAAAACCAACAAGGATGATCTAATAGTTACTCCTCCGCCACACATTACCAGCAGCTGTTTATGGAGTAGAAACATATCGGCATCGCAAACAAAAGTAGAAACTATTTAACTAAATACTTCCATTTGATAGTTCATGACAAGTAAAATTCGCAGAAAACTGTTATGCGATGGTAGGGTTAGCTTCGACGCTATGTCCGAAGCCGCCATTATCAGTAGTTTGCAGCTCAATTGAGAAGGATTGCCATTCTGATGGCGGAAATCACAAGAAAAGATCATATGGAAATTTCGACCATTTTTTTGGAGTCGTCAAAAAGGATTTGGATTTCATAAAGGAGGGTGTGAAGAAGAGTGTTGATTGGGCGAATAAAACTTTACATGATCCTAAAATTGTCAAGAAAGTTGATGATGTTGTTTGGTTTCGTCCTTTGGAAGATCCTAATTCGCCTCCTTTTCAGCCTCCCTCATGGCCTGAACCTTCTTATCCAGGTTTCTCTATTGCTTTGTGTAGAAGCTGTTGCATTATTGGTTGTTAATTGCAAATTTCTACTAATTGCTATTTGCTACCTGCTGATTGCTAACTGTTAATTGCTAATGTCTAATTGCTAATTGCTACCTGTCAATTTGGTTTATTAAGATATTCCGTGCATTTTTACAGGGATTTAAACTAGTATCTACTAACTACCAAAATAAGTAGCAATTTACCAATGTACCTTTCCCTTTTCTATTTCTATAATTTATAAATTTATGTTTCCCATGCCATTAGCTTATACAACAAGGTTACTTCTAAGATCTATGTTTCTCTCTATTGTTTCCCATTTGCATGGACTACACATGAAAGAACTTTTTTATGGATTGCTTTCAATTTGAAGTCTTATTTTATAGCCATGTGCTTCAATTTTTAGTTGCAATTAGCACTTCAGTCTGGTCCAGTTGGTGGATTGTAATCATTGTATTAATACCGACATACATTTTCAACTCACAGCACTCTCAGGGATGGATTTGTTATATGCTGATCTCCAGGCCATGGCTACATATATTAGTTACTTTTATTGTATGTCGAAGATCTGGTCAACACCGTTACCTGAGGTCTATGATGCCGAACTTGTCTCCAACTACTTCAAATGCAGGCCTCATATCATTGCCTTTAGACTTCTAGAGGTACTTAAAATTCTGATATTGATGTTATTTATTTAAGCAGATCAACAATTAGATGTTTCCAAAACCTGTTCTAGTACATCATTGTTTGCTTTAAAAGGATTACATGAAATAATATGACTGACTCTGTGTCTGTCTATGTGTTGGCTGATATGAGGACAGTGAGGTTGGGGGGAGGGAGGGTGCACACTTGCATATACCGAGTGATATACACATTAGATTTCAATGGACGAGGACGGACCTCAGCAACTTCAAAACCTATATGATGCTGGCCTGGGAATTCTTGTATGGGCTGCACTGTGATCCATGGATAATACTTAGCTGTATTGCTTGACAGCAGAATTGATATGAATATGATTTAAAATGTGTTTGATCCGTCCAGATTGGAGTAGTTATTGATAAGGATGCTCTTCTTAGAAATTGCTAGAAATTTTCTCATGACATACTTCTAAAATGTCAGCATTTTAGAATTAGTGGGCACATCAGTGTTATTAGACCAACATTATATTTCATAAAAATGCAGCAAAAAAGTGGCACTAAAATCATGCACCACTACCAACAATCTGACAACAATACCCACACATAAGGGCTAATACAAAACAATATGACTCATTTGAAGTCCTTGTTGACCTAAATATTCTATGAACTAGGAATGAGAGAAACCGAGCTTTATCACTCTAAATTATATATGCATTCACTACCTCACAATTTGTACGGTTGTACCTAAAAAATAGCGTCACAAGTTTTTTATTAGGTATTCAGGTGGAAATAATTCTCACTCACCATTTTTGCCGAATGAAACTTGAAAAAAAAACAGAACTGTTAAAAAAGAAACCTTGTGTGGACGAAGATATTAATCCAAAATATAGTCCTTTACTCCTTTTGCGTTCTAAGGAAATTGAAATTGTTTTATTCTAACTGTGTCACATTTTGATTAGCCTTAAAGCATTTATTCATAGCCATAGGTTATGTAACCCTAGTTTTGCCAAGATTTAACAATGGAACCTGTGAATGATCGCAAGAATCTCCACTTACATTTTTATTGGGTGATTAATATTTCAAAGCTTCGATCCCTCAAACATGTCTCTGAAGAGTTATGTTGTTTAATCCACTCAAATTCTCATGAATGGTTAAATAATTGATGATAAAAATTATCTAGAAGTTCTTTTCTGGAATCAACTTTATGTTGGAAAAATAACCAACATGTGATTCCACATCAAAAAATTAGAGAGACGTTGACTAATATACAAGTTTGATGGCTACTCCTCTTATTACCAGTTGGTTCTAGGATGGAACCTCTTCTGGTTTGTGCACAATCAACTCTCCTCTTATGCGAGTCTTGTTGTGTACTAGCTCGATAACAAATTTATCACTATAGTAGTGATCAACTTAATATGAAACTCTGCAAATATGAATACCCAATCCTATAGAGTTGATGCCCTTGATGGCATATTGTACTTAATAATTAAAAAAGGATCCAATTTGGTCAAGGAACACAATAAGCAATAAACTAAAGAAAGAAGGGAACTTGGAACTTGAGCAATTGCGTGTTTCATGCTAACTTCAAAAAGGTAATCTATTCATATCAACGCCATGACCAAGTAACTAACAAGACTTAAATATCATGAGGATTTTGCAAAAGTTCTGCAACACTAATCACAACATAGTGCCATATACAATACTACACATTAGAGATTTAAAATATATTTTTTGCCGCATGTATTCTCTCTATCTTCTACATGAATTTTACTAAATTGTTTCTTCTATCCTTCATGACCTCCATCTGATTCTAATTGAGAATTGAATTCTTTAATATTTCATCTTGTTTTTTGATTTTATTATTGCATATTCTTGAAAGTAGAAGATTATATATGGGAAAATTTATTGTTTGTTTATATATAATGAGGATTCTTGTAAACCAAAATGAAGCGACATATGAGTATCATAGAGGTGCATAAGGGTGTCATACTCGAATGTACCACTTTTCTTGATTTTTATAAGATCCTTTCTTCTTCGTTCAGATAAATGTAAGATAATGAAAATTAACATCTAATAGAAGAATATCAATATAATTTAATATGGCTACATTTTAAATCTCAAAAAATAATTAAATCATCAATTCTTTCATAAATAGATTATCAATCCTTAAATAATCAATTCTTATGCAAAAACAACAATAACATTCCATTATCTCAATGCCAATCCATAATATCCTGAAACTTACGAACAAATTCAGCATAATAAACCTTCCCATTTCAGAGTTTTAAATCAGACAAAGGCGAGAGGAAAGCACATCATTATTTAAGGGTGAAGTCCAAATTTATTAATCGTCTAGTTGCCTTAAATGGGATTATATGTGATTCAATTCTAGCACACCTATGTTCCCTCACGAGTCACGACCCATGGGGCAATTTCTCACATCTCCGTCTTAAATCTCTTGTTACCTGCTAATATGTCATCCTTTAATTGATAAAAGACAATCCTTGTTGGACTTCTTAAGGGTGGTTATGGTTTCTATTTGCATGAGGTCATGCTGATATTGAGTTATACAAGTGTCATGCTCATTCTCATCTAATAATTCTCTCTTGAAATTGTAGTGGCTGGCTAATTTAAAGCTCTTATATTCTTTTTACGTAAACATCCCCTCCGATTTTATGGAGGATGATTATAGTATTCACCCTCCATATATATGTGACATCTTTGGACTTTTTGAGCATGGTGGATGACAGTGTCGTTGCATAATTTGTCATTATGCCTTCTTCGTGAAGTGTTCTTCCAGACTTCATATGTACCTCATCATGGATGCTGCTTTTTTATTATTATTGTGATTCACTGGCTGTAACTGAATTCTAACTCATTTTTGTGAGTGCTTTGTGGGAAAATTAATAATGGGATGTTCTTTTTCATGTTATCAAAGATTTTTGCTGCATTCTCTTCTGCTGTGGTAAAAATCCGTGCTTCAAGAATCAAAAGGCTCATAAATTCAAGGACGGGTAATGGCAAACTTACTAACCTGTCTCAGTCTGATTTTGGAAGGGTTCTTAAAGAAACAATGCTTAATCTGGGTCCCACGTTTATCAAAGGTTTGCTCTATCGTTTAGAATATGCTTTTGCATCTCTTATTTAACATGCATTCTTTTTGGATTGAATATGCCGAGCTGCTTAAGTTAGACGTTCTCTTTTATTAGTTCGCCTTTTTGTTGGTTAATTGTACTAATAATCTGATTAGTGAAAAACCCTTGTTGGTTATGCAGTAGGACAATCTCTCTCAACAAGGCCAGATATAATTGGCTATGAAATATCCCAGGTCAGTAGATGGCTTTATGCTTTTTTTTGGCATTCCATTCATTGTCGTTCCGATTTTGTCTTCTCTTTTTTAATAACATTTCTTTCAGAATTCCTATTATCGAGAGTTTTTTTGTGAATATAAATTCTCATAATGAAATATTGTGTATACATATGTTTGTGTGTGTGTGTGTGCGTGTGCGCGCTTCCTCAGTTTTACAAAGGTTGCAACCAAAGGACTTAACACACAAATAGTCTAAGTAGAGCACTAAATGGAAAGGAAATTTGACTATTTACGTGGGATTGGCAATTGAAGAAATCAAAAAGAAAACCAAGAGTGTTGTCATGTTGGAAAACGGTGAATTTACATGTGAAAGTTGATAGGGGCAAGAAGGGCGTTCGGTGTGAAATTGTGAATGCATGATGGGTAGGTTGGGTATTGGGTAAGGTTGTACATTCTTCATTGTTAAATGTGTAATGTTGGGATAAGGTATTAAATATACAAATTTAAGGTTTTATTATAAATGGCTTAGTTGCAACTAATGCAAATTTTTCCTAAATAGAGAAGCACAATGATTGTGAAATAAATATGTGTATGTGTCATTGTGCGCGCATGTGCTTTACCATTCTAAATATTTGTCTTGGGGACATTACATTGTCAACATCATGTACTCGTTGGAAGAACCTCATACATATAATATTTTACAATTTTATGCCAAGTTTTAGGTATTGTGAAATTTTCACTCAAAGTAGATAGTGTTTAAATTTTATGCCTGTTGGATATATATTAAAACGAATTGTTTTCAAGTTTCCATCTTCTTCATAATACTTTATTGTTTCTCTTGAATATAATTTTGAAGTTAAGCTTTACATCATAATAGATCTTTGTTCAGTGACTCACCTTTTCAAAATAACAAATCTGCAGGCAACCCAAAATGATTTCATAAAACCTTAAGCACTCAAGAATCTTGAGTCAAGATGGATACTTTTTGACTTACTTTTTTCAATATCTTATTTTGCCAATTTGTTAATTTTCCTTTTTCTTTCCAATTTTTGATGTTCTGAATACTAATGTAGGCCTTATCTGAGCTACATGATCAAATTCCTCCTTTCCCTAAAGCTATTGCCATGAAGATTATTGAGGATGAATTTGATGCTCCTGTGGCAAGCCTTTTCAGTTATATATCTGATGAACCTGTTGGAGCAGCATCTTTTGGTCAGGTACTCGTTTGCACTAGTTGTGGATAATAGGGGTTTTTCATATTCTTGTTTTTATAAGATTTCGCTCCTTGTACTCCCTTTTAATTACTTTCTTCTTACGCCTCATACTAATTTTACTTTAGTGGTAGTTTGAATAGGTTTATTTAGGATCTTTTGTCTTAAATTACCTAATACATATTGACTTCCCCAAAAAAGTATCTAATCAATTATCCACTAAGAAATGTTCTTTTAGTGACAATATCAATTGCGAGTGGGGTTTTGTTTTTCTAGCCAAAGGCCCACAATTTTGGTTTTCAATCTAGATGTTAAAATTGACTAGTCTTCCAATGATTGCAGTATATGTTAGCTTTTATACATAAACCTTTTTTATTTGTTAAGTCTTTAGAGGATTCAATCGATCCTCTCACCTTTTAGAATAAAATTTAACATAACAAAAGTTTATAAATCAAAGGCAATGTTCCGGACTTTTGGTCCTTGTGAGGTGATGTTGCAGATTTGTGTAATTGTATACTTCAGTACATATGCATTGCTCATAGTGGAAGATATCGGTCACATCACCACATCATGACCATATTGTAAAGGGTTTGGAGGCTACCACGACCATAATATAGGCCATGACAATCAAGACCATTACCACAATTGCGAACGCATCTAGATTATGCGCTTTGACTATGTACCTTTATGTTTATTGAAGCTTTGTTATTTTTGTGTACATCACAGGTTTACCGAGGAACTACATTTGAAGGTTGTTCAGTTGCCATCAAAGTTCAGCGGCCAAATTTACATCATGTAGTTGCTCGAGATATATACATTCTTCGTCTTGGGGTTCGTGCTAACCTTTTTTAGCTATTTGTGACTATTTCTCTGAAAGAGTCTAAATTTTAAAGATTTAGGTTATTTCAGCTTGGTGTTTTGCGAAAGATTGCAAAGAGAAAAAACGATATTCGCTTATATGCTGATGAACTTGGAAAAGGCTTCATGGGAGAGTTAGACTACAGACTGGAAGCTGCAAATGCATCTCGATTCTCGGTACTCTTATATTGTCTTTTTTGTTTCCTATACTTTGTCAGTAAATAAGTTTATATGTTCATTTATATCTATGAGTAATGAGGAGATAGATTAGAAAGACCTTCAAGAAGAACAATCTCTCAATTATACCCCCTATGTCCCTCTCGTTTTGCACTAGTTGCAAAATGGGTAATATTTAGTGGAAAGGGAAATTGGGTTGGATAATGAGACAAAAAACAAATGGAGGGAAAAAATGGGTAATTAAGACGGAGAAAGAGTATAAGTTTATGGATGAGATTAAAGGGAAAATGGGACCATTGCCAAAAAAGGAAAGGGTGCAAAATCAAGGGGTCAAATTAAAATGGAAAGTGGTGCAAAATGAGAGGATAGAGGGAATATATATTATGGGACGTGCATATTATTTATTTTATATTCCTACTAGGACCCCTTTACTAGAAGGTAGAAAGCTTTTAAACACCAAATCCATTTCCGGACTGACTAAATTTATACTTTTGATGTTTCTTAAGCAATAGCAATTTAAATATTTACAAATATTCGAATTTTGAACTTGTTTCAAAATATCAGTTAATCCTTTTTTTTAGATTACAATGATCGGGTGCTTTAACATGTCTTTATGTTTCCAGGAGGCTCATTCATCCTTCCCATTTATCCGTGTTCCAAAAATTTTTCCGCAGCTGACCAGAAAAAAAGTTCTGACTATGGAATGGATGGTTGGTGAAAATCCAAATGACTTGGTGCTAGCTTCAGCACAAACTAAAGATAATCTTTCTACCGATTCTGAGGAGCAGGACTATTGAAGCAAAGAAACGTCTCCTAGACTTGGTGAAGTTACTTTTCTATTACAAAGGTGTTACTTTTAGGCAAAAAAATGTTACTTTTTTTGTTAAAAAAAGATGATACTTTTCGACAAAAAAAGTGTTACTTTCAAAAAAAATTCTGAACAAAACTCACAAAAAGGTGTTACTTTTTACCTAAAAAGTGTTACTTTTCAGGAAAAACCATGTTACTTTGTATAATTTGATTTTTAAAAATTTTTCTGACAGTAACATTGTTTTTGCTAAAAAGTAACTACTTTTTTTTAAAAAAAAGTAACATTTTTTTGCCCAAAAGTAACACAATTTTTGTATAAAAAGTAACAGTTTTTTATCATGTAGATTGATTCTCATGGTTCTCATATAAGCTTGGTTCTCACTGGAACTTGATGAAGAAGTTTCAGTGAGAACCATCCTTATATGAGAACCGTGAGAACCAATCTTGCTTACAAAAAACTGTTACTTTTTACTATAAAAGTGTTACTTTTAGGCAAAATGTGAAACTGTTTTTTATGATACTATGAGGCAAAAAAGTGTTACTTTAAGAAAAAATTCTGAATAAAATTCATAGAAAGTTGTTACTTTTTACATAAAAAGGTGTTACTTTTTGGAAAAAACGTGTTACTTTTTTAATATGTTTGCTTTTTTGAAAAAAATATTTTTTAAAAAAAGTAACACATTTTTTGCTAAAAGGTACCATCTTTTTTCAAAAACAAAAGTAACATATTTTCTGTAAAAATGTAACACATTTTTACAAGGGAGATTGGTTCTCACGGTTCTCATATAAGTTTGGTTCTCACTGGAACTTGACCCTATATATATAGAAGAAGTTCCAGTGAGAACCATTCTTATATAAGAACCGTGAGAACCAATCTTCCTTCCAAAAAAGTGTTACTTGTTACTAAAAATGTGTTACTTGTAGGCAAAAAGGTGTTACTGTTTTTTATGATACTATTAGGCATAAAAGTGTTATTTTAAAAAAAAAATTCTGAAAAAACTCATTAAATAGGTGTTACTTATTACATAAAAATCTGTTACTTTTCGGAAAAAAACGTGTTATTTTTTAATAGTTTATTTTTTTGACAAAAATATTTTTTTCTAAAAGTAACACTTTCTATGCTAAAAAGTTTTAGCTTTTTTTTAAAACAAAAGTAACATTTTTTTGTCCAAAAAGTAACACATTTTCTGTAAAAAAGTAATACATTTTTAATAGGGAGTTTTTTTTCTCACGATTCTCATATAAGCTTGGTTCTCACTGGAACTTGCCCCTACATATATAGTTTACAATTCACATTGCAATGTCCACCAATTGAGTTGTATGACCGCAAGATGTCGTGTCTGTGACATCGCGATCATTACTGCAATCACAATTCACGACGACATCAGTGATTTTTGCTATTGTTGCTTGTAAACATTCTGAAAGATGAATACAACTGATTGTTATATTGCATGATGAAATCCATGTCTTTCCAGGTAAGCAAAGGAGTTGAAGCATCACTTGTTCAACTTCTCGAAACAGGGTTCCTACATGCTGATCCACACCCTGGAAATCTTCGTTACATGACTACAGGACAGATCGGGTATGCATGGAAACTGTATCAAGAAACGTATTCAATATCTTTTACTGTGATTAACTTTTTTCATAAGCTATCTTTCTGTTATAACATGCCAGGTTTCTTGATTTTGGTCTCATGTGTCAAATGGAAAGGAAACATCAGCTGGCAATGCTTGCTGCTATTATACATATTGTTAATGGGGACTGGGCATCTCTAGTCCAGGCTCTATCCGAAATGGATGTCGTCACATCTGGGACTAATACCCGCCTGCTAACCATGGTATTTGAATTATATCTTTCCTCCATCCATCCCACTAGCTATATGTTATAAGACAAACAGGAGAGCTCGCCCAAAAGACTAGCCTATTAGGTGAGAGAGCCCATTTGCCTATAAACTCCACACCAATTGCACTTTACAACCGATGTGGGACAAGTCTCATACCTTGCAATGGACCATAACAATCGAACCCCCATAAGGCCAACGTCCTCGTTGGGTCACGGCTGCATTGGGTCACGGTTACGTTGGGTCACGGCTGGCTTTTCCAGGCCACCCACTCCGCAAGCCACCCACTCTGCAGGCCACCCACTCCGAGTCCGGCTCTGATACCACTGTTATAAGACAAACAGGAGAGCTCGCCCAAAAGACTAGCCTATTAGGTGAGAGAGCCCATTTGCCTATAAACTCCACACCAATTGCACTTTACAACCGATGTGGGACAACCGGACAAGTCTCATACCTTGCAATGGACCATAACACTATACCCCCAATCTATCCCAAACAAAAAAAGGGTAGTAATTTGTTATTTGTGCTTTATTCAAGCGTGTCGATCAAGGAGTTGATCAGAATTGTTTGGATCAAGTTATTTTAAAAATATAATTTTAATTTGTTTATGTACTTCAAGTTTAGGGAGGAAACTTTTTGACATCTTAATTGGTTCTTTGACTTAAAGAAATGATCTAGAGAAAACCCCACCTTCCCTCGCTCAAGACTACCCCACTTTCCCTTGCTAAAATATTTTACATGATTTATAGAAATGAGATTCATATATGAACTCTGAAATTGTTTAGGAAGAAATCCCCACCTTCCCCCACTCAAATTTTTTGAACTTTCCCTCACTCCAATTAGTTGCACACAACCAATGTCAATGGTAGTCAATGACTTGATGTTGTTTTGGCTGATGATCTGTTGAGATTGGTTATCCTCATAGGCAGAAAGACCATTTTTGGCCCTTGAGTTGGGCTATCAATAACCTATTTTATTTATTTTGACATACTTGATGTTGTTTGCTTAGTTTGAAGTTGGAACCTGCGAAGACAAACATAATATAAAATACCTTCTTACTCGATGAATATATGGGATGACTAATATTCATGTGCCGTCTTTTAGTCTATAAAATCATGATTAATCTTGTATTGCTGCTTTGAATATAACTTGAATTTAATATTCAATGTTACAGGAATTGGATAATGCCTTAGGAGAGGTAGAATTTAAAGATGGCATACCTGATGTCAAGTTTAGTAAGGTAATATATATATGCTTATATACTTGTTTGCGTTTGTAACTCCAATCAATGTCTTATTACAGCATTCCTCTTTAGGATTTATTTTTTGTTGTGCAAGACTTACCAAAGAGAAGGGTTGACCTCTAATTTTTATGTATGCATATATTTACTTTGGTGTTCCAAGTCATTTTTGTTGAGGGCGTATTTAAAGGGCTTTATGTCAACATTCTTTTACTCTCTCTTTTTGAGTGGAGTTTGGGGATGATTTTAAGGGGCCAATGAGACTTAATCACATAAAGGCAAGACATTGATTGAAAAACCTTGATAGCAAAGAAACGACTTTAGGGGCTTGGAAATAAAATGGAATCCTCTTTTAACTCATTTTGTTTTGAAGATCTCAATGAATCCGAAGAAATCAAAATATGGTCCTTATAATTAAATTTTCTGAATAAACTGTTAAATTTGGTGGTGCTACGTAAATCTTTCAGTTGCAAATTTGCAATATACTTGAATCAATGATGAATCAGTCTTTGGAATTCAGTGGTTTCTTTCTAGCTTTCACAAAAATGGGATATTCCTTTGATCCTGTCTCCTATTTTCATGCTATTAGTCTTGTTCCATAACTTAATACTCAGGGTCAAGTACTCAAGTTTGTGAGACTACACCTGTTTAAGTTGTATGCTGAAAGATGAATGATTCCAAGTCACTGACATCCTTTTTTATTATATCCTTTATTGTTTCTTGTGCTTGAAAACTAGAAGCTGCACTATTCGTTGCGATGAATTGTCATTGCCAGTTTTAAAGTCTAATCTTTGTTTTTCTGATACATGTCTGGGGAAGGTCCTTAGCAAAATCTTGTCTGTGACTCTCAAATATCAATTTCGAATGCCCCCATACTTTACACTTTTGCTGCGTTCTCTAGCTTCATTGGAAGGTAATATTACTGTTGAATTTTTTTTCAATCATCGAGTGCTTTTGCATATACTTTAGTTCACTGCAATATATCCAGGTTATCTCTGTAACAAATGCTTGTGTGGCTCTGTTATTGTAATATATGAGTACTTGTTTAAAAGGAGTAATTATGTTAGGATTATGTAATGATTTTGAGATAAAATTAGAACATTTATTGTATATGAGATTAGAATGCAAGAAATCAATATTCTTAAACAATAGTGATTAGGGTACAAATACAACAATAATCTTAAGTATATGGTGTTTTCCTGAAAAGTACATTTGATAACTGAAGTTATACAAAAAAACTCCCCCGCTTTTCTTTTCTTTTCTTTTTCGTTCTTGGCACTTTTCAGAAATAAGTGTTCAATTTGTCCCTCCTATAGTCCATGTCCAATAATATCCAGTTGGAACGAATGGAAAAATAGGCTTGCAGGTGCAAGTATCCCCTCCTCTGTAGTCTGTGTACCCATACGCATACCCACTAGAAATTTTCTTATCCACCCCTTGCCCAATACGCACTGTGCATGGCAGGTAAAATTATAATGGCCATTAAATTGTCTCCACACACTATCCAAATTGATATGCATATGTCCATGGCCATACCCTTCTCATCTCATATTACTAGCCTCATTCTTATTCCATACGCACCCCCATCACCTTTATCTCTTGATAATTTTCACAAATTTTGCCAATATTTTTAAATAAACAACACATTATAGAGTAATATATTACGAGTCAAGGCGGGCAAGTACAAGATGACTAACTACTCACTTCCCATTGCTGGTAAGATTTTACATACTCATCAACTTACTAGTCATTACCCAGCACTTTCATGCCATACACGCCCCAACTTAGGCAGATGCGGCGTGGTATCTGTTACCATTCTTTTATCTTTATTATTGGTAGTCCTCTCATCATTACATATCATGCACATGAGTTGTATTTTCCTTTACTTTTTTGGTTGTTTAACCTTAGAAATATGGTCCCCATCCCCACTCATTTTACTTGTAATATTTGCTAACCAAAAACCCAAGAAAAATTGCAGGATTAAATTTATTTCAGATTTTGGAAAAAAATGTTCTTTCAAATTTTTCATTAAAAGAAAGGGAAAATTACCAGGAATGATACTACCTTTTCGCTACAATAATACCAACTTTTGATTAACCATAAATAATACCAACTTAGGGGGTGTTTTCCTAAAATATTCCTAACATGTTCAAAATCAAACTATAGATTATATGACAAAAACAAATTGGTAAATTAGTTTATGAATTAAAGTTGGAATTATTCAAGGAAAAAATAACCCCTAAGATGGAGTTATCCATGGTTAATCAAAAGTTCGTTTTATTGTAAAGAAATTAACGAAAGGTTGTACTATTCATGGTAATATTTCACTAACTTAACGTATAAAACGAAATTTCACAACTTAACATATAATCTAATATTTTTTTGGCCGTTAATGTTACAACAGCTTAAATTCCAAAAGTACAATGCTTTTTTGTGAAAATTTTTTCGATATTTCCTACCACTAGCCTTTTGTGAAAGTTTGTAGCTACCATATAGAATATCCCTAATAATAATATTAAAAAAAACAATATAATAATATAAGTGTTACATAGAACTTACTAATTTCTCAAAATTAAATAGGAGTACTAAGTACTAATCAAATCCACATGCTTGTAATCAAATATTCATTAGGGATACATCAAACACAAAATGAGTACTAATATGATGATTTGAAAAAATACAAGCTTTAAAATAGATATAAAAGTTAGAATCATTTACCAACTACAACCTTGAAGTTTAGTCGTTTCAGAATAAACAGCCTCAAAGTTTTTTTTTTTACAAACAACCACCTTCATATTACCAAACACGACATCGATACAGCCACTTCACCGGATGATCAGCTAAATGACCGTTGACTAAGGTAAATGACCTTTGACTTTCAATAAAATTCACTAATTTAACCTAATTTACCCAATTACCCCCATTAGACCCCTCTTCCCCAACCTCTCTCTACCCCTCCCAAATCACCACCATTTCCCCACCCCAACACCACCATCACCACCAACATCCCCCTCAAACTCCAGTCCTTTCAAGAACATCATCTAATTTCATCATCAATGGAGATTTCTATTACATCTTGGCATTACAAACTTGTAACTCCTTCGACCCACTTACCGACCAAATCAAACAAAGAATTCTAAATAAAGGGGTTTTACCAACTCCTAAAATCATTCATACTCTCCGCAAAAAAATACCAACAAAATTCGTCCGCAAATTCAAGCGTTTTTAATTTGAATCCCCAATTGAGCCCCCTACTCAATCTCAAAAAGATGCTTTTTCCCATGAATTTTATTTCCAAAACATTTCTCAAGAGTACAGGGCGCAAAACATTAATGCAAATTCCAACTAATCTAATTTGGTGGGAAAGCCATGGGAACCCCTAAAAGAGAAATTAAGGGAATTAGGAAGTAGGTTGCAGGAATGAAATAAAAGAGAAACTTTTTACCGGGAATTGAATTGTGAACTATTGAAGAAATTGGGTTTGCTTTTTGAGGAGAGAAAGTTTGAATATTTGTCGTCATTTTTGGATGATATTAAATTGGAAGATGGCATTTTGATGGATAAGAGTGCAGATGATTTGATCTTTCGCCGTCGAATTAGTGATGGTCAAGCAATTAAGATTCTTATTAAAGTGAAAGATGAAGAGTATGGAGTTTTGTCAGATTTTGAGGGGGTTGTTGGTAGTGATGGTGGTGTTGGGGTGGGGGAATGGTAGTGATTGGGGAGGGGTGGTGAGGTTGGGGAAGAAGGATATAATTGAGGGTAATTAGGTAAATTAGCTTAGATTAATGAATTTTATTGAAAGTCAAAGGTCATTTACCCTAGTCAACGGTCATTTAGCAGGTCATTCGGTGAAGTGGCTGTATCGATGTTATGTTTGGTAATTTGAAAGCTGTTTGTAAAAAAGAAAAACTTCAAGACTATGTGTTGTAAAAGACCTAAATTTCAAGGCTGTAGTTGGTAATTGATCCTAAAAATTAAATAAAAAGTTTGGGACATTAAGCTTATAATCCATGACTATAGATCCATGTCATTTCTTACTAAATGATTTTTGAAAGCTTTGTTGCATGACTCTTATAAGGAAAATCAAAAAGGCACAAATGTGCTTCTAGAGAACAAAGTATTATTGTTTGTATTTGTATCTTATCTAACATAAATGCTTCATCGACCCGTTCTACTTTGGAAGGACCCAGATTAGATACAAATACGAGTCGATAAAGCGATTTACTTTAGTAATGGCAAAGGACCTGAAAAAACATTTTGCCTCAGAAACAAAATCATCATCAGCACATATAGGCATGGGTCTGGAATCTATGGTCCAGACTCAAATCTAGATCTTTTAGACCTTACGCAAAATAAAGCCGCATCCCTGTATCACGAATGTATTGTAAAGGTTTTTTAGTTTACCTCGACCAAATATAGGCCCCATTGACCACACACTTATCGTGAAATCCGTTCCGCGACTGTTACCGCGATCGTGACCAAAACTGGTACCTTATTTGCATGATTGTTTGTATCTGTAATGATGAATGATGATGATTTATTTTCTGAGGCAAAAGGTTTACGGTGCTTAAAAAAAAGGTTTTTTAAAATTTAAAAAAAAAAAAAAACTGATAGCTCAGATTTATACTATTATAACTGCATTATACATTTGTAACTTGTGTACTTTAGTTATGGTAACCATAACAAGTAATACCAAATTTCTTTTCTGCTGTAGGTTTAGCAATTGCTGCCGATAAGAACTTCAGAACTTTTGAAGCTGCTTACCCGTACGTAGTGCGTAAACTTCTAACTGATAATTCTGATGCTTCTAGGAGAATTCTGCATTCTGTAAGTGGGTTCTACCTTTTTTGTCACTTATTTGTTTTATCTTGAACCCTTGTCGATGCAAGTTGCGTGGATATCATATAAGACGTTCTTACAAGATGTCTTGCCAAGTTCACCCTCAAATATTTGCCTACATCAAAATCATTTCATTCCAATAATAAGGCATGGCCGCATGGGATACTGTTCCATCCTTTAAGATCTGTGAATAATACATTTACACGCTGAATAATCTATCAAATTATCCCCCCAACTCTTTCTACTTTTGAACTCTTTTTTCTTATCTAGCACTCACCGAGTAAATTGTACGCAAGTATGTCTTTTGTCTTTATGGTAAGTTGTATCCTAGATCTATTTCCCTAATGCCTACCAAGACACTCTCTTAAGATGGTGCAAAAAAAAATTTAAGTCATGTCCTGTATCCCCTGGCACCAGTAAAGTGAAAGATGATTATAATTCTGAAGAAAGTAGGCCCAGATCACATTATATTTGAGTACCATACATGAATTATCTTTCTAATGCTGTTGTTGCTTCTTTGTGGGAGGCGCCATAGAATGTGTTTGTCATTTAGCACTTATCTTTTTAAATCAAAAAAAATGCTTTGCAAGCTCATTTTTAACTAAATCATAGAGTCAAACTGAGAAGCTTGATGAGAAAACTTTCTATGTACAAACACCATGAAAGATACTAGGATTAATAAAAATGATTTACATTGTTTAGTTGCATGTTTTCTCTTCTAATTGTGAGAAATGGGACTCATCATCATCATCATCATCATACCCAGTGTTCCCGCACATAGATACTCTATGGTCAGGGTCCCGCACATAGAGAAATGGGACTGTTTTATCTAAAATAACAGAACTACAAAAGCAATTTATTTGAAGACTCACACTTTCGCGGGAATCACAAATTTTCCTAATTACCACCATGTTTAATTTCTTCTATACTACTCCGTCCGTTTGAGCTTGCTACAATGTGGTTAGAAAGTTCCCTTATTGAAAACCACAACGTAGCAAATTCTAAGGGATGGAGAGTAGATTCAATGGCTCGTACGTGTCGGTTCCCAATAGCGCCAAAAATTTACATATTTTGGTTTTGTAGGACTATAGTATAAATGCTCATTGAACTATGTAGTCTTTTTATTTATGTGAAGTTATAGATGTCTGCAATCAATGGTTAATCTAAAAACCCTCTTTGTTATTACAATGGTGAGTTTGCATACATCTGAACCTTCTGAGTCGTAACCCCTCCTAGACGAGAACCACTTAGTGACATTTTGGTATGTTGTTGATACAGTGGCTTGAGTGCACATTTTTAACACGTCTGTTTAATCCTTCTATTGCTCTCTTTATTACTCCTTTCCCTTTCTAATTCTGCTTCCATCTAGTAATTCCTGTTATCGTTTTACTGGGTTTATCTATGATATACGTATTCTTTGCAGGTGATTTTAAATAAAAAGCGGGAATTCCAATGGCAGAAACTTGCTCTTTTCTTGAGAGTCGGTGCGTCCAGGTACAATGTTCTGTACTATTGATATTTATCTTTATTCGAATTCAGTGTGCTGCTGTCGGGCTGTCCGCAAATTTGTGAGAAATTAGGTGAAAGATGCCAAGTTATTTTATAAAATATCAACTCAATGATTGTTGCAGTACTATATTCAGTATAAGAGTAGAATAGGTCTAGATCTGAAAACTAGTGATAATTAAACAATCTTGATTTACGCTGCGGTTTGCTTTGTATTGTGTCAGAAAACCCTACTTAATCCTATTGTTTTCTGAAGTTAGAAAAAGCATTGCTCTAGTCTAAGGGAAACCACTTGAGTCCAAAATGCAACAACCTATGTGATGAAGGTCGTGGTGATTCTTCTCTTTGACTACGTTGAATCAGTTCTTGTATCTATATGTGTTTTCCAGCAAAGGCCTCCACATACCATAGTACCTATGTCTGATTTCAGAGAGTTTTCATTTTGTCGATCAGACATCCATTTATCTTGGAATTTGTTGATTCCTTAGAGGTACATGGCCTTGTTGGAGATTGTTATCTAATTTGCGTCAAATGTCTTCTGCTCTGTTAAACCAAGCAGGAAAGGCATTCTAGCAGGATTTTCAACTGAAATTTTGGAGTCTCCTAAGGATGAACAGTCGAGATCCGTAAGTGGCTCTAATGGTATTTTTGATGTCTCAAACTTTGTCTTGAAGCTGTTACCTTCCAATGAAGGCACTGTACTTAGAAGGCTGTTGATGACTGCTGTAAGTTACTACATGCTTGCTTGCTTACATCAACTATAGTTTTACACTTTATTGTGACTGTTATTTCAAGAAAAAAACATTCCTTAGTAATTTTGTCAAACACAAGATAATATACATGATCATCGTTCAACTGAAACTAAAAGATGTAGATCTTTCAGTGAGGATCGAGGACTGATGGAAGTTTTATTTCATAGCTTTTAACTGTCCTGTGCACTATTGCAAGATAATTTGTTAGCTCCTCTATTGATTCCTATACTAAAATATCAAATTAGTGGCTCTGCAGCCGAATGTCTAGTGATACAGCAAGTTTGTTGTAACCATCTGCGAAGCTACACCCTGGACGAGGAGGCTTCTGACCAGTTTTAAATTCTTTTGTAGCAAAATAGTGTTGAGTTGTGAAACCAATTTTAAATTCTTCTAAAAAATTGTTTGAAAGAGAGGTACTCGGTGTTGATATCTATTATAATGTGCTAAAGATTAAACTGTTTGATGCCTCACGTTATGTCCTGGTATCTTATACAAAAAGAAAAGGCTTTTGACCTTAGCCTGTCTGTCCTTTCTTTTTTCGAGATTCTTAATGCTCTTTGAGTTTTCAGATCCTGCCATGTAAAGTCCTTCGTAATCGGTTTCTGTCCAAGTTTTCGTTACTCTTATGATCATTATCTTCTTTATCTCCTATAGCTCTTATTATCTGATTTCAATTATTTGATATTCAAAAAAAACCCTTACAGGATGGTACTTCATTGCTGAAAGCGTACCTTTCAAAAGAAGCTGGCGCTGTCCGCCAACAGCTTACTAGAGCAATCGCAGAGGTATTGTATCAATGGATGGCTAGGGTTTTTTCAAAGGATCCTAGTGTCCTAACATCGTCTCAGTCATATACAACCAACAGCAACTATCAGTTACTCCTGACTGACCGCCGACTCAAAGTGGTGTTCAGAAAGGTACTTAATGATGCAAGACGAGACTGGTTGTTGATGCTGCGCTTTTGCTGGACATCCTTCATCATGTCTATCAAAGCTTCAGCTATGGCATGCCACCGGTTAATTATTTGTCTCTCAGAAGCCAACACGAGTCGTATTTCATTTCCTCCGATCAAAGTTGTTGCCAGCACTTAGCATACATCGGCAGATTGGCTATCATGAACCAGTTACTGATGCCAAGATGAATACAATTAGTAGAACCAATGATTTCATTCATCACTTGGAAAACCTTCTTGGTTTATTCTTATTGAAGCTCTCAAGTGAAACCAACAATATGTTCTTTCCGCTAGCTTACCTTCTATGTAATTGGCACTAGCAACTAGCGACTAGCGAGCGAGTAATGCAATATTTGAAGAGTAAACTCTTGTCAAGATCCTCATTTGCCTACTCAATGTGTTCTTTCTTGGTTTATTCCAATTGAAGTGAAACCAGCATGGTAGATTGCCTAAAATTGAGAGATTTCTGTAAAGTGAAGTTGTAAAGTTGTTTGATAGTACAAAGTTACTGCTAGCACAAGTCTTGTTATTCTATATATTTCAAAAATATATATATATACTTCTATTAGCGTCTTGAGTTCTAATTGGGCACTGCCCAAGTGATATTTCTTCTGTTTCATTATGCTTGTTATATTTTAATTTTACGCAATTCAATGCGTAATATTGATTATTTATATCTTAAATTATGTTAAACTAAAAATTATAAAAAAATTGATATCATAAAAATATGTAATTAGACGATTCAAATAATTTTTCACTTGACTATGTTTCTTCTTTCACCGTAGCCGCAATTTATATAATAAGCTTGAAAGATTAATAGTAATATTAAATTTAATGTAGCGAATATTTCATAATGGATGAAGTATTGTAAAATTTTCATTTTTTTTAACCAATCCAGTAACTCAATGGTGAACGAATTCAATTGGATTCGATATGAACTGTTATTGAAAGTTCAAACCCCAACGATTTAAGTTGGCATATATTTTGCCTAATTTGATTGATTTAAAATTATATTGGATAATGTTTGAAATTTTTAACTCCAGTTAGTATTAATTAATACTTCATATTTTATTCTGGCAATTTTCACATGTATAATTAATAGATAAATATGAATTATTTTTATATTGAGAAACACAAATGATATTATAAGTGGATATTGATATAAATGATTTTTGAAATATCAAACGATATAAAAATGTATAATTTTTTGAAACATAATTTAATGATATGAATCACAAAATTATATGGAAATTAACTCGTTTATTATGGATTCAATTCAGAATATTTATAGTGGTGTTTAAAAGTGAGGATTGAGGACAAAGCATCGGAAAAGGTTTGTATTGATTTGTGGAGGCAATCTACAAGATTACAACCCATAAATATATTGGAAATGATTTTTATTGATTTCACATTAAATCAATAGGCAATATATACAAGAGATATTCCTAGAATATGGAAACAAAATAATAACAATGATTTTGTAAGTACATAATAAGAATATTTACACAATATTCTAAAGAAAAATACTAAAGATATAATTCTAATACGCCCCCGCAGTCGAATCGGGAAGCTTGCGAACACTGAGACTGGAACGAAAATCATCAAACAAAATCTTAGGAAGGCCTTTGTTGAAGATATCGACAATCTGCATGAAGAACCCGAACCTCACCACGTTTGACCTTCTCGGGAACAAAATGAATATCCATATCAATGTGTTTAGTACGCTGATGGTTAATCGGACTGCCGGAAAGATAAACTGCACTAACTCGAGAAGTAAAAAAGTCAGCATGTTTCAGAGACAATATTAGCAACACCTCGATACTCAGCTTTAGCACTAGACTTAGAAACGGTAGGTTGGCGCTTAGATGACCAAGAGATCAAATTATCACCCAAAAGGACACTATCCAGAAGTTGACCGCCGAATATCAGGACAACCACCCCGATCAGCATCCGTATAAGACAAAAGAGAAGAAACAGAGGACTTGTAAAGTTGTAAACCATGATCAATAGTACCACGAACATACCGAAGATTACGATGAAGAGCAGCCATGTGTTCAACTTTACGATCGTGCATAAAGAGGCAAATACGTTGAACAGCATACGAAATGATAGGTCTAGTAAATGTGAGATACTAAAGACCACCAGCCAAACAACGATACAAGATGGGATCATAAGGAGAACCAGAATCATTACCGAGTTTACTAGCAGGCTTGCAATCAGACATACCTGCCTTCGCAAGGATCTCAGAGGCATATTGGCGTTGAGAAAGAAAGAGCCTTGTAGAAGTACGAGTAACAGCAATACCCAAACAATATAAATTCACACAATAATATATTAAACTGTTAACAAAAGTAATAATAGATTTAAAATAATCTAAGTAATAAGTATATATATAAAATAAAATGATGCATCTAGTTTAAACACATCAGTTATAACTTAGCAAATAAAACTAACGGGATAATCCTAATTGGTTGGACATTGAGAATTACCTTGTAAAACAGCCCTAGAATATAAATTTACGCTCCTATCAACTTTCATTTACGAACTTGACGTTTGAAAAATTATTGGATTAGAAAAATACTTGCAAAACCAAAAAATGCAAATTCTTTTACAATATGTAAACATATAAAGTAAAATGTAAGGAATCGCAACCTTCTATTGATGTACATGCTATAGACCTTATTATTGAGGTAGGTTCCTTTCATTGGAGTATATTGGGATCTTAAAACAGAACAAAAGCATATAAATAGTTATAGGATAATAGAAGGATTTGAAAAGGTTTTCAAATTTTAAATTTTAAAGAACGGTGTGGGATATTTAGTTATGTTACAAATAGTTTGAAACATTGACGTTCGATTATTTATTTTGAAAAATAAAAAAGTTATATATGCTTTTGTATTGATATAAAATTATATACTTCAATAAGGTTTGAAATACAAAAAATTAAAACATAGTAATAACATTTTAAGGTGGTACTCCTATTTCATAAAAAGAAAGAGACTAATATCAAATTGTTGGTGCCACTGAGTAGGCTGGCAATTAAAAATTTTTAATCAATAACCGTGATTTGCAAATCACCACAAAAAGATAAAAGAATAATATTAAAATAGTAAAAATTAAAAAAAATAAATTAAAACAACAAATCTCTCCTCCTATCAGATCCTACCACATAAGAGTGATTTATTAATCTCACAAATAACCGTTATTTACTTAGACTTTCTCGGTTGGCAATTACATTATAATGTCAGTGAGATTGATAATACCCAACAAAACTACCAAGTTTTAAGCATTAGAAAAGATGAAGATAGTCCTACGTCTTTTTGATGGTGTTACCCTTCAATTGAATGGCGGTGGCTTGTAATATAACTCAACAGCCTGAATAAGGTGGTCATTAGCCTCAAGAAAATCTGAGCTTAATTTGAGACGCTTCAAAACATAAACATCTTTCTCCTAAAATAGAAAAAACCATTGAGATTTAATCTTAATACAAACTAGCAAGTGCACTATACTATAATAAATTACTTACAGCTTCAGTCAACTCATTCCACTTGCGACATGCAACAAGATCGAAGTCTTTGCTTTTCTGTGAAAGGCAAGCAAAATTTTACAGACTGGTCGAAAAAACTAGTAATCAAATTGAAGTTTGTGAATAACAGATCTTACAGCTAAATCTTCGGTTTTCGGGTCGCTCATGTAAGTCTCGTACAACTCATGCCTGTGTTTAAATACAGAAATCAGACCAAGACCATAACCTTCCATTGAACAAGATCAACAAAATTAGAAGAAAAAAGAATTACATAAAAGGACACCGAGCACCGCATAAATCCCGGACTGTCCACCTTTTCTTCCCCTCGCCCTTTGGCCTACATAAAGAGTAAAGACAGCACCGTAAAAGATTAAGCAGATTTAATCTTGAGATCAAGTAACATTAAATGAAACTTACTTCCTGATATAAAGATCAACCAGTTTTGCCCTAGGTCTCGCAAACAACTGCATAACACAAGGTTCAATCGGTTAAATTAATGATAGTATGCCTTAAGAACCAATATTGCCTACTAAATTAAAGAATTAGTGTCACTAATCATCAACCAACACCAAACTGATTAGATTATAATTGTTATTGTTAAATTACAAATTAAACATATAAAGAACCTCTGGAGCCTGAAATGCCATTATGGACAAAGCCTTATCAATAAAGTACTCTTTGTCCTGAAAGAGAAAGAAAAATGAAATCAATTGTTTTGAAAAAACAAATCCAACCTATGAATTGATAATATATAACATCAATCACTTACAGAGTCAGATAGAGAATTCCATTCTTTGTTTCTAAGATATGTGTAGTGAAATATCTAAATCAAAACAAGTAACAAATTAGCAAAGTTATTTAAAAGATGATATTGAATTGATTGAATAACTCTAAAAAGTAATTAAGGTCAACATCCACTTACACATTTCTTAGCTGGATCATCTTCACTAAGGGACCTATCGAACCTTTCTATACTGTAATTAAACAAAACCACAAATAAACAATTGAACAAGGAGAAACAAGATTTTTCAGATTTGACAACAGTGTGTATACAAAATTAACCTAAAACAATTTCTAGCTTCTCTTAATACTGCTTCGTTCGACAACCAGTAAGTCCATGGTTTCTTCTCAAAAACCCTAAATCACAAAGAAAAAACCATAACCTTAAAATCAGATCAGTTTACAAAGTTACATTAAATAAAATTCCTTACACTTACTTAGATGTTTCAGATTTTGAAGCTTCAGCTTTTGCCGCTTTGGATTTTGATCTGGTTACCACCATATTGAGTTTCACCTATTTATTTTGAATGTTTGAATCAATGAACATTATAAAGATCGAACAAAAACAATGAAACAAAAACATTTGCCCTAATTCTTCACCGAAAAATTGGAGATATGAAGACGCGAATATTTAAAAGTATAAATAAATAAGAAAAATGAACAGACCTAATTTTCGGATGTCCTTGGGCGGGAATGGAGATATGAAGAAACAATGAACACTGTAAAGATCGATCAAAAACTTAGAAGGCACTGGTTCATCACCGGAAAGATGGAGATAAAAGTATATTGAAAAAAAAAAAAGAACAGACAAAATTTGTATTTTCAATTTAAATTTGAAATTCTCGATTCCATCTTTTATTATCCTCTAATCCTTGTTTTAACGGTAACTAGTTGTGGGCCTTGTGGCCTGTGGGATGCAAGTATTAAATGTATAAAAAATAAGTAAATATTTTATTTTATTTATACACAAATTCTTACTTGAGACCGTCTTTACAAAAGACGTCTCAAGATTGGGCCAACCCAATGTTTAAATTTAAAAAAAAATAACTATATTTACTAAAAAAGGAAAGTGGGTTGGGCTTTTGAGAGTCGTCTTTAGAAAAGACGATCTCTCAAGAGAATACTAGATAATTCCCGTGCGATACGGTTTTTTCATTTTATTATTTTTAATTATTTTAAAAAGAAGATAAATTGTAAATTTTTGGTTATTGATTTACAATGAATTAAGAATTGCATATAATAACTAATATATAATTTATTTTTAATTTTAAAAATACTATTTTATATGTTATGTATGATGTTAAACAATCTTATTTTGATTTTATATTTTACTAACTAATCATAACAAACAATGTTAAAAATAAATTCTAATATATTAAATAAATTATTTTGAACATATATTACAATATTAAATTAACTGAACCATCTTAAATGATTAAAAATTTATGTATAAAAAATAATTTGAATAGTTATACAAATAAAGAATTAAAAATACTTTGTAAGGTTGATTGCATTGACCAATTCCAATAGTGCATTTACATATTTTGACTAAATAAACCAATTCCAAATGCATTTAGGCATTGTTGAGAAAATTAACTAGTTTTAATGTATTGATTATGATAGTATTTATTAGGATAATCATTATTAATGAGCACCACTGGAAATCCAATTCCATTATGTAATAGTGTGACATCATCATCCTATATTGGAGGGAAAACTTTACTCTAAAATGTGACACCTCATAAGTTTGAAGGTATGATGATGTCAGCGTCTTGTGTTTTAGTTATAGGTATAGATAGATAGATTGAATCTATCTATCTATTTATGTCTTCTACTACCTCCTATTCAGCTCAAATGTCCCATTTGATTTTTTGGCACTATTCACTCATGACTCTTAATTTGTATTTTACTCTTAATCTATAAGTTAAAACATAGTCATGTGGGATCTTGTTTGATTCGTCTCAATACAAGGATTATTAATATCAAATTTTCATAATTTTTATTTAAGTATATTTTGAGATATTAACGGTTAAAATGTTGCATCGGCAAATGTGAGAAAACTAAATGGGACATTTAAGCTGAATAGGAGGGAGTATTATTTATCATACAAATTAGTATTAAATTTGCAGTAATATGACAGATGACAATTTAATAAGGGACACACAAAATGATATTATCTGTCTTTTTTAATTGGCCAAATACTCTATTGATGGAAGAAGAAAGGTAAGTAAAAGTTGATCATTATACAGGTTATAATACTTAAACAATAAGTTTTTTGATCAAGTAAAAAAGTATTTGGGTGAGTCATAAAATTTAGATGATTCATGAGCTAGTAATATAGAAACTCGTGCAATACACGAATTTAGTATGAGATATATATAAATATAACTTTAAATAATTATGCTAATATATATTATCGTGATTAAATTTATCGAAAACATAATTTTTTTAAAGCAAAAATTAAATACTGATTTTTTCTAAAATTATTTATTGAAAATACATCACTTTTTCATTCAATTAAATCTTTTAAATTTTAGCTTAGTTATATAGAATTGCTATAATAAATTATACTCCATACTATACCTAATTTAGCTCTAATTTTAAAAATAATCAAATTCTAAATTAGGTAAATTTGTCATGTAATCAACTATTATCGGCTAAAATAATTATATTTATCATGTTTCTTTAGAGTATGACACTTGAAATTTTCCAACATTTTTATAGTATTGTATGATTGTATGATGATTGTGGCATTATAAGAGTATATAGCTTCTTACATACTCCAATCCATCTATTTAATTTATTTTCAATTTTAATCGTATAACTTATTTTTGTCCAAAAATTAATACGACTGATATCATACAATCATCAAATCAAATCAAACAATACTATAAAAGTCTTGGAAAATTCCAAGTGTCATTATTTAAAGAGACATGAAAAAATTTATTAAATTTAGAATCTACTTATTTTTGTTTAAGTTTGAAGCTAATTTAGGTAAAGTATTTGTATGATATACTATAACAATTCTATTTAGTTAACTTAGAATTTAATATGTTCAATTGAATGAAAAAAAAAGTTATGTATCAGAAAAATAATTAAAATAAACATCAATCAAACAATACTATAAAAGTCTTGGAAAATTCCAAGTGTCATTATTTAAAGAGACATGAAAAAATTTATTAAATTTAGAATCTACTTATTTTTGTTTAAGTTTGAAGCTAATTTAGGTAAAGTATTTGTATGATATACTATAACAATTCTATTTAGTTAACTTAGAATTTAATATGTTCAATTGAATGAAAAAAAAAGTTATGTATCAGAAAAATAATTAAAATAAACATTAGTAATTATGTTTTGATTTAAAAAATCATGAATTTGGTAAATTTAAGAACGATAGTATACAATACTTACATTATTATTTGAAATTATTTATATATATATATATATATATATATATATATATATATATATATATATATATATATATATATATATATATATATATATATATATATATATATATATATATATATATATATATATATATATATATATATATATATATATATATATATATATATATATATATATATATATATATATATATATATATATATATATATATATTTCGCACTAACAAATTCGTGCATTGCATGAGTTTTTATACTAGTCTATAAATAATAAATATTAGTTTGAAATCCCAATAAAATAATATACTTAAAATTTAATACTCAAATTAACTTAATTAATTACTATTATTTAAGCCGCTAAAATAGAGGCCGTCTCATTTTTAATTGAATAATGTACGATGTTTATAAAATTGACAAAATAATGTTACATAAGTTTATATTCCCAAATTATAGTTCACATTGTTAAAATAGACCAAAAATAACTCAATATCTTCACAATGGCTTTTGATACCATATTGGAAATGATTTCCCTTGAATTCTCATTAAATCAATCGACAATATATACAAAGATATTCCTAAAATATGGAAACAAAGAAATTATAATGATTTTGTACATAATAAGAATATTTACACAATATTCTAAAGATACTAAAGTCTAAAGATATTATTCTAATAAAATAGTATTGTCGATCCAAATGAGATTTAGATATGTTAAAGTGCTTAAACTCTATTTTTGAATTTGTATAGTTTGTTTAGCTTTATTTTCTGTTAATTATACTCGAAAATATACAATTATATGCATCACAAGGATTTAAATAATCTCAAGTTACAAAAATATATTGTTTTTAGTAGGAATACCAAAATCCAAATGGATTATTTTTTCACAAATCACTTTGTTTAGCTTACATAGAAGGTTCTGATCATGTTTAACATGTTCGACTGCATAGGGCCCCGAAAAATTAGGGGCCTCAATATTAAATTACTTAGTTTATGTTAGGTGTTTAAAGATACAACATTATTAGAAAAATATCATCATTTTTAAATTTGCATAAGACCTTAATTTATAGAATTTAGTCAATTTTTACTCTGGCCCTCGTTAGCTTCATTTCCTTTCATTGTAAATGAACCAAACGAAAGGTCATGCACTTTTTTGTAAATAGCTTTACTCCAAAATAAAAATTAGTTTCATGAACAGCCAAAAATAAATATCCTTTACTAAACATCTTCATTCACCAATATCTTAATTCTTAACTAATCAAACTATTGATTGAACATTGTGAAAACAATTTACAAAAATGATATGGTTTTTGGGCCATGAAGTTTTGCACTATGAATTTGAGACGGTCTTTTTAGAGATTATCTATTTGAATTGGCTCAAAAATAAATGATATATGATGTAGGTATTTTATAATAGATGAAGTATGTGTTTAAAGTACTATTGTATATATTTTTAATATGTAAAGTAGGTGTTATAATATATAGGAAGTAGGTGTTTATGTATGTAAAAGTAGGAGTTTTTATGTAACTCCCCGAGATTTTTTTTGACATTATTAATTAATATTTTAATAACTTTTAGGAATTTTATAATGATAGTAAATTAATTTTGAAGTAGTTTTAATAAATTCCTTTTATATACGAATTTAAATATTAACATATATTTATATTAAAAATACAATTACGATTTCTAAAATAAAGAGGTTCGAATCAAATTATTATTTTATTAAAATATGTAAGCACATGAAAGTGAGTTTACTAAGTGGGCATTTCAAAAAGGTGAATCTAGAAATAATAATAATAATAATAATAATAATAATAATAATAATAATAATAATAATAATAATAATAATATTAATAATAATAATAATAATAATAATAATAATAATAATAATAACCATGATAAAAGGCATGAAACCCTAAGTACTCAAGCTAGCCGTTATCCCTAACCTTCCCACCCTTCTTCTCTCTTTTCCTCCTCACCGCAGCCAGCATCAGGTTGAGGCTGCGTTTCCTCCCCCACACGAGCAGTGTGATACCCCAGATTTAGCTTGAAAAAGAGATTGATAGACTACTCATATCAACAAGGTGCATCTTCTTTTCTAGGGAGCCTATTTGCTAAGAACTCCACAGTTAAGCGTGCTTGGTGGAGAGCAATCTTAGGATGGGTGACCTCCTGGGAAGTTTTCCTGGGTGCGCACGAGTGAGGCCAAAGTGCGCTGGAAAGACTTGTGTTGGTATGTGAGGCTAGTCTACAGTCTCCATGAGTAGTCATCGGTGGTTCGTTGGGCCGGGGTGTTACAAGCAGCTTCCTGCTGCCAATTCCACCACCAGCCGCAGCAATGGCTGCCTTCTGTGCCACCAACACCTGATTTGGTGCCCCACCATCACAACAACCATTAATCTTTTCACATTTTTTTTAGTTTCACCATAGTAAGCCATCTCCTCTTTTCCCATTGATTTTGTTCTTATTTCTAATTAGTATTTTATCAAGTTATGAGTTTTGTGTTGATTTTGTATTTTTTTTTTATGAATTTTATTGTGGGTAGTAGTTAAAGGTGTTGTCTTTGAACATGATTTGATTATGGTTTGATTTAAGGATGAAATTGTTGATGGTGTGTGCTTTTACGTTACATTAGTAGTTTGATGATTGATTGGATAACCTTATAAATTGTCTTAAGACTTAGTTTGGTTGATTATGTTGTGTTGGTGATAGTTGTTAATGGGTATGGTTGTTAGTCCTCATAAGTGGTGGCTAATTATTATTGTTTATATAACATTAATTATTATAATGTGACTAGAATTTTTGATATCTATTGTTGTGGATTAAATGATAATAATAGTTACCAAGTGAATATTAAAGTCGCTAGTGTCTCTAATGAAAGTATTGTCGTGGTTGTAGTTGTTGATGAGGTTGTGAGTCTCGAGCTTGATTGTGACCATTGTCAATGATTGTAGTGAGTTGCTTGTACATAATTGAGCTTGGTTGTTATATTGATATGTTCAATTGTGTTGCTAAGTTGTGTGACTTTGACCCAAGTTATATGAGTCGTTGTTAGTTCTTCAAGACTATTTGACTTGTTCATCATTGTACTCTAAAACCTTGGAAAGGTAACAAATTATTACTACCATGAGTAATATGATTGATATTAAGTGTAACATCATATATTACGTGTTCTTAAACTTTCCAATGGATAGTTTGATTATAACGCACAAATGTATGGTTGTGTCCTTTTCACCTGAACATATCTTGATATAGAATTGACTGAAATCTAATGTTATGGTTTGATTGGAACTGATGGTGTAGTTCATGTGTGAACATGGGTTGAATTTATCGCATGAGTATGTTTAGAGTGCGTATTAGTATGAATCGAAACTTGTTTGGTTAATAGTGTAGTTTGTATGGAGTCAGTGCCTCTTAAATGATGTGAAGTAGGCTTATTAGTCTTACTTTAATCGTGCATAGGTGCTCGGTTCATAAGGGGGCGTAAGACCTCTTGGAGATTTATTTGACTTGTTTTTAGGAGTGCAGTGGAGTTGCAGGTACGCACACGCAGTAACTAACTCTTGTTTGCATCTTACATTATGTACTCATTGAGTAAAATTGTTATATAAGATGTGCATGCCTTTGAATTTCCATTGAACAACTGTGATTACGATAATTTCAAGTTAGTCTATGTAGTAGTAGTAGAGGATGAGACTGAGTTAAGAAATTGGTTGACTGTAATGGGAATGAGTTCCTTATTGACGAGATAGTAGATTTGTTCGATTATTGTGGCTCCCCTGGTTAGGGTACTCCAGTGGCTTTAGTTCCCGAAGGTAGGATCATCTGTATATGGTCACTGTACGAGGGTATGTTCATACTTTACCATTGGGCGCTGGTATGGCCCGTCCCCGCCCTTGATTGAGGTGTTGCCATGTGGGTCTTGTAAACCCCAATATGGTGGCCTCTAGTCACACACACACACACACACACACACACACACACACACACACATATATATTTGGAAGTGGTTAAGCTATGGTGCACGTGATACCGAGAAGTTATGAAGTCAAAAAGCATTGAAGAGGATAGATACGACATTGAGTAGAAAATGGCGTTTAGTGGTTATGATTAACACTTGGAGTGTTGTGAAATCACTTTAACATTGTGATGTACTTTATTGATGCTAATTATGCCTTATTATGATATGATGTTAGTGACTGACGTGTACATGTTTGATTTGTTTGAAATGGCTCTTTCTATGATGGCCCTGTGATGATACGTTTGATATTTCCATCTAAAGTTGAACAACAGGGTGATCATAGGCGAACCTAACATGTGGTGATGATCTTTTGCATTGCATTTTGGGGGGCGATGAGCGCGTGTGTTGGATTGTGTAAAGAACATATTTTTGGACTTGATATGTAGTTTCGGTTCTTTTAGTCTGGTTATGTTTTGAGTTTGAGGCATTTGACCTCCTTTTGTATAACTTAATTTCTGCTGCAAACTTTCTAGTCGTATAGTCTTTTGTTTCATTGTTTTGAAAACTCAAGTGTTTACATGGGAATCACGATCCATGTTTTGTAGATAGTTGGGAGAAGTCGGCGATGAGACCTTCCGCTGTGATATATTTTGCTAGGCCATTGATGCCTTTACTCTATTATGTTTTACATTTGTCATTTGTCTTTCTACATGCGCATCCAATTTCAGGGCGGATGCTGCCGAAATTTCTGTTCATTTATTTATTTCTTTATTTCTCCTTTTCCTTTTTCTTTATTTTTTTAAGTAACACCCGAATTTCCTCTCTTACCTTGCGATTTTGGTTTCGTATAGGAAGTCGGAAATTTTTGGGGTGTTACATTTTAGTATGTGAAAAATTGTGAGGTAAGTGTTTAAAGTAGGGTTTTTAGTATGTGTAATATGTGTTTGTAGTATTTGAAATTGGAGTTTTTATTATGTAAAGTAGATGTTTTTGATATCTTATGTAGTTGTTTAGGATATGTAAAGTAGGAGTTTTAAAATGTGAAGTTGGGATTTTGATATCTAAAATAGATGATTATGGTATGAGAAGTAGATGTTAGATTTTAATTAGGTTTAGGAGACTTCAAAAGGACATTGACATTAAACCAAATCGATTTACTTATGCTTTTGACCATACTAAAATCAATCATGTAACACATCAAAAGCAATACATATCTAAAAAAATTAAGTATGTTTAAATATAACAAAATGGGTTTTTAATCATAGAACATAAAATTTCATGACCATTGGTATATTTATGTATAAATATTTTTTGATATATGCATAAGTTTTGAAAAATAAGAAAATTATTAGGACAAGTATCAAGCTTTGATTTGTTTTGAGTGGTTAGGCCCACTGCACACTTCCTCCAAAAATTTCCTATCATTGAGTTATTTTATAATAGTAAGTTTCATGGGAGACGGTCTATTCTATAGACGAAATCCATGAAACCCAGCCCAAAATATAACATAGTATATTTGGGGTTATAATAAATTATTTGAGGTTATAATAACTTATATTTGGGGTTATAGAATAGTATATTCGAGATTATAATACCTTACATTTAGGATTACAACATAATATAATTGATATTATAATAAAAAAATCAGTTAAGGGAAATGGGCTGGCCCGATTTTGTGGTCTATCCTATAGACCGTCTCTTGTGAGATTTTGTGATTTTATAAACATTTGCATATGTTTTTTTTTGTTTTTTATTTTTATTTTTATTTACATTATTTTTGCAAGTCTCTCTCTTTGAAGACTTTATCTCGAGCCGATGGACTCTTTGACCATACTCTCCTCTATGGGTATGAACTGTCGTCTTTCTTCCCCCACTAGACCCTGTCCCTAACCATAGTTTTCAATGAGCGGGATAAACTGGATATGATGATGATGACTAGTGGGATGCAAAAATCTCAAAACAAATTTTCCACTCATGGAAAATTTCCACCCTAATGGGAGTGGTCTACAAAAATTTCTAATTATATATCTTTTACAAAATCTCAGGAAAGACCGTCTATCCTATAGACCATCAAAATGGGCCAGCCTATTTCCCATCCCATTAACTAATTTTTTAAATTTAAAAAAAATTAAAAAAAGAAAAAAAAACTGATTTCCAATGTTTTGAAAGAAGGAACCGTCCATTACTCTTCAACCTTCACGCCATTTCGCCATTACTCTTCAACCTTCATCTCCATATTCGACCATAATCTTCAGAGATCTCAAGCCATTGTCGACCATTCCAAAACTTAGTCATTGTAACTCCAAAACTTAGTCATTATAAATCCAAAACTCAGTCATTATAATTCCAAAACTTAGTCATTATAACTCCAAAACTTAGTCATTATAACTCTAAAACTTAATCATTATAACTATAAAACTTATTCATTATAAATCCAAAAGTCAGTCATTATAATAATGAATTTTGGAGTTATAATGACAATAAGCATTAGAATTAGGATGATTATTATCTTTTGGTGTTCAATGGCAGAAAGTTCATATGGTAGTTATGAAACATTGATAGTTTTGTGAAATCACGTCCAATTATGTTATGGCAGTTTTTTTTTCCTTTTTACATTTTCTAAAAACAAAACACCAAAACTTGGCCGAGACGGCCTCAAGGTGAGACGGCCCAGCCCAAGCCGCGCGCTATAGGGGAGAGTAAACTGCAATATGATCAGTTTCTATCTTAACACATTCATTTTCATGGTTAAAGTGTTCAGTTTTAAGACTAAATGACAATTGTCCATTTATATCAATCAGTTTTAAGACTAAATGGATCAATTGTCAAATAAAGTGTATCAGTTTCATTGATAATAGCCTCAATTTGATTCTTAACAGCGTCTGGTTTGATCGATATAGTGATGACAACATGCATGACGTTCCACACTTACGTGGAGACAATGAAGAAGCAAGGAAGGTAGTAGAAACACTATATAAGGCAACAATTGATGAAGTTAACAAGATAACTGAAAAGAGTACTAATGAATTGAAGATGAGGTAGAAAATCAAACATATAATTTGATTCAATACCATTATTTGTGAAATCATATACAAATTGTATATCAATTTTTTTTAAGAGGACAATTGAGTATGTTAAGAGCACAATTGAGTATTTTAAAATAGCATTTTAGTAAGTGAAGTGTATACTTTAAGAAGCGAAATGAGCACTTTGATATATAAACTGACTATCTTAAGATGACAACTGAGTACTTTAATATATGAATTGAGTATCTTAATATGAAAATGAACTGTCTAAATTGAGGCTATTATCAATGAAGCTGATACACTTTATTGGACAATTGATCCATTTAGTCTTAAAACTGATTGATATAAATGGACAATTGTCATTTAGTCTGAAACATACTAGAAGCATAACTGATCATATTAGAAACTGAACACTTTAACCATGAAAATGAATGTGTTAAGATAAAAACTGATCATATTGCAGTTTACTCTCCCCTATAGGTGCGGCTTGGGCTGGGCCGTCTCACCTTGAGACGGTCTCGGCCAAGACCGGCTGAAAACAAAAACTGCTGAATTTTGTTGGGCTGGGCTTTTGTGGTTCCCGTCTATAGGATAGATCGTCTCCTATGAAACTTACTATATATCTTTTAGGACATAATTAGTCTTAGTCGACCTAATTTTAGTATTTTTAAATGTTTATGGTTTCCATATTATCTATTAACTTTATTTTTATACTTTTATAATGCTTTAATCCCTACATATTCCTCATTAAATTTATTAATATTTTAAAATGTTTGTGATCTCCATATTTTATTCTAGAAACTTTATTTTATAAAGTTTTTTAATGCTTGTGATCTCCACTTATTCTGTATTTGCTATATTATGCAATAAAATAAATCTCACCATCTAAAATATTTATTTTTTCTTAATTCTTGTGAATAATCCTTATGAGAACATCATATAGGAATGAATAGAATATAAACTACCACTTAAAATACTTGAAAATGTTATAGGAAGATAACATATTTGATAGATAAAAGCTTGAATTGAACAAAGAACTTATACTTTCAAAATACCCTAAAACACTTGTCTCTTTTAACTTTACAATTTCACTAAATACAAATTTGATAATAAAATATTTTGCTAGATAAATACTTCATAAATACAAATTTGAGGATAAAATGGTGTGTTAGAAAATGTTGTGCTAGATATGATAGAAGCTTCTTAGAAGGTGTTCTCTTCAACTTATTTTTTTGACTTATTACTTATTCTTATTGGAATCAGATCAGATCAGACCAGATCAGACCAGATCAGATCAGATCAGATCTATTCAGATCAGATCAGAAAGTTTCAGATCAGACCAGACCAGATCAGATCAGATCAGATCAGATCAGATCAGATCAGATCAAACCATCCATTATTATTATTATTATTATTATTATTATTATTATTATTATTTTATTATTATTATTATTATTATTATTATTATTATTATTATTACTATTATTATTATTATTATCATTATTATTATTATTATTATTATTGTTAATATTATTATTAATATTATATTATTATATATTATTATATAATAATATTATTATTATTATTATTACTATTATTATTATTGTTATTATTATGAATATTATTATTATTATTAGGATTACTACTTATTACTTAATATTATTATTAATATTAATTAATTAATTACTTAATTAATAAAATAATTAATATATAAATATATAAATAATAATTTTAATAATATAGTAATGTAATAATATTATTAAATTAATTTATTTATTAATCAATAATATTTTTTTCATTAAGTAATTAATTAGATAATAATAATATAAATGACTATTTAATAATTATAATAATGTTAATGACGTTATTATTAATTTATTTTTTAATTAATTAATTAAATAATATTAGTATTTATTAATTAAATTCTTAATTAGATACTAATAGTAATACTAATAATAATAATAATAATAATAATAATAATATAAATGATAATAATAATAATAATAATAATAATAATAATAATTATTATTATTATTATTATTATAATTATAATAATAATAATATAAAAGTAATAATAATAACAATAATGGTAATAATATAAAAAATAAAAATAATGAAAATAATAATAATAATAATAATAATAATAATAATAATAATAATAATAATAATAATAATAATAATAATAATAATAATAATAATAATAATAATAACTTAATGAAATCAAATCAGATCAGATCAGACCAGATCAGATCAGATCAAACCAGATCAGATCAGACCAGACCAGACCAGATCAGACCAGACCAGACCAGATCAGACCAGATCAGACCAGATCAGAAAGATTCAGATCAGATCAGACTGAATCAGACCAGATCAGACCAGATCAGATCAGATCAGATCAGACCTTAGTAAATTCAGACCTTATTCAATCAGATCAGACGAAGAGAACATGCCCTTAATCACTAGTGTAAAGTAGGAAAGTATAGTAAAAATGAAAAATGACGTGGAGAATGAGACAAAAAATAAGATGAGTGTAAAAATAAATGGGTTTTTCTATAAGTTTATGGATGTGATTAAAAGAATGAGAGTAGAAACAATGTCAAACAAAGAAAATTGTAAAATCAGTGGAATATATTAAAATCAGAAAGTAATGTAATGAGAGAGACAAAGGGAATTAAAATTAAAAAAAATAAAAATAAAAAATAAAGTTCAAGTTATAACCACTCCTACCTCGAACATTAAATATAGGTTCGCAAAAGCTCACAAGAGACCGCCTCATTACGAGGTGAGTACCAATGGGCTGGTCAAAATCAAAAATAAAAAAATAAGTTAATTTTGATTTAAAGGTATCAATTATGATATTAAAGTGATTAGTTTCAACTTAAAATAAATCTTAAATGGATCAATTAAAATTGGACCTAAAAATGATCAATCTGACAATTAAAGTGATCAATATATACTTAAAAGTTTATAACTTTAAATAGATCAATTATAATTTTTTTAAAATATTTAATTTTGATGTTAAAATGATAAATTACAATCTTAAAATAATCAATTTAAAGCTTATAATGCTAAATTATAAGTCATCACCTGTATTGTGATTAATAATAATTTATAATCTTAAATGAGTTCATTAAACTTATACGGATCAAATACTCCCTCCGTTCCTTTTTGATGTTCCTATTTGGATTTTTCACCAAAATTAAGAAAAGTGGTATCTTTGGTGGTAGTGGGTATTATTTTAATTATATAGTAGTGGGAAGTAATGATTTTATTGGAAGTATGAGAGAAAAAATAATTAAATAATAGTGTAATGTAATGATTGTATTGGAAGTATGAGAGAGAAAATAATTAAATAGTAGTGTGAAGTAAGGAATGTGGGGTTTTAAGAGGTAAAAGTGGGATGAAAACTTTCCAAAAATGGAAAGTATTCTAAAGTGGAAAAACTTATGGAACTGCCCGTTTTAGTAAGGTGGAAAAACAAAAAGAAACGGAGGGAGTATTATCTTAAAATGGTCAATTCTGACCTTTATGTTATAAATTATAAATGATCAGTTATAACTTTTAAAAGAAATCAATTTTGACCTTAAAAGTATCAAATATCAGTTAAGTTTTTAAATTGATCAACAAAAATTCTTGTGAGAGACGGTCTCTTTGAGAGACAATCTCTAATTGGGGCAACCCATAGTATATTTTTTTAAAATATTATAAGTAGGCATTAAGAATGATGTAAGTAGACATTTAAGATATTAAAAGTAGGCATTAAGGACACAATAAATACACATTAAGGATAATATAAGTAGGCATTAAGAATACGGTAAGTAGACATTAATCTTTAATGAACTGGACTTGAAATAAGTCTCTCAATGAGACGGTCTCTCAAGAAACTAACTGATTGATCAGTTACTAATCTCGTATTATGAAAATAAAAAATGAACCGATTAAATTATTAGCGTCACGATAAGACGTTCTCTCACAAGACCTGATGATATTGGATTCTCACTTAAGTAACCTTATGGTGTGGTGATGTGGTGCGTGGGTGCATGACTAAACCCACACATAAGTCAAGGGGGCGCCATTCCAATCATCATTCTCCCAAAAATGCCTTTGGCGCTCTAAAACACCTTCCATTTCTTCCCTCTTTCACTCTCTCACTTCCCGTTACCCAATTTCCATTCACTCCAAATTCTTCCTTCTTCTCTTCAATCCTTAATCTTCCCAATTTTTCCTCCAATGTCTCAACCTTCAATTCCTCCTCCGATTCGTCCTCAACTTCCTCCATCCTCCAATGGCGGAATTATTGGTGGTGGAGCTCCATGTCAAGTTCGTTGTGCCGGTTGTCGTCTCATCTTAACCGTTGCTGCTGGTGTTGCTGAATTTTCTTGCCCTACTTGTCAATTACCACAAATGCTTCCTCCTGAATTGTTGAAGAATTTCCGACCTCCTCATACTCCTCCTCCTCTTCAGATGTTACCTCCGATTCATCCGCCTAACCCTAACCCTAACCCTAATTCGGTGAGGCCGCCTCAGCCAACGAATCCTCCTGTTCAGGCTCAAGGCATAGATCCTACTAAGATGCAGCTTCCTTGTGCTAATTGTAAAGCTATTCTTAATGTTCCGCATGGTCTTACACGGTTTAAATGTCCTCAGTGTGATGTTGATCTTGTTCTTGATGTTTCCAAAATGAAGCAGTTTCTTTCTCCTCCACCTCTTTCTCTTCCTCCTCCTGTTGAAGAAATTAATGAGGTTCTTTACTTTTTGCTATTGTTTCAGTTAGTTGTAATTTTGGGTTCAATTATTACGTGAAGTTTGGATTTTTTTTCTTCTGAAATTTGACTCTATATTGAGCAGTAGTTGTGCATGCTACATCCTACATGTTACTTAATCGGTTGTTTTTCGACTAGTACAAAGGCTATATTTACAGTTACAATTTGTCATCTCCTTGGAAGTAATTAATTGAGTTGCTGTTTGCAATTGAGGGAAGTGAAAATTTCCTTATGTTTCAAGGACATTACTTCCTATTTAATGGAGTTTCCATTATGACAAGAATGTTTTCCTTGGTTTTCTTTTCATTGCTTGAGTATCCATTATACAAACAACTAATCTTGCCAAACTTCAATTACAATTACATTATATATGATATCATGGTTATATCAATAAAATGTGGTCAAATATATGGTAAATTTAAGCTGAATATATGGAAGAATATGGGATAATATTTAGTTGAAGAACTTCAAAATTTTATTTGTAGGATATAATATTTCCATGAAGGGAGAATTAGTTTTCGTTCCCCTTTATTTGAATCATCAGCGTAGACTTAATATTAAGATGATTATTTCATGTAAATGTAATGTACTTGAGTTGAAGAGTTCCAGGTGTAGTGGTTTCATCAAGAGCGCATAGTTGGATTGAAAAGCTAGCCTAAAACTTTATTTTGGGTTTTTCCTTTTAAGGTGTCCCGTGTCGTATTATGGTTGCGTAGGGCATGAAATCATCTATGCTGTACAACAAGAAATCATTTTTTGCCTCGTCGAGTAATGCATGGGACATACTTTTTCAAACATAATCAATGTATAAAAAACTATTTTGAATTCATGATTGCATATAGAGTGACACAATATAAAATACAACAATAATTTAAGATGCTTAATCGCAAAAGATCATGGTTGCATAAATGAACTAATATATCAGTTTCAATGGTTTCTCTTCCTATTTTCCGTTTTCACCCATGTCTGTAAGTTATCTTTGGTCGTCCTCGTTTTCTTTTTAAGTCTCTAGCTCCAAGTTTTTATCTTCCTTACTGGTTCGCTCATACTCTGTCTTTGTACATTCCATAACCATCCTAAATGATTATTTTTCATTGTTTTCTTAATATTTGCAACTCATAAATCATTTCTTATATCTTTGTTTCATATTTTATCCCTTAAGGTATGCCACTTATCCATTGAAATATTCGCATTTCTGATTTTTCGTTACTCTCATCTTGCTACTATGATACTTTCTAAAAACGCTTACATTGTGGTCCTTATAGTAGTTCTGGTCTAATGGTCGTCCGATAAAACTTGCCTTTTAGCTTTTCAGGCACACCTTAATCACATAAAAATTTAGTTGCCGTTGTCTATTTTTCCACTCATGCTAAATTTTATTGGTTACATTTTGTTGGATTTTTCATCACTATGCACAATGTTTTAATTCAACAATGCCAGGGCCTTAATCCTAAAAGATTATTAAATTGTGGCACTAAATTGCTTTTGATATTAAGTTGACCTGCATCGTATGAATATGGTGGTAGCATAAGTGGATCTATATTTAACTTTTTAAATTCTCATCTTCCAGAAAGAAGCATTTTCCTGTGACATTTTGACCTATTAACCAAGCTTTTTACTTGTCATGGTAAACACGACAGCTTGAGAGCTGAAACTTAATTGACTATTTTATGATCCCTAGAGCACGTGTTTTTTCTTTTGTCTTTGTTTTCCTTTTCTCTATTGAGATGTGTCACTAGCTACCCAATAAAAACGTGTTACTCTTTACAGAAAATGTGTTACTTTTGGGCAAAAAAAAGTTTACTTTTTTTAAAAGAAGTTGCTACTTTATAGCAAAAATCTGTTACTTTCAATTTTTTTTTAAAAATAATAAAAAGTAACACATTTTTTTTCGAAAACAACACTTTTTTATGTAAAAAGTAATACCTTTTTTTTGAAGTTTTGTTCAGAATTTTTTTTTTTTGGAAAGTTACACTTTTTTGAGGAAAAGTATGCCATGGATTGGCTTAGCCATAAGATGAAATTAGTAAGAGTAAACAAAAATGTATGAGATAATGGATTTGTATGAAAAATGTAAATGTATATGGAAAGATTGAATGTAATTAAAGAACAATTACAAAAGATAAAAAACCTGTCATTCATTAGCAGAAATCAAGCTCGACCAAGGTTTGAAGGCCTTGGGGAAACGGTTATATACATAGTTTTTCGTCGGCCAATCCCGTATCCCATCTCGCAACTAAGTGGGCTAACGTGTTGGCATTTCTACGAACAAAACTACAATCAAAACCCATGTAGTTTGAGCTTAAAGCAACAATGCTATCATATAGAAGATGGACAGGAAGCTTTCGAGGCTTGTTCTCTCCCAAATAAGTATAATAGTCCACTTTAAACTATTAGTTGAATGAATGCCTGATTCCCCTCCCTTCCCCTGTATTTATACTAATTATGTCTACATTTTATTCACCCAACTTAACAAACTCCTAAGTATTATTTAATAAATAATTCCTACATTACCCCTTCTTAGCCCTTCATGATAAAGTATCATCCTTTTTTGCAATCAAAAGTATCACTTTTTTTGCCTAAAAAACATGTTATGATAGAAAAGTAACACTTTTTTGTCAGATACATTAGTTCTCATGGTTGTCATATAAGGATGGTTTTCACTTGAACTTCTTATATATATATATATATATATATATATATATATATATATATATATATATATATATATATATATATATAGGAAGAAGTTCCAGTGAGAACCATCCTTTTATGAAAATCGTGAGAACCAATCTGGCTTACAAAAAGTGTAATTTTTTCCTAAAAAGGTGTTACTTTTAGGCAAAAAGGTGTTGCTGTTTTTTTGTGATACTATTAGGCAAAAAAGTGTTACTTTAAGAAAAAAATTCTGAAAAAAACTCTTAAAGGGTGTTATTTTTTACATAAAAAGGTGCTACTTTTCTGAAAAAATGTGTTACTTTGTAATATTTTTAATATTTTTTTTTTTGAAAAAATATTTTTTTTTTCTGAAAGTAACTTTGTTTTACCTAAAAGTACAAACTTTTTTTTTAAAACAAAAGTAACATTTTTTTGTCTAAAACTAACACATTTTTTGTAAAAAAGTAACACATTTTTATCAGGGAGATTGATTCTTACGGTTCTCATATAAGCTTGGTTCTCATTGGAACTTGACCATATATATATATATATATATATATATATATATATATATATATATATATATATATATATATATATATATATATATATATATATATATATATATATGTATGTATATTTGTGTATAGGTGTTTTTTTTATCATTGTGTATATAGCTTTTCATGTCATTTTGTGTATTCCCACCTTTTTTCAATTTAGGGGAGGGTATCTTTAATATCATGGCTAAGAAGTTGATGTTATTTTAATTATTTCTATCATTTAGTTAGGATTGTAACTTTATTGTTGGTGTTTGTTCAGGTAGCTATTGAAGTTGAACAGGAGGAAGGTGAAGGTGGAATGGTGGGGGAGACATTTACGGACTATGTAAGAATTATAATCATCAAGATTGACTTTGTGAATTATATATAAACTTCTCATTTTATATACATTCCTTCTTTATAGAGTTCTCCCCCGTTGAACTTTGTATATAACGATGTTCTTGACCATGTTCAATATGCAGCGACCTCCTAAATTATCAATAGGTCCTCCTCACCCTGATCCAATTGTGGAGACGTCTTCCTTATCTGCAGTGCAACCACCTGAACCTACTTATGAGTTGGAGATCAAAGAAGAAATTGTGAGGTCGAAGGCATTGTCTTGCTTACAACTTGAGACATTGGTGTATGCTTCTCAGGTTGTTTTTAATACCAATTCTTTTCAACTTCCACGTAACTCCCCTTCTTTGCTGATAAGATGTTTTAGTTCTTAAACAGAGACACATGCAACATCTTTCAAATGGTGACAGGGCTGGATTCTTCATTGGAGATGGAGCTGGTGTGGGCAAAGGTCGTACTATTGCAGGATTAATATGGGAGAATTGGCAACATGGAAGGAAAAAAGCACTGTAAGCACAACTTTCATCATAAGATGTTGAGTTATAACATACTACTTCCATTCTTTGTGATTGCATCATTTGTCCCATAGTGCTCTCATATTAATGGAGAACCGTTGCGGTTCAAATGGAGAGCATATGAAGTTATAATGATGACGAGACATAATTGTTTTTTAGAAGGGAGAAGGTGTTGCTGAGTATTATGCTAGGGATGATTATACATTATTTACAATTATAAAGTTATAGTAATTCGTAATTCTGTTGATGATTCAAGATTTATTGAATTTTCTTTTTTGAGACATTTTGTGAAAATGCTTTCATAAAGGAAATTATCCACATTGTATAGTTTCCTTATTGACTTGAGAGCATATGGCTTTAGGAGATGTAGAGGCAAAGACTCATATACTTTATAAAGCATGAGGTGCATAAAGGTGCATGGGGCACTCCTTGAGTCCTTGCCTATTTTCACCATAGGCAAGTCTTTGAGTGCTTTTAGAAATATTTGTAGCCAATAACATTGTACTGTTTTGAAATGAAAATTTCAAAATTATGCCTAGTCTGTTGCTCCTCCGTCGTTTCCACTTGTGCTTTCGGTAGTTGGTACTACTTCGAGTATAAAAAGCTCTATTTCTTGCCCTTGGGTGACCCCTATGCCCAGACACTTTCTAAAACTACGATGATTTAGTACCAAGTATAATCTTTATTAGTGACAATTCTCCACGATAATTTAGTTTTGGGTCATGTTCCCTTTTCTAATTTGGCCAATGATTTATAGTTCTTTGGTTTCGGATTATAATTGAATAAAGTAAAATGAACCATTAAATCATGTGCATTTCTTATTTCTTTGATGTTGCACATTACGTTTGCTACCAAGAGTCAATCGAAAATAACTTTTTTTGTCAATTTTATCGTTAATAAGGGTAAGATTGCGTATATCCAACCCTTAAACCCCCAAGTCCACTTAATGGCATTAGGGAAATGAAATATTGTTGTATGTTCTTAACCCTATTTGGGATCAAATCTTTTGCTGTTTTGCGTGTATTTGTGTGTGTGTACTACTTTTTGTTGTGTTATTCTATTGAGTAATTGATTTCACACTTTCAAATTTTCTTCCTAAAGGAGCTATCATATACTGCTTATGTCTTGTATTTGTTTCCTCTCAATTGACCATGTGTAGGTGGATATCTGTTGGTTCAGACTTGAAGTTTGATGCTCGGAGAGACCTAGATGACGTTGGTGCAACAATTGTTGAAGGTATTGTGTTGTTGATTCCTTCTTGTTGAGACATGTAGATGACATAATTTTAAATTGATTCATCCATGTACTCAGGTGTAACTCGTTAGTGTTAAGGTTTTAAGCACTTTAGAAAATTTTGCCCTTTCCATATATTGTTTGTATGTAACTTATGAAAGAACTTAACTTGCATAATACTAATTAAATATACAAAATAAAATCGTGAAATAAATTAACATATCTATGGAAGATTGTCAATGTTGCTTGATTTGAATTTGGCACATTGATTTGTGACTTTTTCAGCCTATTATTCAAACGTAGAATGGAGGTATCATTTTGCTAAGTAAACCTATCATATCTTATTTTTATGATATCTATATACTGATTTAAAGGGAGAATAATAAAGATTGCATGGTTTAAACTTATTAAATTTCATATCTTGTATTGAGGAGGAATTTTTGTTTTTTTTTTTTTATATTAAAAATAAAGAGACATTTGAATTTTAAAGAGTTTCTTGGAATACCGTATGCTACAACGGTTCAGAACGTTTAAGATTAACACACTGAATCGTCAAAGGACGAACCTCCATAGTGTCCATCTCTAGCTTGAGAAGCTTTAAGAATTTTTAATTGAAGTTCTTGCAATTAAGATGAGAAGAAGACTATGCCTTATTTTTTACTTTATTGTTTTCAAAAATAGATGTCAATAGCCATAATTTGGCACCTGCATGACATCACCATTGTGAACTAACCAAATAAAGTTTGGAACCCATATGAGATTTTTAAAAATAAATATTGGTACTCATTTTGACATCTCCCAATATTCAATTGGGATTCACTATTCATTTCCCAGTATAATAAGTTGGGATTCATTTGACATTTTCGAATAATAATATCAAGCTAAAAGTAAAAGCACTACTTTTTTTTGTTTATCAAGGGGAAGGCTTGAGAAACTCCTACAAACAAGAGGGAAGGTTGATCAATTCATCCAATAGGTGGTGAGAATTGGACTCTTGTCACCGCACAAACCCATAACTCTCAAGATCATTACTTTCATTAATTATGTACTAAGTATTTTATATTTTAATCTCAATGATAAATTCAGTCATCGATGCTTTTTTCAAGTCTTTTGGGAAATAAAATTATAACTCACAAAGATAAGTAATATGGGATTAGGTTTAATAATTCTTGAACTAGAACTATATAAAGTAGCTGTGAGTTCTTTTAATCTTTATTGATCAACAATAAGTGTTACTCCCTTTTAATCAACTTAGGTGTTCCTTTGTTTTACACAATTCTACCCGTCATTTCAGCAACACCTCTGGTAAATTATTGTATACCCTTTACCATCTTTCGTTCTAGACCATATTCCGTTCCGTGTAACTATGATCTGATCAATATCAGGAAACGTCAATACTTGGCAATCTTCCAATTCATCTTAATTAGTTCATCAACTTCTTTTAATTGTATTATTGCTCATGAGTCTATATTCTAAGCTTGAAAATTAAAATCTTTGGTGTTTTTAAAGATTTAAACACATACGGAGGGGATAGTTTATTGATTTTGACTTTTGAGAAATAAAATACATTTTAGCTAGTTCCAGAATGTCAGATATACGACTGTTGCAACTCTTATGGGTAGTTTCTTAAAAGGAAGGGGAAGAACTAGGAAAATAATGGTAAATAGTTTTAAATTTTTTTACAAAATCGAAAAGATGATTTGAAAAAATGATTCATAAGAAGAGGAAAGCAAACTAGTACACTAGTTGAACAGTTTATAAGAAGAGTTGGACTCATTTTAACTTTTGTCATCACTGGTGTAGTGATGCTAACATAAGTCTCATACATTACGATTCATTTACAAAGTCTCAACAAGGCAAATAGGTGGTTTTCATGGTATTTTTGTACTCGAATTGACGACACACCAACTAAAGAGGCTATTAGTTCTCACACTTAATCTCCTTACATCACAGGTTAGGTTTTGTACTTGCAAGTTTATTTTTGGCAAGGTTCCTCCAAATGTTTGTCATATCTAACTTCTCTTCTTGGACCCACCTTAATCACACTCTCCTTTCCTCCTTGGCGCGCATAACAATGTGACTCATTAATTATAAGGAAAATTTGCCAAGAATAATCCCAACTATCACCCGTTGGCCAGAAATAATCCCAACTATTGATTATTTTTTAATAATCCCAACTATTGATGAAGTTTGCTGAAAACAGTCCCACTCCATTTTCAACCGGGTTTTTTGAGTATTTTTTTACCTTTTTTTTTTAACTTTCCTTCATCAAATTAGGTAAACCTATATTAAAGTTAAAAAAAAAGGTAAAAAAAATACTCAAAAAACCTGCTACAGCCGCTTGAAAATAGAGTGGGACTGTTTTCAGCAAACTTCATCAATAGTTGGGATTATTAAAAAATAATCAATAGTTGGGATTATTTATGGCCAACGGGTGATAGTTGGGATTATTCTTGGCAAATTTTCCTAATTATAATCTAAACTTTGATTTTCCATCAACATATAATCTATTCCAAACAACTTATGATTTAAACCTTTGTGCCATCTTAAATGGATGCTGAGAGAATGTTACCCTTACTTTGATTCATTCCAAATGCTTTGTTTCTTCGATTTTGTGGGACACTGGAGTACGTTTACCCCTTTATTTTTTTGTTGTATTGTAGCACAAATTTCTTTTTCTTCTTGTTGTAACTTTCATTAGTTGTACTAATATGCCATTCTAAGCTTGTATATGCTGTAACGCGTTTGGTAACATCTATATCACCTGTTATGTGGAAATCCTATCCGATTCCAATTTAGGAGGGAGAAAAATGTAGTATGAACAATAATGCAAATGGGATGGAAATGTTTCGACTAATTCACTTATAATTCACAATTTACCCAAAATGGCCGAATAATATCCCAAAAGCAATTGCTTTCTTTATTTGCGAGGAGATTTGAACATCATGTGACATTGGTTTGGACTAATTTGGGGGACTGTTTGTTCGTTTTCATTAATGTTAAAGCCATTGATTGTTAGCTAATTACGAAACTTTATGTTGGATGAATCGATATCTTTGCTAGCTTTAGAGTTCGAGTGTTCAAGCTCTTGCAAATATTATATATTGAGATTTGTAGTGGTTGGTGACATTTTTTTCTTGATATGTCTATTTTCAATTAGCCTTGTTCATATACATGGGAGAACTTGACTTACGTTCTAATACTCAAATTATCATTAATACTCGTGATTAATGATCCTTTACAGTAAATAGCTAGGTAGCATTGAAGAGTTTGATTCATGAGTCAGACACCTGTCAAGAATTAGGCAATGTATCAACATTGTTTATCTCGTTATTGAGGGATTGTTTGCCTTTCGAATAGATGTAGAAAGCTGATTCTATCATTCTGAATTATCTCAAACATCATGGAGATGGTTCTGCTGTTTTCACCTTTGTCATTGCATCTTTGTGCAAATCCTAGTAACATAATAACCGTTCATAATGTTGGCGTTGATATCTTCTTAATCAGTAATGGCTTATTACACAGTTCAAAATTTTCACTATAGATGGATAGGCTCCTTTGTACTCTTCTCAACCTATATATTTAATGTATATTGAGTGCATCTTAAATTTCTCTCTATATGAGGCATGTTTATTTATCATTATATGACTGAACTGTGACAATACTAAGCTAATACTCGTACTTGTTTTTACAGTTCATCCCTTAAATAAGCTTCCTTATGGAAAGCTGGATTCAAAATCTGTAGGAATTAGAGAGGGTGTTGTGTTTTTGACGTATAGCAGTCTCATTGCATCTTCAGAAAAGGGGAGATCTCGATTAAGCCAACTTGTCCAATGGTGTGGCGGAAGTGATTTTGATGGTCTGGTCGTATTTGATGAGGTATTGGTTTGTGGTCCTTTCCACTATTGAAGTATGTATGAAATTGATGTCTATCCCGTATGGCTTGTGATTATTTTTTCTTTACAGTGTCATAAGGCTAAGAATTTGGTTCCTGAAGCTGGAGGGCAGCCTACACGTACGGGTGAAGCCGTTCTAGAACTTCAGGTGCATTGTAGATTGCTAGTTAATTTAGTATTTGTTTTTCCAATCACTAATCTGCCTTACTAGTTATTGCAATCAAGAGTACCTCTTGTATCTTTTTATATTTATATTTATTTATTCAAAAGTGTGAAGAGGAGGATTCTATGGCTCTTTACTTTTTGGTGAAAAGATGCTGGAATCGTATACAGTTTAATTTTAAATTGCTTTTGGCTTTTTTTTTTTCATCATTTAGAGTGGATTGTAGATTGGTTTTAAATATTTTGGAACCGTGATAATTTATTCCATGAAAACTCTTATTTTACGTGGATTGGTTTTAATTAGAGGGGTTTAATTTTAACTAACCTTGGGAACCTAATTTTACCCGACTTTAAAAAGAATTTACAATTATGTTAGAAGTAAAAAACAATGTGGACATGAGACTCAATTTTGAACTGACTCCAAACACCTGACCCGAAATCGAAGTAACACCTTTAGTTTTAATACGAGGCTTGGTTGAAGTATTGATTTGTCATTTGTTAGCTTGAAAGCAAGAGATATCCGTGCTACTTATTAGCTTGTTGATTGTAGAATATTTATTATTCCCTCCTAGTCTAATCAAAGGCCTCATTTGGTATTGCATACTATCCGATGCACTATTTCAATCCTAAATTTATCTAATTGTGATTGATTAAAAATTATAAAATGTTAATATTCATAAAATTTACATTAAGCTTGCTACTTTCAATGGTCTCTGTAGGAGTAATTGGGTTCTTTTATGATTTCTCATCTTTGATGTGTACCTTTTGACAATTTTTCATTAATATAAAATTCTTGACAAAAAAACTTTGAGACGGATCAAATAAAATCTCACTTGACTATGTTTGAACTTACAAATTGAGAATGAAATACAAACTAAGACAGTAGAATTTATTCAATTATCTCTTTGATGATAGCTGTGACTGAATAAGAGTGAATCAACTACTGAGCGCATGATAGGATCTTGGCACAAGATTCCCTGTTTCAATGTCTACAGTCTTTCTCCAGTCTCCTCATTTTTTAGTGCTTGAAGGGTGCTTCTCCCGCATGGTATTCCATGGACAATATGGTATCTATGCGCTTGTGCGTCTTCTGTCTCTTATGTGTTAAGCTCAGTAACCGAGTAGTTTTTCTCCTTTTTATGTGTTGTGTATGTATTCGGTGTAGTGACTTGGTATTTTGTAAAGGGGGCTGGTATGCTTCTCAAGATACAACCTCTATGAGGTAGCATCATCAGCGCACTCCTTTTTACCCTTAAGCGAGTTTTCAATTGTGTATCGATCATTCTTGATTTCTCATTGTAAGAAAAATGTGCCTTAAGACTCGAGCTCTATCAACTTCTTTTACTGGACTTAATGAGTGGAGCTTTCTTTTCATGATTCTTTCTTAATGTAGGTTGATATATAGACTACTGACTGCTTTTAATCTGAATATAACAGGACAAGCTACCTGACGCTCGTGTAGTTTATTGCTCAGCTACTGGTGCATCTGAGCCACGCAATATGGGTTACATGGTTCGACTTGGTTTATGGGGTGATGGAACATCTTTTATGAATTTCAAGGATTTTTTGGGTTTGTCTTCTTTCACTATAAGCTGATGCTATCTTTTCAAAATTTTTAGGCTGCATTAAGATATTTGTGTTACGTAACATATGATTTATTGTCATATATGCTTTAAGGAGATCAACATTGAAGGTGTTTTTTTTTTTTCTTTTTTTTTTTGTTGCATGAATAGCCTCTTTTTTGTTTTATTTTTTTGGTTTCTGGTATGTTCACAGATATTACTATTCTCTTTTCCTTTGAGTACTTTTTGTTAGTCGGTTGAGTGTGATCCTTCTTCTCTTGTTACTTTGCTTCACCTTGTGATTTGTGACTTAGAAGTTATATCTTATGAACGTCGAGGTTCCATTGGAAAGCAATGCTATGATGACTTTTCTTTGTCAATTATCGCATGACATGGATTATAATCTTTTGGAGAAAGAGTTGGCATATTTGAGGGATACAGAATCTTTTGGAGATTTAGCAAAGCTATACAAGATTATTGAAAGGGGATCGAGATGCATAATATAGCTTTCTGGATGTAGTCTAATGACACCATGTGGGCCTCTAGTAGATAGAATCAAGTGGAGTTATGAGCAACATTTTAATTCTTATTTTACTAGAAGATGCATTATGAATGACCAAAGTGTCTCTTTGTTCTACAAGTTTATGTTTATCCAAAGTGCAAAATCTCGGATGCAAACTTCTGCAAAACGAGCTGCACGATCAAAATGGATTTTTCGTCTTATACTGTTGTTGCGATAAAATCAAAACCTTTACTTTTCGTAATGTGGTGATGCCGACGATATTTGCCCCATGGTTGGATATTGACAGTTAAATATTTCGTTCTAGACCAAAAAAATGAAAAGCTTGTCATAAGATAGTAAGTGTGACACCAGGAAATTTTCATATGTCTGCTTGATATAGATTCCATCAATTGAAGAGTTTCCATTCTATATGTAGGGGACTTGTGTATTGTGCTTTGCCTATAACTTTCTATGTTGGTATCATAAGCTTTTTTGTTTTTTACCCATAGTTTTGTTTTGTTTTGGCGTCTAGTCCTTAGTTTTTCTATACAGTCTCATAGTGGCGTCTTCTTTAATATGGAAAATAAGAGGGAAATAAATTAGTTCATGAGCTCCAGGATTAAAAGTTTTGATGCGATGGTTGCATAGTTATTTGGAGACTAGTCAATGTATTGGTGTAATGTATTATGTTCTTTTCATTTATAACTGTAATATTGTATGAGATGTGTTTACAGGTGCACTAGAGAAAGGTGGGGTTGGAGCTCTAGAACTCGTTGCCATGGACATGAAAGCAAGGTAGTGTAAGCAATTTTGTAATATATTTTTGTCAAATGAATGGTGTTGACATTGATTTATTTTACTCATCAGGGGCATGTTTGTTTGTCGAACACTTAGCTACAAGGGGGCTGAGTTTGATGTGGTTGAGGCACCGTTGGATCCTATGATGACGGTATGCCACAGAGTTTATGTTCCTTGACTTGGTGATTTTAAATTATATTTTCAGCTGATGATTTTGATTCTTTTAGAGTTTTAAATAGTATCTTTTATAGTTTTTTTTCCTTTTTATTTTGTCTTTCATTTTATTGCGCGTTGAGTAAATAAATAAATTATCCAATGATCTATTCTTTTTTCTATAAGTACATTCTTAAGCATTTATAGGTCACATGATGATTGATGATGCTTACTTTCTTTAAATACAATTTAATCATCTACCTTTTTTTAAATGATAACCTGAAGGGAAGCATTGAAAAAAAGATATGGAGAATCTAAATATACTGTTTGAGATGGTTTACAATCAGAACGAAGAGAGATGGAAAATTTACGTAGACAAGCATTGAGACTGATTATTTGAGATTAAGGCTTTGGCATGTTTTGTTGTAATACTTATAGTTAGTGATCTTAAAAGCGAACTATAAAACTAGTTTTAGCTTAGAATCTTGCAATCTACTCGAGTGAAAGACATTTATAGGTGCTGAATCAATTTACATGTTTCTCTTACCTGAAAATTTATACTGAAGAGTTTGGGATGATTAACATGGCTTCACTCATGTGATATTCAATCTACACTTACATATTTGACTTGCTTAAGCTAAGACAATACATACATTAGTTTTGACTTGCCTAATCCAAGGCAGTAAGCCTGATATGGTATGGCTATAGGAAGCAGAATGACATGAATACATATGAGGGATGGGAAAGGTAACGATAACATTTACCTTTATTGATTTTTATGTTGAAGATTCAGTGAAAACAAAAACAATTTTGCTATGCTAGAAGACCGAGTCTTTACATTTATTATAAAATTACGACGATTCAAATACAAAAGGCTTTCTTTGTGATATTTTGCAAAACTACCTATCTGCATATCAAGCTATTGAATACTGCCATGTCTTATGCAATTTCATTGATTAAAACCGAGTTTTTGTAAGGTGACTATGCCTTTATCTCGTATGACCTTACAGTTTACGCAGCTTTCTAGTCATGAAGTAATCAATTTGGTGCAATTTTTTAAACCACCAAAGGTTTTTAGAGCTTTCTATACCACGTGTTAAGTACTAAAAAACATATTTTTGTGCATTATTCAAAATAGATTATCCTTTATTTCTCCCCAAAAGTGCTTCTCGTACTCCCATATATGGCACATTTGCACCAATTACATTCATTGATTCTTTTAAGCAAACAAACATCACCCTTATAAATCTTCAATTCATTTTACACACCTCTAGCAAATAATCGGTTAATCACTAATCATCAAAATACCAACATGTTCTTTTTGTTTCTATATTTATTTGGCTTGAATGCCACAATTTGCATATTCCCTTGTTTTGTCTTATGAATATCTTGACATCTCCACTTACCTATTTTCTCTCTTGCACAAAAAAAAAAAAATGTTAGTTTTTGTTTTTTTTTTCAATAATATTTGTCAGTTTATGTACTCTAAAAGTTCCAACAATCAAAGACACTGATGTTAATGTAGTTCCCACTCTTTCTTTTATCTTGTCTCGCGAAAACGTATTATTATTCGTTCTATTGACACCACGTTAGTTAGTCGAGAGGCGACCTAGAAACCCTAGGTGTGGAGAAAATGTTCTCGTTGGCAAAGTGAAATCCAAAAAGAACATGAGGGACAATGGGGGATATAAATTCTCACGACTTACGATTGGGTTGAGCCGAAAATTTTCCAAAAAAATTGTAAAGAAATTTAAATTAGATGTTTTTGGATGGGTGTTCTTTTTTTCCTGAAAGTGCACCAAGGTGAACTAAAGGCGCATTGAGACTAGGCTTAGTGAACCAAGTCAGGATGATCAAGAAGCGCCATGAAACACCAATCAGGACTCAAGCTAAGAAACAATCAAAGACACCCAGACACTCACTTTGAACCTCAAAGAGCCTGGACTAATTCAAGAATTTGTGTGTGAGGCTTTAACTAAACATAGGAGAGATGAGCTAAGCATTGAGCATCAAGAACAGGAGAGGCTGATTCAAGATCAACAATATAGCCTACATGGTCCATGTACAAAAGGAGCACGTATAAGCCTACAATTACAAAGGCTCCCATAAAGGCTGATTTTAGCAAATCAATCAAATAGGCTTTTATGTAACTTATATAGGGCTCATTAAACTAGCCGTTATTTTTCTTAGTGTTTCTTGTTTTCCTTAGAGGATTAGGCTATATATACACAGCCTATGGTGAAGTGTAGAACTTGAAGTTGTTTTCTCTAATAAAAATCAGACTGGATCAAGTATCCTATCTTGGATTACTTAGCCTCATTCATAACTGGATCAAGTATCCTATCTTGGATTACTTAGCCTCTTCTTTTTAGTATTCCTTAGACACACACTTATGACTATCCTTCTAAATACGTTGGGGACTTCGTGGTGAATCGAAAACAACCTTGTTCATTTGACAAACATTCGTGTAGAGTGGCACGCTGCTTCTGGTAAATGACGTAAAAACCCTCGCATACTTATCACTACATGTATGCACGTAGCAACCATGTGAAGTGCTTTCTTATCGATATATTTTAATAGTTGCACACTTGCAATTCCAAAAAACTACTTTTTTGCTTCCTTGACCAAAATTAAAATGAACTTTAAACGTCAATGTTCGTACCCATGTAAAACATATTCAAAGTTGCTGATAGTTACTATTCCCAAGATCGATCTTTCTAATAATTTACAGACTGTTTGCATGAATTTGTTTTCCTCGGTGATTTTTATTTTTGTAGGAAATATATAAGAAGGCAGCTGAGTTTTGGGCTGAGTTGCGTGTGGAGTTACTAACAGCAAGTGCTTTTCATACGGAAGAGAAACCTAATTCTAGTCAGTTGTGGCGATTGTATTGGGCTAACCATCAGGTCTTGCATGCGATTTAATCTTGTAGTGATTTTATTGTTATTACAGAAATCGTCGTTGAAATTTTCACTTCCTTTAATTTTTTTAATTCTGTTTAATTGGTGATTGGTTATATGCTGTAGAGATTCTTTAGACACATGTGCATGTCAGCTAAAGTCCCTACTGTTGTAGAACTTGCTAAGCAAGCACTGCAGCAGAACAAATGTGTGGTTGTTGGCCTCCAAAGCACCGGAGAGGCACGCACTGAGGAGGCTGTGACGAAATATGTGAGTAATCCAATATTGGTTCTCTCTTTTGATAGTTTCATACTAATTATTATTAATCATCTTATTTCCTAATTGTTCCGTATGCATCTTTGTGTAATAGGGTTCTGAACTTGATGATTTTGTTTCTGGACCTCGTGAGCTTTTACTCAAATTTGTTGAGGAAAATTATCCCTTGCCTGAAAAGCCTGAACCCATTCCAGGTCTTCCCTGTACATTACATTTTGTGTTTTGTTTTTTCTTGAATTATTTATCATCTCTAGCTGAAATGTGCTATTGACATTTTTTCAAAGACAATTTTCATAATATAAAAAATCATTTCTTGCAGGTGATGAAGTTGTACAGGATCTTCCACAGAAGAGGCATTCAGAAAATTCCGATGTTTCATTCAAGGGGCGAGTGAGAAAAGTTGCTAAATGGAAGGCTGAGAGTGATGAAGAAAGTTTTGATGAATCCGAATGTGAGTTCCTGTAGCACGACATATATAACTCATATATGCCAAATCCTTAAAGTGAATATAGTACTTCTTTACTGATTGACCCAGCTTCATACTTGCATTTCCACATCACCAATACCCTATTTAATATGCAGTGCTATTATAGCATATACTTTGTATTATCTGTTGAGTGATGACGTTTTTTGTTGTACTGTTTTTTATGGATGCCGAAGGCGAGGATTCGATTGCTTGATGGTCGTGGGGATTAATTTCCATACGTTTACTCTGTTATGTGTAAACAACAGCTAGCATTCTCACTGTTCGGTATAAGTTTTTGGTGCAAGATTCCATCATAGAAATTATTTTATCCGATATTTATTTCACAGTTTGTTTGCCGTTGTGCTTGCTTTTATTAGCAAATGCTGATTATTATGCTCATTTTCTACGAGTCCTTTTAAGATATCTAAGTGTTAAGTTCAGTCAGGATAATAATCAAGTCTTACACCTGGGTTCTTTTTAGAGAATGTCAATCAGTGTAAAATCCTTCTTTTTGAGTGTTAGAGAGAGATATCTGAGGCAACTGTCAACCTCAAATTATTGTTTTCTGTATCCATTGGAGACTAATATCTACTCATCTGGTTTTGCTAGACCAATTTGATTTTCTGTGCACACACACACCCAACTGCAAACAGAGTGTATTTTTTAACTTATGGATGTTCTATAGCTCAAATTAAATAGCGTCAATGCTGGAAAGTTGTACCAGGAGTGGATCCCTTTTTTGAATATATGTGTTTCTTCCATAATTAGTGATTTTTGGTGAGACATTTTCACTATATTTTGCTTTATTCCTCTTCACTTCGACGTATGCAGCTGATATGGATAATGAATCTGCTGAATCTGATGACGAGTTTCAGATCTGTGACGTTTGTAATGGCGAAGAGGTACGTCTTATTATTTGTACCTTCTACATAATCTTGTGATATTGTTTTCTGAATTGCATTATCTGGAACAGGATAGAAAGAAATTGCTCAAATGTGCCTGTTGTGGCCAATTAGTCCATCCTTCTTGTTTAGACCCACCCTCAACAGATGTTTCGGAGGATTGGACATGTTATTCATGCCAGCAAAAGACAGACGAATATCTACAGGCTAGACGTGTCTACATAGAAGAACTCACGAAGAGGTTTGGGACTAATTGTATCCTTTCAATGCAGCTATATTTTTTCTGTTTTTTTATTCATATATTTGTTTTCATTTGTGGTAATTTCACTTGTATTAAGTTACTTAATGTGTCTAATCAATATGCATTAGGTATGAAGGAGCTCTTGAGCGGAAAATGAAAATCTTGGATATTATTAAATCTCTAGATCTCCCAAACAATCCATTAGATGACATTATTGATCAGGTATTTTGGTTCGAGGCTTCTTAGCATTTTGCTTTCTGTATGTGTTTTTTTTTTTGGTATTTTCAATGTTCTTTTAACAATCTGGCTATTGCAACTCATGGTTCTAAGCAAAGGTTTCATAGCGTCTCATATGCTTTTATTTTCTTAATTTCATATTTTTTTTGCTCTGTAATCAATTCTATCCTATATCATTTACTAGGAATTTTTTGAGGTGCCTTATGTAGTCATTTCTTTCGCTGATAATCTTCCTTTAGTTTTTTTTATCAGAAAACTATCTTTAGACTTAAGTAACACATTTCGCCAAAATTACCAAATCACAGTTTCCGCTAATTTGACTAAACTTTGTGTCAATTGCAATCACATGCTATTACAATGGCAAAGCCCCATGGGATGCCCGCATGACTTACTCTCAGTCTATTCTCGTGACCTATTTTTAGTTTGGCCCATAGTGTAATAATGCGGTAACAATCGCGATTGCGGTAACTATACGATGTTGCAGTAATGGAAGTCATGGGGTTATCACAATCCTCCAATATCAATTGAAAGCATGTGATATCCCTTGATACGACCCAAACACGATTTTTCATACACATTTTCAACGCGGGAATATCAATTTGTTTATTTTGAAAAGCTTTACAATGCGGCCGATGCTATGGAATGCAACCTTGTTTTTGCATTTTAGTTTGGCCCTCACAGACTTTTCGATTATATATAGGTAGTATTGCCTTTATATTTTCGGCCCCCTCAAATTTGTTTTCAGGCTTTGCTCTGGGCTGGTCACATGACTTCTTGATCTCCCTTTTATATTTTATACAAACAACTATCTTTTCATTGTAGTATATTTGGCTAAATCTACCAAGTCATTCCTTTTTTCCTCTCCTTTGAATTTCATCCAATCTCAATTCTACAGTCTTTCAGCCGCTAGCTGAATTCAACTGTGATGAAACTCAAAATCTAAGGGAATTCCCTTTGGGTTATAGTTCTTGAAGTTAATGATTCAAGGAATAGAGTATTTTTGTTAATTTTGGGAGAGGGCGCAAAATTTGGGTTTTTGGTGAATGATTCACATAATTCAGACCATTTCTTTTTCAGTTACCCTAGCTTAAGTTTTGCTTGTTTGGATTGAGATATTGAGGCTTTTAGCTACTACGTTGTTACGATCTTTTTGTAATTAACTAGGCTTGAAATAAAGTGCAGAGTTGTATACTTGTACATGCAAAATTGAAAACTAAAATATGAAGGAAAAGTGTGGTTTTTAAAATTTGCACGTGAAATATGAAAATACTAAGTTTAATGTACATCTTGTTCAACCCTGTGTAGTTTGCTTGTTGAATAATATTTGAGTTTTTGTTTTGTGGAATAGTGGATTTTTCAAATGGGAGAGAGAGGAGAAAGGTGGGTTTTCATGACCATAGTAGTGGAGAAGGCAAGACAGGAAAATGGAGGGGTCCAAAAGTCATGTGATGGTAAATTTTCCGCAAAAATACAATTATCCAGGATAGTTTAAATAAAAAACTTGTAAAACGGGAGTTTTTTCCTTCTCTCCAAACATTTTATCGAAGGTGATCCAAAATTCAAGGACTTGAAATGGAAGTTTTAATCACATTTTTTACTTGTGCATGGGTTTTTCAAGTTTAGCAAGAAATTGAGCAGTGAAGCTCGTTATACATGGGTGTGCAATTTGTAAACGACTCAAATGAATTCATGATATTATTTCTTTGATGTTTGTTGCACCAAAAGATATCAGCTGTGAATATAGATATTAGGGAGGAGAGATGATGGGGGTCGATTAGTTAAATAGGAAATGAAGGATAGCTTTCTTCTTTACTTGGCCTTTTGTTTGTCTTTTACAACCTGTCCCTCTCATTTTGATGTATTTCTTTTCTATAGTGAGAGCTTTTGAAATTGAGTGTGATGAGGGAGTTTTCACCAACTACTCAACTTACTTTTGACTATATATTTATTATGCAACCAAAAATGGGTTGCATTGCTATTTGCTTGGCCTCTTCAACATTGTTAGATTCACCTAAAAATAAATAAACAATTTAGTTTTGTAAAAGGAGTTTTATAATTTTTTTTTGTATATTATAATTTACATCATACGTCCTCAGTAATTTTTGTTGCGCCAGTTTCCCTTTTTCACAAATTTCTATTACTTGCACCTCTTCAACATTTTTAGATTCACCTAAAAATAAATAAACAATTTAGTTTTGTAAAAGCACAATTTTATACTTTTTTGTGTATTATAATTATAAATTTATAATTTACATCATTCTTACTCAGTTTTTTTTAGTTGCACCAGTTTCCCTTTTTAACAAATTTCTATTACTTGCACCCTTACTGTTTTTGGTAAAAGAGCTACCTGACTGGCTCCATTAGTTACTATATTTGTGGGCTGCATTATTTATTAGCTGATGCCATATTAATAAGTTTGCTTGTATGCTGGTTAGAAAAATGTTCACTCGTGTTTTAGTTTGGCCTGTCTCTTTATTTTATCCTGTATTTTATGTATGCCTGGTTTGCCCTTGTGCTCGATTTATTTAACGTGCAACAAAGATGCAGAGTTGTGTTGATTTTTTTTCTCCTCCTTATAGTGCAGTTGTGCCATATCATTGTGTTAGTACATAATTTTTTCCTTGTGTAAAAGAAGAAATATGGCAGTTGAAAGGCATTGTTGTTAGTGCAACGGATACCCTTTAACCTTGGCAGTTTATGTGAATGTACAGCTTGGTGGTCCTGATAATGTTGCAGAAATAACTGGTAGGCGGGGTATGCTCGTTCGAACATCATGTGGTAAAGGCGTCACATATCAGGCACGAAATACGTGAGTGTGCTTAAACCTTGTTGTCACTATAAACTTCACCCTTTTAGTACTTTGAACATGATATGTGCTGAAAGATAATTATTTTGAAATCATTTGCTAAAGGCCATTTATCATTTCTGATTATTCCATTCTATACAACACACACTTATGTGTTTTAATAGTGGCGACGTTTCTCATTTTCATGTTATCCTCTGCACTATTTTGACCCTTAATAATTTTTAGGTAATTAAAAGTTGTGTAAAGTTAATATTATGAAAATATGCATTGAGATGATACAAACAAGAACCCTCTGACAATGTTTTTCTTATACACAAGGAGCATAATCTAAGACAATATTGATTAATTAATAGTGGCTACTATGCAAATGTAGCCACTATTAAAACACACAGGAAGTATATATATGTGTGTATATACAAAAAAAATATCTACTTTTGATGTGGTATGTTTCCCATTTTTCTTAACAATATTTTAGACAAGATGTCTTCTTGTGCAAGTAAGGATGAACCAAGTTCAAATTCGTGGTCTGTGCATTATTGCTTTCATTCGTTGTTTTTATATGCCTTGTATGTATGTCTTTGCTCCCTATAAAGCATCCCATGTTTATGTCCATGATTTATAGCTATTGTTAATGAAGAAAAGATCTTATAAAATTTTTTTGGCTGCAAATTTTTTGTGACGCATAGTGGAAAATACCTAGCAATCGATACTTCATTTCTGTGCCAAGAAACAATAAGGTATCTCATTGAAACTATATCTAGATAGAGGAATCTAGAGACGACAACAAACTTTATGTTGGTTGACTTTCATAATAGAGCACCTCGTTTTATTCATTTTTTTCTAACCTACTATCTTTGAGGAGATTTGTATTTCTACTGTTATCCTTCTTTACTTTCGCTTTTGTGAGGATGCAACTCCATAAAAGAGATCACTAAACAAAATACCAAAAGAAAATGAACTTCTTGATCCATCAGATGTGCATTTCTCCTTGTTTCCTGTATTTACATCGCTAACAGTTTACGCTTCAAGTGTTTTCTAACTTCTTGGCTTCTAAAGCAAGCTTCATTCAATCAACCTATTCTATTTTTCACTTAATACCCCAGACTATTTCACTATAGAATACAACTACTAACAGTATTATAAGCTATTCTCAGTTACCCCGACATAGCTGATTTGTAGCATATTATTGTGCTTCTTCATCAGGGTAGGAAATTGAAGTATGTGAACTAATTTTGACTCTTTGTGCTTCTTTTTTTGTGGAGTTTGTAGGCGTTCCATCGTTGGAGTGTAGCTTTATGCTACTGCTCAAGTTGGCTCCTTCTCGGGTGTCCGCTTGCGGCTAAATGACGTAGTAGAATAATGTTAGCTGAGTTTATTCAAAAATACATTTGAGTGTACTTATGTTTCTGATGCCACACTCCCCTAATCCGAACAATTATTAATTTGTGGTTTGGTTGGTATGAATCATTTTAAAAAGTAAAAGGCTAATAGGCAGGGGCGAGTATTTGTAAGCTGATGAAGCTATGTCAGATTGTCAGTTTTATTTTATAGTATTTCTCTTTTTTGTGCTGTAGGAAAGAAGTGACAATGGAGATGGTTAATATGCACGAGAAGCAGCTTTTTATGGATGGTAAAAAGCTGGTTGCTATAATATCAGAAGCTGGTTCAGCTGGCGTGTCACTTCAAGCTGATAGAAGGGCTCTAAATCAGGTGAAAATTGGGAGTGCCAAGTAGCTTTTTGTTTCTTGATAATTAAGTCTTACATCTGCCACTTTATATGAGAAACTTGGCATCTTTGATTATCTTTTCAGACACTCTGATATTGAACCGTTGCTGCCTTTTTAACTGTCAGTTAATTGATCGTGGTTAACAATTCCAATTGATTATCTTTTTTTTCAGAGAAGGAGAGTTCACTTAACTTTGGAGCTGCCATGGAGTGCTGACAGAGCAATTCAGCAGTTTGGAAGGACACATCGTTCCAATCAAACCTCAGCTCCTGAATACAGGTATGTTCTTTAATTGTTTACGTTATGCTATAAGGTTTTGCAAGATGTATAAATTTGCTTGAAAGATCCTTAGCATGGTTTATCCAGTTTTGATGTTTCCTGCAACTGCTTATGCCTTTAAAAGACCTTGGTTATGAAATTTTAATTACTGTGATGGAAAAAGGAAGAACTAGCGATATTAATATGTTTGAAAAGTGATAGGTTATTATCAATTACTCCCTCAGTCCCTAAGATTTTGCTACATTCTACTTTTTCATATTATCCAATGATCCAATTCAATTTTTGATATCTTTAATGATACATAATAAAAAATTTTAAAAAGTTAATATTAATAAATCTTGCATCGAGACAAATCAAACAAATTCCCACTTGACTATGTTTTAACTTGTAGATAAAGAATAAAATACTAATTAAGACCAATTGATATTGTTGTAAAATGTTACGGACTGAGGGAGTAGTTCGTTTCTCATCGTATTTGATACATCCCTTTGACACATCAGGTTTTGAATTCTCTTTTCTTTTTTTTTTTCCCGATCAGCAGAGCTTTGACTGGGTGTGAATGTAAAAAGATGGACAAAATTGGACATTGGCAAGTCCAAAAGCGTCCCAATTATTATTAGAAACTTTGATAAAATTGAGTCCAAGTTTAGTTCAAAGTCTACCAAGTCCCAACTCCAAGCTCAATCTAGTGACTAGTCCAATCCAAAGCGTAAAATTTTTTTCCATCAAGTATCTTGTTACAGTTTATTTTTATCACTATCAACAACAAAGTTAATAAAGGTGAATAGGTGATCATCAACAAAATTTACTTTATTGTTCGTAATAAAATATTGCATTATGAGAAGATACATAATAATTATCTATATAGTCTACCTATGTTTTCCCTTTTCTTGCCAAACACATAGTTAAAATCATCAAGGACAACAATTAGTAAATGATGTAGTTGTCGTGTGGGGTTAAGGGTAAGCAGAGAGAAAGATATGTCAGAGAAATATGTCGGATCAATGAGTACAAAAATAAGGTTCTTTGTGTTCTCGCTTTGTTGATTTTTGTTGATCTTTCTTTTTCTTTCTTCTTTCATCCTGATCTCCTCTTCTTTTGTGCTCTCTCTCTCTCTCTCTCTTACTATAATCTAGGTTTTCCACTTTCTCTATGTGGGCAATCGAACCCCCTAGATCTTGTATCTTTGTTTTTTCCCTTTTTTTTTTCTTCCCCTTTCATGTTTTTAGTCTTCAACCTTCATTTTCTTTTAATAAAAATTTTCCAATTTGTGAAAAAGAAACTAACTTAAGTGAATATTTTTGCTATATAAAAAGTAGTAAAGTATTAAATTTATTTTATAAAAGCAAAACATTTATTTTCAATCTTGCACCAAGAATTCCCCGCAAAAAATATAATTCAAATTTTTTAAATTGCGCGCCTTGACTACTTGCTTTCCCTTTGTTGTTCAACTGAAGGGACCTTTTGTGCCTCTCATGCCATTTAAATCTAAGCTTAGGAGGGCCAATGATTGAACATTTGATGCTTTACTTAACTAGGAGGGCATGTCATTGATATGCAATGATATACTTGCGTAGTTGGACCTATGGTTGAACATGAGATACTCTACACTTAGATGGACCAAGTTATGTAACTTCCCCTATTCGGTGGGTATTAGTTTCGAATTATGCTTGTGTTTTTACCTGAATAAATCTTCACTTATCCATTTATGTTGAGTAAATAAGCATCAACAATTTTAGGGCAGCACACAAACCGATTTGACTACTAAATTGAACCAAACCATTTGAACTGTATAATCGAAACTCACCTAACGTATTAAGTCGATTTAGTCTGGTTTGATTCTTGGTTTTAAGTTTTTCAAAGCATCCATCTTTGGGTGAGTAACTAATTTTTTTACTTATTTTTGGTAAAAAAATATTTTATTAATGAAGAGCAACATACAAGGATTGGGATGAGGTATCCCATTAAAGGACAATTAAAATACATTAAGTTTCTCCATCCATTCTCAAAAGATCATCAAGAGAAAAATCTAGGAACAAACCATTGGATCTAGCCCAAAATGTGGCTAGGACTTAGCTCTTATCTAAAGGAAGACCTCTATCTCTTAAAATTCTATCTTTTTCCATCAAATGGACCAAAGAATGGTTAAGAAGTAAATATTCCAAATAATTTTTAGGTGACTTGCCGTATCGAAACCATTGAGTCCTTTTTGATGGAATTCTCCAATTTTTAGAGGCTAACTTACGGTGGAGAAATATATGCTCATTATTTAAATTTTTTTTATTTTATTTTTTATCAATTATAAAATAGTGACCAATTTAAATTTTTTTAAAAAATTGATTAGGGTTAAAAACAATCCGTTGAAAAATATTGCTTGCGCCTTGGTTTGCTTTATAGTTATATGCTATTCAAAAGCGGACTATATTGCAAAAAACTCAAACCACAATATTTGGATTGCCAGCTTTACCATAATGCTATGTTTGGTTTGATTGCAATATGGGCCAATGTGCAACTTTGAATAGAATCAACATGGGATAAGCATTTTGGTATTTGAAACGATGTACAACAGGTGTTTGCAGATGTTCTTCACAAGATGAAGGAGAACAAACACTGTTGGTTCAAGCATCTACAAGCTACAAGGTGTTTGAGCCTATCTGGTGAATTTTGCCTTTTTTAAAAAATGGAGCAATAGTCTTGAGTTGGGAGTTGGGACCTACTATTTCAAAACCAATTTTTAAGTTTTGATGATGATTCCGTACTCAAGACTTAAGAAAGCTCTTTTTGTCCACTTATAAAATTAATGAAATCTTTCTTGATTTTTTTGTGGTATTTTATTAAATATTTTTAACAAAAGACAAAGCTAAATCCTTGATCCATTCGGTAGAAAACTAGGCCCGTCTAACCAGGCTTAGTCTTAATAGGTCAATTGAGCTTTGGACTAAGAAAACTATGTAAGAAGTCGTGGGAGGAAAAGTGACTTGAATGGATGGTCTCGGAGCAAATAAGTATATTTGGAATTAATTTTTTAGGATGAAAATGAAAACAGCTCATGCATTTTGTGTTGTTTGATGTAGCCTATTTCATATTTTGGGATCTAGGCTTTGACATTGTTGTTAAGCAAAAGTCATGTATTAGCTGGACAACCTGACCCTTTTTTTTCTTTTTCTTATTCCTCCTTTTGTATATGGGTGACACTGTCTTGTGTAATTCTTATAGAATTTATTATTACTTGTAAATGGTTTGCCATGTTTATTTTGAATCTAAATGAAATTTTCTGGAAACAATCTAACTGTACTTTGCTCATGCAGACTCCTTTTCACCAATCTTGGTGGTGAACGACGATTTGCGTCTATTGTGGCAAAGAGACTTGAATCTCTTGGAGCTCTGACACAAGGGGACCGAAGGTATCTTGAATTCTTGTTCTCTAGTCTCAATGAAGTTGAGGTTCTTTATTCACTTGCTTCATCTTGCAGGGCAGGACCTTCTTTAAGTGCATATAATTATGACAGTGCTTATGGGAAAAAGGCGTTGATGGTGATGTATCGAGGAATCTTGGAGCAGGTTCTTGTTGTTTCATTTGTTTGTCACTGTAGACATGCTTTAGTATACTTTGTTTCTTGCCGTATACCTTATTACTTTTTTCCACCTCCCTTTCTGGATGACAGGATTCCCTCCCTGTTGTGCCGCCTGGGTGTTCAACTGAAAATCCAGAGTCAATCAAAGATTTTATATCTAAGGCAAAAGCTGCTCTGGTGTCTGTTGGCATTGTTAGGGATTCGGGTAATAATTGTCAACATTTTTGTTCCTTATGTTTTCCCAACATTGAGGCATGCATTTCATTATAGTTAAGGAGACATAAGGTGTCCTGAACTGGTTGTGTACTTGTTTGAATCTTTTGTTGGGGTATTGTTTAATGCTTAAGAAGCTCCTAGGGAGCTACTGTGCAAAAATTGCTCTAGGGTTTAGCTATTGAGGTTAGGTTAAGTAGACTAGACAGTGGCATATGGGTGAACATTGAAGCAACATATCTTCTTGCCTAGATTATTGCTGTTGTAGTTTCAAATTGAATCTTGTTCTACTCAATTTCATAAGAACTTACCTTCCGACAACAGGGGCATACACCATCACTCAATTGTTGACATGATTAAGTTATTTGCTCAAATTTTGAAGAAAATGCAAGGTTTTAGAATTTGACTGAAGTTGAGGTTTCTTGTGGGATTCAAAATAATGTGAACCACAAATAGATTTCTAAATATGGAAATGAGACACTTGTGGTGAACTGACCCAATATCATCTCGGCGTTTGTGATTTCTTCATCTTTTGGCTTTTATAAAATTATGTGATGACTCGGGTCAAGCGGTCAAAGGGCATTATCGTCTTTTCATATTTATTAGTCTTTATGTTTTGTAATTAAATTAGTTGTTATTTTTGTAGTTGTCTTGTGGGGATTAGGCTATATATAGAGCCATCCTTGGTAACAATGGATTGTCTTTTGAATAATAATAATAAAGATCACTCTTTAGGAGTTAGAGGGCAGACTTGAATTGTCCTATTGGAGTCATTGGGCAGACTCGAAGTGTCCAAACTATCTAGTTTCGGTAGCGGATCTTGGCGATCTGTTACATATTCTTGGTGATCTGTTACACAACATGACATCCATTATCGAATCACCACCTTGATAATGTCAAAGAGCTCTTTAGGCAGGCTATTAGGTTTGCGCCTTTTTGTGGATCCATTAACCTTAATTTTGTGGGAAATGGAGTGCAATCTTCATTTAGGAGTGTTTTGAGGCTTGAGCTTAGTATTCTATTTAACCTATTTTTTAATGTGCACCTTTCTATTCTATGTTACATGTATGGACAATTCATTTTACCATAGGCGTCATTTGCTGGATAAGATTTCAGTATTCTCACTTGTACATTTTGGGCTAACCGTTGCCTGCACTATCAGCCAAAAGCATTGATATGACCTATTATATTTTATGAATTCCTTCGTTTCTTCTTAGTGATACATTGATCCTAACTATTTTGCCTAGGTGATACATTGATCCTAACTCTGGAAGATCTATTACTTCAATTTGGAAGTAGTATAATTGTTTAAATTGTGTCTTAGAGATGAAGGACTTGTTATCCTAATTGTATTTGTTTGGCTACATTTCACTTCTGAAGGTAGTGGAAAGGAATCTGGAAAGTTTTCTGGACGCATAATTGACTCAGACATGCATGATGTTGGTCGTTTTCTTAACCGGTTGTTGGGGTTGCCTCCTGATATCCAGAATAGGTGCTGGCTTTTTCTCTTGATGATTACCTGAGATGTACATTTATAATCTCGGTACGTATGGGTTTTGATGGGTAAATATTCTAAATGCAGGCTTTTTGAGTTATTTATCAGCATTCTTGATGTAATTATCCAAAATGCTCGAACTGAAGGAAATCTTGACTCGGGGATTGTTGACATCAAAGCTAATATTATTGAGTTGCAAGGAAAACCAAAGGTTCGTCATATTTCATTTCTTACGATTACCTTGGAATTCATTTTTGCTAACTCCCTCTTTCAGACAGTGCATGTCGATCAAATGTCTGGTGCACCAACTGTCCTATTCACATTCACTCTTGATCGTGGGGTCACATGGGAGGTAATTGCATTTAAACGTATTGATGTTGATTCTGTTTGTTTGACATCTTTTGACATCTATTATTGCTTATCATGTGTAGTTTGCTTCTAACTTGCTTAATGAGAAGCAAAAGGGAAGTCTTGGCTCAGTAAATGACGGTTTCTATGAATCTAAGCGCGAATGGCTTGGACGACGTCACTTCCTTCTGGCTTTTGAAGGGTATGCATTTTAATCTAACCAAAGGACATTGTAACACTTAGCATTTGAAGGGTATGCACATGAAGTGATTTAATCAAGCATGTTTTTGGACCTTAAATTGACGCTTATTCTTTTGCATGAAGAGGTGAATGTGTTGTGTATAGTTAGAATGAACAAGGGTTGGGAAGACACGAGGAAAAAGGAGAAATTTGTTTTAAGACTTGAAGATAAATGGCCATAATGCATGTTTTGTGAAAGAATGAACAGGTTATTATGAAATTGAGAACATCTTTTGATTTAAGCTAGTCTTACAAACGACATCTTTACTAGCTTCTTCAAAACATAAATCTTACCAATAAAAAATAATACTTAGTAGCCTAAGAGGGAGTTTTTAGTGGCCTAGAGCACAAGATATGACATTTGGTGATGGTACTAACTTTTTACGTGATTTCTATCTGGTGCTGGGGATGTAGATTTGTAGGAGTAAGTGACAATGATAATTGATAAGTGATTAAAAAAGAACACAACTTCTTTGGATTGCTTTTGATTGAAATTAGAAGGATTCTTTTGCTTCTAGGGTAAAAGCAAACGAGTAGAAATATGCTGTCCATCCGTATTAAATTAATCGCAAGTGTAAATAAAATGTGTCCAAGGATTTGTAGTTCTTTGGTTTTGGATTATAATGGACTATAGTAAAGTGACTTATTATATCATCTGCACGTACTATTTATGTGAAGTGGCTCATCATATTTGCCAAAAACTGCTCATGCAAAGGAAATATCTTCCGAAGATATAAAAAGAAAACATATCACCAAGACTTATTGTCAAGTATATACATGCTCACACTGAACAAATCTTAGATGAAATAACCATCCTAGCCCACTCGTTTTATTGTTTGTAACAATCCTCTCCAAACCTTATGTTCACAAGAAGGCTCTCATGAACCTTTGTCTTTCATATAAGAAGATTTGTCAAAAAAATCAGATTAAACTAGACTTGATAATTAAAAAACTAATAACTCTCAATGCAGGCCTTGGACCTCTACTAGTTACAATTATTACTACTATTGGTTACAATTTACTACTAGTTTTTAAATGAGGTTTTTATACATATATATTTTGTTTCTTTTACTTTTCTTAATTTAGGCCTAACGTTTTTGATTTAGGAATCTTTTATATCAAATTTCGTTTCTATGTTTTCGAAACTTTAAATTAACGGTTCTCTTTTTCGTTTCTTGTAGTGATATGGTTTTCGTTTCGTGTAACATTAAATTTGACATTCTCATTCACACCACATTTTCTCTTACTAATCTCTTATTCTCTCTCTCTATTGACTCTCTCTGGTTACCTACTTAATATGCAAATAAATCAGAACATAAATCTTAATGAATTGTTAGAAATGTTTAAATTTTTTAATGGTAAGGTTATCTTAACAACCGATATTTGGTCTAGTATGTCACATAGTGAACCTTATAAATGTGTAACAACACATTTGATGGACCATAATTGGTTTATTCAAAAAAGAATTATTGTCTTTGAAATAATGCCACAAAACATAATAGTCATAACTGGTTCTGCATTGAGCAAGATTTTTTTTATGTAACTTGTTGATTATTGTGCTTAATTAACTCTTTTGCATGCTTTCATATGCCAGTTCTGCCTCTGGCTTGTTTAAGATAGTTCGTCCCGCTAACGGGGAAGCAATAAGGTAATTAGTAATTCTCACGATGCCTTTTGATCTATCTTACTTTAGTAAATATGCACCAATGACAACTGCGTTGTCCTTCTAGGGAAATGCCTTTGAGTGAACTTAAAGCCAAGTATAGAAAGATTTCATCTCTGGAGAAGGCTCATAGTGGATGGGAAGATGAATATGAAGTTTCATCTAAACAGGTGAAGTGTATCTTGTCTATGCTCTTCCTTATTTCTTGTGGTGTTTAAAATGTAATACATGTAGTTAGACCAGCTTAAAGAGCTCATCAACCTTGAAAATGTTTCGAAAAAATGTGCGGGTCACTTCGCAATATGTAATTTTAGTCTTTAAAAAAGTGGAATTTGCATGTGGGAACCATAATGGAGTCGAAGTTGGGAAGGAATTGGGATCCTTTCCTGATTTTCAGCTAACCTGCTATTATATGTTGTTCGTGGATCTTTTCCTGATTTTCAGCTAACCTGCTATTATATGTCCAATAAATTGATATAAAGAAAAATATTTTTGTGGGAACATCAATTAAAACTACTCTAAATGGTAAAGGGAATCATTAAAAGGGAACGGAGGGGGTAATTATTAAATCACAGCAATAGATAAAATTTGCGCCTTTTCTTCTAGTACATGTCTTGTTTAATTGATTAGGATCGTGGAACCATGTTTATTAAGGAAAGATAGTTAAAAACTACCTATCAAAAATAAACTTTTTATCATAAATTGCCTACACTAAATTTTTTTGGTCAAAATTCGATTTTTTGCCGAAAACTATCAAAACTCAAAAGTAAATTTTTTTTGTCAAAAACTACGTGAAAAATATTTTTTTTCTTTGTTGAACATTACATACTAATTGAGTTTGTTTGATTAATAATTGAAAAGAGGGGAGTGAATTGGGCGGGTATATTTGAACCAAAAGCTGTGGTTTCTTTTGGTGTTTTTTGATGCAAATTAAAAGAACGTGACTTTTGCATATCCATACTAATGGTTAGCTAGATAACTTAGTAGTGATTGACGAAGATATTAGATTTTAAAGGCAGTTTCTTACAAAAAATATGTGTTCTAGGTAGCAAAAGACGATCGTTGTAGTTAATTTTTAACAAAAATTGCTCTAGGTAATTTTTCACAAAGACATTTTTTCATAGAGTTGTTTTTGTAATTTTTCCTTTTTTAAAACCGTTTTGTGGATTAGGGTGGTTGCTCTTAATGGTGGTTTCACTATTTGCTCATATTTATTATTTAATGGAGTATCTTAGGTTTTGCATGTTATGAGCTGGTGGAAGATTGTAAAGAACATTTTAGTAGGCTGCCTGTCTTTGATGAATGAGTATCTGTATGTTTTGGGCAGAGAATCTGCTTGGAAATCTTTGGATATAGTGCTTTCTCTTCCTATAATAGAGTAAATGAGATTGGGGATAGATTGCCTTTATTTAATCGTATTATGATGCAGCTTGTAACGGATGTGTGCATGTTTTTTTTTCCTTAGTCTGTTTGCTTTGTCTTTGCCTTAATTTATTTTGGTGCCAATTTTGAGTTTACTATTGGACAGAAGTTACTGAGAAAGAGCATACAACTGGAGGACATTTTTTGCTGCCGGCTTTGATGGTGTTCCTAGCAATAATAACATCAAAATTATAACTAATCAATTTTTCTGTAACAAAATGGCCTAGTTTAACTTATTAAATGGAATTGCTAGTTTCCAGTGCTAGTTGCTTGCTTTGTTAATGTTCTGTTTATCTGCCTGCAGCACCTATTTGTTTGGGGAAGGGAGTTGTTTAAAATGTACATAGTTATTGTTGTGATCAGAGCTGATGAATGGTTAGGCTGATGCAAGTTCCTGCATTTTATTACTTTTGCAGTGTATGCATGGCCCTAATTGTAAAGTTGGCAGCTATTGTACTGTGGGGAAAAGACTACAGGAAGTAAACGTGTTGGGTGGCCTGATCCTTCCTATTTGGAATGCAATTGAAAAAGTTCTATCCAAACAGGTACCTTGGTATCATCTTGCATTCTTCAATTTCCCTCTCCTGTTTATGGTCAATGAAATTTTATTGTTATTAGTGTATTCTCTATTGCAGTAACTAGATTGAAAATAGTTGTGAGAAAGCACAGATACAGTTTTAAACAAGTTGATGATTTGGGGCCACGTGGGGGTTCAATCTAAACTCTTGTCTATTTAGAAATTATATCTATGTCTAAAAAATCGATGATAACAGTATTGCTCATCTAGTATCTCTCTTTCGCCTCTCTTATGGTTGTGTTGTGGAATAGAAAATAGATGGGGAAAGGGAGGAGCTGTTGGATAATTGAGACTAATTGCATCATCTTTTATAATATTCTCTCCCTCTAGTAATCAAATCAAGCTTCCTTTACATTCCTTGTTAGATGTTCGATCTGATGCATAGTATACTATCACCATCTGGTATTTGGCGCTTTTCGCTTAATGGTATCCTACTATCCTTGAGCCAATTCTGATTGACATTGACTCAATGGTTGAAAGTGAATCCTTGTTAAACTGTTATTCTGTCTCTAGATTTCACTTTGAAATAGCTGGATTATTTTTTAGCAAACTTAATAAATTACGATCCTATGTGGTAGAGAAAGGAAAAGGAATCAAGAAAATGAAAGTCAAGGTATGACATTAGACTTCCCAAAAAACAATTTTGGAAATGATTGGCAACAACCAAAATTCAAAACCCCTGCTGTCACTCATTCGACATGACTTACACTCTTATATCTAGTAGAATAACTGATCTCCTTGAAGATACGCCGTGGCGTCTCACTCTCACCACAACCAAAAACCACCGTTTTAGAGTGGTTTCTTTTAAAAGTTTTTTGAACCATGCATGAAACTGAAAGTCTGAGTATGTTTCTTCAATTTTGCCAAATAAAATAGTGATTAGTCATTTTTGTGGTGCTTCTTATATGTCTAAAGTAACTTACAATGTTTGCAATCTAGAATTAATTATAAACAACCTTTTTGTTGGTATGAGGGTAACATTGTGGTTGTGGACATCAAAACCTCCAAAGTCCAAACCACGCTTGAGCAGGAGCCACTTGACAGTAGGGTAATTGGCATATTATTGTTTCTCAGGGACTTTGGTTTTCTTGATGTGTTGATGCTAGGGGTCAAAGTGTGAAGATGGGTGATGGTAGGATGGTGGGGCTTGAATCTGGTGAATGTAAGAAATTGATGGACATTGGTACTTGGTATGTCGTTGAGCGTGAAATCTTGGTGGGTGTTGGCCGGTGTGGTTGGGTTCACATTGTGGAATATGGTTTGTCAGATGGTGGTGATTATGTTGAAGAGGAGTTTAGGAGTTTTGTGTTATCCTCGTGAGAGGGAGATAGCGAATCAAAATAGAGTTTTTTGGGATGTATGACACTGATGATTGAGAAAAGAGATTCAAAAAGTATCAACTTATCCAAGGGAATTGGTTCCTTTCCCTTTATTTGAATGCCTATGCTGAAGGCCCCTCTTGATCGGACTTGCAAATGTCGTTAGACAAAGAGGCGGATTCAAGTTTTAAACCACGTCCAATCCCTAAATACTATTGAGTATTATAAGGAAAGTCGAATCCACATGCAGGAAAGGGTTTCTTTACACAATCTTAGGTTCTTACGGCCCGTTTGGTTAGTGGTACTAAATGATGGTAATGGGAATGATTTATAGTGTAAAATTTCATCAAAACTTTTATGTCATTCCCATGGTAATGAAATTTTGATCACAAAAAACTTTTTTGTTCACAAATTTCCATTACCACCTAATACCACCTCTCTAATTGATAATGCATTGGAATGAATTTTATGAATAAAATAAGATGATTGAAGGTTGTCAAGCATGGCCATTAAAGTAGCCAAGAGATTTTTCAACCAAAATTACTTTAGTTTTTCATTTCTATTACCGCGTTTTATTACCACCTACTAGAGCTGTTCATGGGCGGGCTACCCGCTAGGCCCGGCCCGCCCGGCTCGTAAAACGGGCGGGCGCGGGTAGCATTTTTAAAAAAAATTTAAAGTTTGGGCGGGTAATACCCGCCCGCCAAGATAAATGGGCGGGTAGCGACATTAAAAAAATACCCGCGGGTATACCCGCCCGCCCGCTTATTTTAATATATTAATAAATAATAATATTCTTTGGGCTTTTTTTTAATACCCAACAATTTCAGTCCACTACTTCATGAGTCCATGTCCAATACATTTTAATACTCCTTACTTATTTAGGGTTAGACTATTAGAGTATTCTAGGTTTTTAGTTTTTAGTACATACTACATACACTGCGCCGTCCCTCATTGACGCACTCCTCCATTTCATTTCATTCCTTCAACTTTAGTTTTTTAGTTTTTCCATTACCATTCTAATTTCTAGAGTATTTTAATATATATGTAATTTGATTATTTTGAGACGTTTTATGTATTTGTAGTATTTTGGACTATGTATTGTATTTTAATTATTATCAAAACTTAATTTTATATTTTGTATTGTATTTTTGATATTTATGAGAAAATACCCGCGGCGCCCGCGGCACCCGCCCGCTTTAAAAATGGGCGGGTAGCGACAAAAAAATATGCCCGCAATCGCGGGCGGGCATTTGAATTTTTCTGCCCGCGGGTAGATTTTGTAGCAAATACCCGCCCCGCTACCCGCGCCCGCCCGCCCATGAACAGCTCTACCACCTACCAAACGGGCCGTTAGTGACCAAAGGTTTTTAGGGGTTTTGATTGGTAAATAGTCACATCAAAATATCAGTAAATGATAGATCCATCAATATTAAGGACTAGGATTTGGGGAAACACATTTACATTCAAGAGGGCTATTGATTAATGTAACCAAGCAAAGTCTATGTAGGAACTGTTGTGGTAAATCAAGGTCAAATGGATGCTTCCGCTTCTACGTTTGTTACGGCATCCCTTAGTTAATAACAGGGATTGAGAATATTAAGCTTCTAGGCCCATAATCACAACCTAATCTGGAATTTCACAACAAGCATTCATACTTATATAACCATGAAAAGTGATTAGATTGGATAAGCACTCATTCTTGGGATAACCTAATCTCCCTCCATTGACCAACCTTAATAATAATGGTCAATTGAGTTCCAACACACCTTCATGAACTATATAAGCAATAATACATGCTTAACAAACACTCGTCACATTCTAATAATGCTCATAGCCAATAGGCCGTTAAGCCTTAAACTCTAGAAATAGAGTAAACGGATAAATAGTAATATTTATTACTCTAATTAAGCAAGATTAAATCAATTATATAATAATTAAGGTAATTTCTTAATATTAAAAACTCTAATCATTTAATTAAGAAAACCAATTTGATAAAATGAAGATAAACTAATAAGTAACATGACTAAAATACTACTCCTATAACAAATTGACAACATGATTATGAACAAAGTAAAGATTAAAGAAGGAAGAGTTACTACTTGAAGATCTTAATGAAACAATAGATGAACTTCAACTTGAATTAAACTCTACATGCTTGCAATAATGTTCACCCAAACTAAAGATTGTTGCAAATAGATTACAAGTTAAAAGAACAAAATAACGATTAATATACAACCAAATTACAAATGAAGGCTACAAACTGAAGGATTAACTAAACTAGAGTTTTTGAACTCTCTACAAAGTACAACCTCTCTACTTTCTCTAAAATTCTACTAATAAAGTTCTACTTTGTCTAACAATATAGGAATTTATGTAGAGTGCTTAGGATGAGTATTTAATACGCTGACAAGATCTTTTCCATGCAATAACAAAATTGTTGCGTTCAAGGTTAAATTGACCTTGTGTGGGAGGAAAAACGTGGCAAAGATGTGCTCCACCTTTTTGAGAAAATGTGGCTTCTGTAGAGAGTCCTATGTATTGTGGCTTCTGTATAGTTGGAACTAATGTTTATTAGGAAGTCCCTTGTTCTGATTTTCTAGAACGATGTCTTGAACTTTATAATTTAAAACAAAATGATTCCGAGGTTGGAACTGTTTACTTTCTGCGTACATGTTAATATAATTTGCAAGTAGTAGTTCTGTTTTTTACTTTACTTTTGTAACTTATTATTATTACCTAAGACACAAAACCATCTTGTTTCTTAAGTATAGCAGGCAGGGAAAAAGTATGTGTATTTGTCTTAGCTGTTAACTTGTTGGCCCTCTGAGTTCTGTAAAAACTGAATAAGCCCATGGATATAGGAAGTTCATCTCATGCATAGGCTTAAATTTTGACATTTAGCTATCTTGTTTACCATTTGGATAAAAACGACAATATTCTATTCACTGATTCCATTGCTCTCGAACTCTCCGCTAGTGGTGGAACCAAATACGAAATGTATGTTAAATTTTGCTATTTGTAAGAGCAACGAGAAGCTTGTTTAATAATGTCATGACTCATGAGCCTTGATTTCGGTTTTCTTGTCATATTTGAGACGTAATTCTAAATAATGAACATTTAATATCCTGCAATTCTTGGATTAATTTAATATATGTCCACACTAGAAATTAGAAACTTACTATTGTTTTTATGTAATTTATGGTGACTATAATAACAAAAGGCATGTCTGACTCAAATCTCTATCACTCTTCATTTCATCTAAAAGCACCATTAATTGTAAAACCCAATCAACAGGCACGTCAGAGTCATCGGCGGATTCGTGTTGTCCGTGTAGAGACAGATAGCCAACGAATTGTGGGGCTCTTGATTCCAAATGCTGCTGTTGAAGCTGTTCTTCAAGGTAATTATGTCGCTTTCCCCATTTCAATCAATACCCCTTTTCCTTGCTGTTTGAGCAATTAGATCATGAAATCATCACCTCTGGACTGACTTTTCTTTCTGTATTTTAAGACGGGGTGGGGAGAACTTCTAAGATATGGTGTAGTCATTTACTTCCTCTATCTTTCAAGAATTGTGACTTATTCCTATACTTGCGACTTTTTCAAAAAGAAGTTATCTGGGAAGTGAGGTGGAAAATTTTAGATGTGCTTGTTATTTGGTTGTTGGTTGAGTTATGGGTTTGGGGTTGACTCTTTCTTGGGTATTTGTCATGAGCCTAGCTACAATGCCAATTCAGGTTCATTTTATATGGGAGTAAGGTCTGGTACACTTTAGATCAATTTGACCGGAATTGGACTGCCCTGGCTCTGATTTCTCTCTTCCTGCCTCTGTCATCATCAAATTTCTCTCTTATCTCTGGTTTTCTTTGATTTACTCGTGTCTCATTAGGGGGGGGGGGGGGGGAGCACTGAGATGTCAGATGTTAGCAATTTTTATTTCCTCTACATTTTTATCTACTTGCTAGGTCTTAAGCTATCCAGAAGTGTTTTGATTTGATCTATGAGGTGTGAATTTGGTAATATATCAGTTGGCTTTTCTTCTTTGGGTCACCAAATGAAGTCTCCAGCAGAACAATGCAACCACAATTTGATTACATCAATCATATTGTGGCTGTTAGTGGGGAGTGGGTGTTGTGCCCGTCAAGGCTTAGTACATGCAGCAGTGAAAAACTCTTAAAATAATTGTGAATTTTTATTTAAAATCTTCCTGATTCACTGCAGATCTGGTTTGGGTTCAAGATCTCGAAGACTAGTGCATATCCGGCTAGTCATTTTGCTCCTTGTGATAAGATCATAGTGCCTGTCAGTAAAACCTTTTGAACACAAAAAGATGTGCATCCTTCTGATTGATGGACCGATGGCGTTGAGATGATGCAGGGAATGTATATATCTAAGCCAATTTTGAGCACAAACTGTGACCATTTTTCAGCCCATGAAGTGGGCTGTCTCATCATTGTAATGATTCATTGTAATTATAGAGCACAGGATACTAGCCTCACCGATGAATTAGGCTCAGTGGTTTAGCTGCTAATTACAAATAGTAATGATGTTTATGAGAATGTAGGATTGTTCTGAGCGCAATTCCACTCTGCAACATTGTGTTATCATGTCTTGATCCATTTTATACTCGGTTCTTATCTTTTTACCCTCACTTGGATGAAGCAACGGTACAGCAGACTTCATGGATGTCATTTTTTATACTCGGGTTTGTTCCGAATTAATATGGGGTTAATTTTACTCGTTCAGTGGGGTATTAACACACTGGTGGTATGAGTTCACGCGTACGAATTAGGATGTTGCTGACTGTCTTTTTAATCAAATATGAATTATGAAATAACTGTTTTGTCGGAGCCAGGTTGAAAAGCTCAAAAGGGTTGTTGATATGTACTTAGCTGAACCAGTGAAATGAAATGTGCTATTCAAACAGAGTGCCAATTGATATATTTTATTTGCATTATTGAATGAAATTGTGATCACATTTATTTGGAAAGTAAAGAAAGCAAATAAATTCAATCGTATTAAGACTATATTTTCACTTCTCGTGTTGTATGAAGAATCAGTCTCAACAGGCTTTAGCCTTCCTCAAAGAGTTAATTGAAGGTTAAGTTGTCTATTTGAAGTAGGAAAGAATGTCTTATAAAATCATTATGTTTTCGATGATGTCAAGGCGAGCAAGTGCATCTTGAAAGGTTTCTTCTCTCCACTCGGTCTGGGCGCCTGACCCTTTCGTCTTCCTTCCCTCTTGATAGACTATCGTTAAAGCGAGGTTTATGAGTGTAATCTAATTGATCCTCGACTCAGATCTCGGTATTCGATCCAAGAACCTTTTCTCGGGCACCAAATGTATAGGTTTAACCCTTTTTTCCTTTTACAATAAATTTTATTAACATATACTTAATTCATAATTGTCTTCATAAATACTTTTTATCCTTCATTTATTTTATTCTTATTCTTATTATTTTAAACAATCTATGTGCCTAATGTTATAAATTATCTTGTATAATTGTGAAAGAAAAAAATGAAATCATAGATTTATCAAATGCATCTGACGCATATACGTCGAATGCGGTATGATTAGCACTAAACAGTAAGGAAGGGCGAAGCCACATGGGGGCCGGCGGTCCGTTCCCCTTGCCGAAAATACGAGCCTTTGTAATTTTGCTTTTGGCCTCCCTTACTAATATGATATATAGTTTAAATAGAGTAAAAGTATAATAAAAATTACTATAACTCAATGGTTGGAGTAACACATTTGTAATCTAAGGTTAAGGGATTGAATTCTCACTTAAATAATTATTTTTTTAGACTAATAGATTTATACTATAATGTCATTACTATTTATTTTTCATAATCTAACATTTATTTTTTTTAATGTTTGTTTATATTTTTCTATCTTAATTTAAATAGTGTTTTTTTGGAGAATTATTAGGGAAATATATAGAGCTAAAAACACTTAATTTTTTCAAAAATAATAATTATTAGGGAATTATTAGGGAAATATATATGTAAAATAAGCTTGAACGATGAATAGTGCACAAAATCGAAATGTAGCGAATATTTTAAAACGGAGGAAGTATATATATAATTAAACTCTTTGAGACTTTGACTCGTTGGGTCAACCAGAATCCAACTTGATATAGGCCCGTCCAATCAACTATTTTGACAGGTCTACTCTACTTGTATATAATTTACTCTTTGCATTGTACATCATCTAATGTTTAAATATTTTAGTAACTAACTATTATCCTAACACGACAAACAAAATGGTTGAGAAATTATTTTAAATTTCATGTAAGAGTTCTATATAATATGTTACTTGAGGTAAAAGTATTGTATGAATCTAGTTTGACATCAAAATAATGTATATTTTTCATTTAGAGAGTAAAATTATGTGATTTAAGTGAGAATTAAAGGAATAACAATATTTGCACACCATTTTTGTATTTGATCAAATGTACACAAAACTTACTCTACCATGATTTGGAATAAGCATCATTTAAATAATTTTTTCTATGAAAAATGTAATCTTGTTTTCCTAAAATATTTAATTACTTGATATTAAATGTAGACAATTGTTTAAATCATAACTTAGCTTATGATAACTTTGTTATCATATTATATAGTGCAAAAGTTGGATAGCTATTATGCAAAAATGCACAATAACCTTGTAAAGTTTACAATGTAAACTAAAGAAACCATGAAGGGTGCTTAGAAAATAATAAGAGGTACATTTGTACTAGTTTTATAAAAATATATAGAATGTTGTAAGAGTCATTCAAGTTAGTTAGAATTGAAAATGGAGTATATATCTAGCCTTTTAGCAAAGGCATTTTTTTTTTTTTTTGCATAATACTGATTCATTAATAAAGAGTCATACGACATCTACATCAGAGATAAAAATTAGCAAGTACATAGTGCAAAGGCATATAGATAAATATCCGCAATTTTAAAATATAAGATATAATTTAAAAATAAAATTAAAATTCAAAAAATACGCATACCCTCTTATATAAAGCACATGTACCCTTTAAAAAGAATCTTATACCCAAAAAATAGATTTTACAACAATTTTCATCAAATTAATGATTTGCATTAGATTATCCGCTTGAAAAATGAGATCAGGTATCCAATCTTATGTTCCCTACAATGTAGTTTTCACATTATAACATAATGTAGTTTTCACATTATAACATTTTTAAATGACGATGCTATTAATTAAGAGTAATATTAATAATCATATTAAGAGTAGTTTTCACATTATAACATAATGTAGTTTTCACATTATAACATTTTTAAATGACGATGCTATTAATTAAGAGTAATATTAATAATCATATTAAGAGTAGTTTTCACATTATAACATAATGTAGTTTTCACATTATAACATTTTTAAATGACGATGCTATTAATTAAGAGTAATATTAATAATCATATTAAGAGTAGTTTTCACATTATAACATAATGTAGTTTTCATCAAATTCACTATAATCATTGAATATTTTGCTAATTTTCGTTATTATTAAGAGTAGTTTTCACATTATAACATAATGTAGTTTTCATCAAATTCACTATAATCATTGAATATTTTGCTAATTTTCGTTAGGGAAATTTCATGATATACCACTGAGTTTCTTCATAATTCACCATATACCACATCAAATGTTGTAGATCACCATATACCATTGAGTTTTAGTCCGTTAGCACATAATACCATTAATGACAAATTCCGTTAGTCTGTCGTTAGTCTACCCTTAGTGGTAATTATTAATTCACCATATACCATTATTTGTATGTTTTTTTGCGTCAAATACCATCATTTTAAAATATAGTTATATCCATTGGTTAATGTAACTTCTGTGTGAAATTGGTTTGTATATAACTATATTTTGTTAAATACTTCGTTTGGATGACACTTCTTTTGAATATAACTGTATTTTAAAATGATGGTATTTGACGCAAAAAAACAAAAAAGTAATGGTATATGGTGAATTAATAATCACCACTAACGGCAGACTAACGGAATTTGTCCATAATGGTATTCTGTGCTAACGGACTAAAACTCAATGGTATATAGTGATCTACAACATTTGATGTGGTATATGGTGAATTATGAAGAAACTCAGTGGTATATCATGAAATTTCCCTTTTCGTTATTATTAAGAGTAGTTTTCACATTATAACATAATGTAGTTTTCATCAAATTCACTATAATCATTGAATATTTTGCTAATTTTCGTTATTATTAAGAGTAGTTTTCACATTATAACATAATGTGGTTTTCATCAAATTCACTATAATCATTGAATATTTTGCTAATTTTCGTTATTATTTAAGAGTAATATTAATAATCATAACAACTTGCATGGATATTATAAATTTAATTGAAATTTTTCTAATTTTATTGACATAAAAAGTTCACTTGATTTACAAAACTAATTTTATCCAATTACAATATAACAATAAATTAAAATTCTCTATTAAAAAATTAAAATTCTCTAAAATAGCTAACTAGTTATTAATAGAACTTAATTGTTAAAGCACCTTCATACAAAACAAAATCTTTGTTGGACATTTACAAAACAAAACACATCCACTCAAAATTCTCCTAGTTTTGTGTGAAAATCCTTAATCCTTGATATGACAACCTTCAATAGAAGTGAGAGAAAAATAAAACAAAAATTTTTAGCCATTATGGCTTAATTTCCATACAAAGTAAAAATTAATCCTTATAATTTCATCTATATTCTCTTCTTTAACTTTTTTTTCTTCTTTGTTTCTTCATGTATAATTTCACCTCTAACAAACACAAAATGATCATCAAATCAACCCATCAAAAAATCCCAAAATCATTTTAGAAAATTTTTTGATTTTTTAACAAAAAACCCATATCAAATTATTTATTTCTTTTGATAAATTTCAAGAAAAAATGCCTAAGAAAAATACCCCCCATTTCTTAATGATCATAACCCTAGTTTTAATCACAAATTACATAACCTTGGGTATGAATATAACAAATTCATCAATCATTGAAGAAGAAGAAGAAAGGCCAAGAAGATTAAAAAATAAAATAAAAAAAGATATAAAAAGATACATGGGAATATCAGAAAGATTAAAATTAAGATCAAAAACAAGAAAATTAATAGATGAAGAAGAAATCCCAATCCCAATAGAAGAAAGACAAGAACCAATGAAAAGTATAATAGATGGAGCAGTAAAATTACCAATGTATGCAGCAGCAGAATATGAAATGGGTGAATATGTTGTTGATATTGAGGTTGGAAATCCTCCAACAAAACTTCATTTAGTTGTTGATACTGCTAGTGATCTTACTTGGGTTAAATGTAAAACACATAATTTTGGGATTCTTGATGAGAAAAATGTTCTAGATGTTGATAATTCTTTGACTTATCAACCCATTTCTTGTGCTCATTCTCTTTGTAAAGAGGATTTTGCCCCTCTTTCTGCTCTTGAGGATTGCCCTACTACCCATTCTCCTTGCATGTATAATTACAGGTATGGGTTGTCGTCTTTCTTCCCTTCTTAGATCTTGATCATAATTTTTATGAGTACTGGGTATGATGAATGTCAAAATCATCATCATTAACGTACTAAATGTATCTCCGTTAGAGGTGTTCATTCTGGTCATGGATTAGTTTTGGGTTGAGTATTTATGGTCGGTTCAAAGTCGGGTTTCGTGTCCAGATTGATTTTGACGTAATTATGAATCAATTTCTGAGTAGGGGTAAATGGGGTTTGGTTACAAGGTCAGGTGAAAATCGGGTCATCAGGTCTGTTTTGAACAATAAATCTCGATCATAGAAGTTATCATTTAAGTTTAGAGATGAGTTGGATAAGGGTAGATAATGCCCTTAACAAAGTAGATAAAGAGGTTGCGGTTAGTCGCTCATAGAAGTTATCATCTGAGTTTAGAGATGGGTTGGATAAGGGTAGATAATGCCCTTAACAAAGTAGATAAAGAGGTTGCTGTTTGTCGCTCATAGAAGTTATCATCTGAGTTTGGAGATGGGTTGGATAACAGTAGATCATGCCCTTATCAAAAAAGATAAATAGGTTATTGTTAGTGATATTGTAGTGATTTAGGTGCATTTTTTATTTTGATTTATAGTTGATCCATAAAAATTATTAAAAAAAGATAAAAGAGGTTACAGTTAGTCGCTCATAGAAGTTGATCCAAGTGCGCTCTAGCGTCCACACGTGAGGACGCTAGCTAGGTCCAAAAAGACGTTATAACTTCGATATTTTTATGATAATTGATTCGTCTACACCTTTTTTCGTACTGATTAGTAATTTGTGCTCTTACCGATTTTGAATGTAGTTATGGAGACGCGGGTCTATCGACATACGGAATGTTTGGGAAAGAAATGATAACACTTCCTACAACAACAGGGAAACCAGTAGTACTAGAAAATCTATTAGTAGGATGCTCAGAATCATACACAGATAAAGACAGAATGAAGAAAGCAGATGGAGTATTAGGACTTGGTATTAATCCATATTCATTCTCAGTTCATGCAGTTACTTTGCTTGGAGGCTGTTTTTCATACTGCCTGGTTGATCATCTTAGTCCACTTAACATAACAAATTATTTAATATTTGGAAATTATAGGGAGAAATCTCCTACACAAGATTATATGCGTTTTACAACATTACAAGTGAGTGAAAGTGCACCTTATTTTTGGGTTAATGTTAAGGGAATCTCTATTGATGATAAGATGTTGGATATTGATCCTATGGTTTGGGATAGGAATATTGAAGGTGGCACTATTTTGGACTCTGGTATGTGTGCTTTTCTTTTCCTATTTTGCTTTTCTTGCTAATTGCTTATGATCTCGATCGGGTTGAGAGACTCTTTGGCTGCATCCTCCTTTATGGGTATGGGTTGTTGTCTTCATTTCCTCCCCAGACCCTAAGCATAGTTTCTATGAGCGGAATAGACTGGGTACGATGATGATGACGGCTAAACAATTTGATTTTAAATCGATTGTTCTTGTAATGAGTTGATAATGTTAGGCCTGACAAAAGCTGCCCGATATGAACTTATCCTGAAATAAGTGGGTTTCGGTTGAGATTTGTTACCCAAATAATTACATTGGTCGACCCAACTTGAGATGTCTATTAAATGGTTTAGACTTGGGTCAAAGTTTTGAACCTAAACAAACCTATATAACACATAAAATTTAACCTCTTAAAATGAAAACGAAAAACTAACAAGTTAAGTGCATGGGTCAAAATCATATCGATCTAATTTGTTGTAGATCAGGTTAAGGTTGTGATTTTCGACCAAATAAATCGAACGTATTGGGTTTGTGTCAAGGGGTTTATGACTAGTTTATACATGACATAACTCGAGCCCAACCAAGCCTAATTTGTATGTGTTGTAATAGGTACTGCTGCGACTTATTGGGCGACGCCTGCATACCAAGCCATCATGGATGTGTTAATCCCAGTTCTCGAAAAGGATTACCCGAAGCTACCAGAGGGTTTAGGAGACGGAAAACTCGATTTCGAGTATTGTTTTAACTCAACAAAAACACCATTCAAACCGAAAAAGGTGCCAAGGTTAGGGATTCACTTTAGGGATGGGGCAAGATTCACACCCCTTGTTAAAAGTTACATAGTAGATGATGGACCTGGTGTTAATTGTATTGGCTTTCTTGAGGCCCCTGCAGGATTGAATATTATTGGTAATATCATGCAACAAAATTACCTTTGGGAATTTGATCTTCAACAAAATACTGTTGGGTTTGCTGCTTCTGTATGCAAATGATGTTTTTTTTATAAAAAAAATCAATTGTAATTAACTTTTGTATTATGTAATTCACCAGTATATTGTACTTATTGTTTATCCTGATATGGTGCATCATCACAATACATGAATTTTTAGTTAAATGATTGATTCACTATGCCAACATCTCAGTAAGGAATTATAATTCCTTCTGATTCAACATATAACCAAATATCATCATATCCAATACATCCCGCTCATAGGAAAATTATGATCAGGGTTTGGAGAGAGAAGAAAGACGGAAAGCTATACCCTTTAAAAAGAATGCGGTTAAAGTCCCTCGACTCAAAAAAATGCTTAAAGAGAGTGAAACTACCCGGAAGCCTGCAACTTACAACACAAGTTTTCCATTAACAATAATTAAAAAATAAAAATAAATAAAATTCATAAAAAAAAAGTAAAAAAAAAAAAGGAATGACATGTAAAAGGCAAGAATCCATAAAACATATAACCATATATACAACACTTAAAATGGAGCATCATTGTTAACAATAATGGAAGTCACTAGCAAAAGGTTGATATCAAAATCTAACAAATTAGAATACCAGTACAACAAAGCTTGAATCAATAGGTATCTAATTCTCGACTAGGAAACGAACTTTTCTTCGGTTAGTAGGGCAATGAGAAACGAACAAGTTCCACCTTTGGATAGTTGTACATGCTTCAGCTGAGATAAGACCCAATTCTATATGTACGTATATATAGTACACGACTATTCAAGATGTCTTGCCTCCAAGAAGAGACTTAGGTGGTGATAAAGATCGCATTTCTGGCGCGGAACTGGGAAACAAAATATTCAACCTGTGCATCAGAATATCAGCTCGGGATGGAATTTCGTTTAATAGGAACTTTTGGACGATAGGTTTCTTAAACCATTCCAAGACGGAATCACCTGGAGCTCTCAAAACAACTTTACTAACTTCGAATGGAGAATCAACAGAGCTCAACATTTGGGCAACTACAATCTTCAGAGTTGGTCCGGTAACAAGTTTGATCCTTCGAGGTACGACACCATAATAGAGCATGCGTTTTCTAAACCGATGAAGGGTGTGAACAACAGCAATGAGGGCAGCTCCGACTGATAAGTTTCTGACATCAAGGGACCAAGCAATATGCTGATCAAAGACTATCGCCTTTGGGAAAAGTTTATTCTCGTAAGAGACTTTCCAAACACAACGTGCACGATTTATCTGCCCCATTAATACAAGATAATTGAGGAGTACGTTCACGAAATACTTAGCAGCCCCCTCTTCTAATTCATAATCGATTCCTTGAAAGAATTCCCGAACAAAAGATAAAACGGGTTGTTTTCTTTGCTCTGGACCGGTGAAGAGACCGCACATGAAGGCGTGTGCCTTATGCTTTGTACTACTAAGAATGGACATCAAATGCTTCTCACTCTGCTCATCCTGACATCTCACAAGATGAGCTAGAATTGAAGTGTACAATATAAGATCGACTTTTGCAGCCGCGTTCACGTATGTTTCAAGAAGAGGCTTGGCAGAATCATACAATCCATTTTTCATACATGACTCAAAAAGTTGTCTGATAATGAAGCTATTGGTCCTTATTCCAGATGAACTCATGAACCGCAGCCACCTCAAAGCAAGATCAACAGACCCATTATTGATATAGACCATAAGTACATCACTAGCACTAACATCGGCAGGATATCCCATGGCTTTCATTTCGAGCAGAATTTTGGCAGCTACATCTACAAGCTTCTTACTAGCTAAAAGGGTTAAAAGTGCCGTACAAGTACTAAGACTTGGTCTTAAACCCGCATTTGTCATTGAATTATACAGTTTCATAGCGGGATCAACTTGTCCAGAGGCAGCATGCATTTCCAATAGACATGAGTAAGTCGACGGGGTAGGTAGAAATCCTGCATTCTCCATGTCCTGAAATATAGACGTTGCGATTTCAAGCTTCCCCGACTTCGCATGAGATTCAACAACCATTGTGTAAAGTCCATAATTTGGCCTAAAACCAGCATCCTTCATTTCACCCCAGAGCCCAAGAGCTGCTTCTAACTTCCCAGCCTTGACAAAAGACTCTATTAGTGAAACAAACATTGTGGCCGATGGCCTATATCCAAAGCCCTGCATTTCCCTATACAACTTCATCGACATTTCCAACCGCCCCGCCTTTCCCATCAAATCAACCAAAGATGTGAAAATGGGAAAGCTAGGACGAATATTCCGCTGCTTCATTTCCTGAAAAAGTTTAAGAGCAGCATCCAGGCGACCAGATCTCGCCAAGCTTGGTATCATTAACTCATAAGTCGACCTATCTAACGAGCATCCACATGTTTCCATACTCTCATACACCTCGACCGCCTTATAAGGCAAACCCTTATTCAAATACAAGCCTATAAGATGGTTATAAGTTTGTGTATCAATTTTACAACCAGCTTCCTGAATCTTCTTAAAACAATAATATGACAGTTCTAATTTCTCAGCCTTGGCTAAAAACTCAATAACAAGATTATACGCACTTAAAGAACCAATACCAGTATCAACAGAATCATGAATCATGATATCAAACAATGATTGAATTCTATCAAAATCCCTACTTTTATTCAATGAATCTAACAATAGTAAATAGCATTCATCATTAGGAACATACCATGATTGCCTCTTAGCCCATTGGAACAAGCTCATTGACATATCACCATCATTCATAATCTTAATTGCTTGAATAACATGAGTTATATTAGGTACAAATTGAAGTTTATCCAACTGGGTTTCCATTTCAGGTCCCCATTTCCATCTCTTGACTATCTCCACAAGTTTTGCTACTGCTGAAGCATTCAAAAATGGCTTCTTAATCCCACCAGACATTACATGGTCATCAATACCAGGTTCGACAGAACGAACACCTTTACCAGTGTAAAGAACACCTCCCTTTTCATCTAAATACTCTATCTCCTCAGTCCATTCGCTGGAATTAGGGTTCTTAGCACAATAGCTTCTTACAAATTTAGGGATTTTTTCTATGCTGATAGTATGAAAAATTGAACTGGAACCCTGATGAATTGGCATCGATTTGAACAATCTTTTGTGATCATTTTCAAAAATGTCACTTGAATTAGGATTGTGCGTGTAAGCAGAAGCAACACAACTGGGATATTTGCGGCGGAGAGTGAGGTTTCTCCGGCACAAAATTCTACAACGAAGCATATTCTGAACTGACGAATTATTTGCGTCGACAAATTCAATCCATGTGTATCAGATCATTCAAAATCTTAATTGCAAGTTTGCAACCCTAATTCTAAAGCCCTAAACCCCTGTGCGGTCAATTTTTGTTCTGATAGTGCAACCGTGCAACACATAGAATTTTATTTTATGGGAAATTTGGCTAGCGTAGTATTTTCATTCAGTTCTTGTTAAATTCTGTTAAATTTATCATTTTGTAAGTTTTTTTCACGTGGTTGCATTTAATTTTTGTTTAATTCACTATTTTAACAATTAATTCACCAATCTAACGTTTAATTCACGGTTTAATTCATTAACGCCCATAAATATTGTAATAATTTTGTTTTCGTTCAAAAATGACACGAATTATTTAGCGACATTAATATCACTCGTATAAAAATGACACGATCTATTGTCATTTTAGCGACATTAATGTTAAAATATTTATTTAGCGACATTAATATAACTCGTATAAAAATGACACATATTAATATCGTCGTTAAAATGACAATAGATCATGTCATTTTTATACGAGTGATATTAATCACATTTTCGTCACCATAATGGCATAACGTTTATGTCATTGTTGTCACCTCTTTACATTCTATATTTCAATTGTGTTATTCTTATTAATCACATTTTTTAGAATAGTGGTCATAGTTTTATATTGAATATAAAATAAAAATTAGGAAAATTTATCAAAAATACCTACAAAACTCTTTTTTTCCAAAACTTACCTTTTATTTTCATTTTTGTCAAGAACTACTCAATCACAACCTAGTAAAATACATTTATTTGTCAAAAACTACCTACAAAAACACATTTGTTTGTCAAAAACTACCGGCTAACAGATTTTGACAAACAAATGAATTTAAATATATAGTTTTTCACAAACAAATGAAACTTATTACAAATAATAATATGGTAAATAAACTACAAATTCAAGATGATGTTTGTAATGTCTCCTTTGTGTATGGCAACGGACTCTTAGGTTGAATGAATCATGAATTGAACCAAAACGCCGTAGAGAAGATTAGTTTGCGACGATGAACGTCACCAGAAATCTTGATAAAGATTGAATGCGACAACGATACTTTCCTTTTATATATTTCCCCCACAAAGATACTTGGATTATAAGACCGAAAATTTACATCAAGATACTATCAATCACATCAACTGGTTAGTACGAACCGAAACTAAATGATTATGTGTTTATGTAGAATTCAAAATCATAAAAGCAATAAAAGTGTTAATTACACTCTTCTATGTTTCAAGAGATTGAGAGAAAGATAACAGAATTTAATATTTCAAAGATGTGTAAATAATTTCCATAAAGTGACATATGGATCCATCCATAACCATACATCAATGATGACTAATGATTATCAGTTAATTATGATGTAAACCATTCGTTCATAACAAGACTTTACTCCAGGAAACAAAGTTTCGTTCTACGAACAGTTCTGTTTCAATGTGCTCGAACGAGCACTATAGGTACTCGAACGAGCATAACCCAAAACTGCTTTATGACGCAAAATTTCTTAAGTGCTCAAACAAGCACATAAGGTGTTCGAACGAGCAAAACACCAAAACATCAAGCATAAGGTTTTGGAACAAATTGGCTGACGAACTACGGCATGCTCAAACGAGCACACCCATGCTCGAACGAGCATTAGCTCGAGCAACCCTATTTTGCTTCATTGTTATGTTCTTTGCTTAGTCCATACTTTAGTGATGACAGTTAATTCCACTAAACTACTTTTGTTCCAACTAGTGTTTTAACAATGAGGGCCAACTTGAGATAGCCACAACATGACAATAATGTACATCGGGCCAATCAAATAAAAATACTCACAACATTAAACCATCTCTAACAAAAATTTATGATTTATGATACCCTTAATTCCACTGAAATTGCCAATACAAAGATGTCAAACACTACTTATAAGATACATTAGGCCAATCAACTAGGCCAGGAATGGAGGATTTTAAAGCAACGTCTACTATGTAGGGTCATTGCCAACAAAACAATATTATACATTTCAGAAATTACAATTATCTCCAGAGAACATTATCCTACTTGATATTGATGATTATGTATAACTCTTCAGAGTTTCAAGATGTGCATCAACAAGCTAATCTGTAGCATGTTAGAGCTAAGACATAACCTACATGATATTGCACAATATTTCCTAAAGTATATTGCACACTAATTGTGACATAAAATCAGAAACCTTAAATTTCCATAAACAAAAGAAAAAAGATAATCAAAAGACTACACCACCGAAAAAAACACAGGAGGCGTAGAGAGCTTCATACAGGAAGGTTGTCCAAAGGTCTGATGCCTGCAACACTTCCAAACTCGGGCTGCAAATACTTGTCATGAGTGACCTTCAAGACTCCTGCACTAGCAGCTTTATGGATTCGCAGGATCATTTCTGCACAATCCCTGCACGCAAAACAACATGAGTTGAATTGCGTAAGACATTGTATCAGTATAACATAATTCAACAGCTAATTCACTTTTTGGATTTGTGATTCGTAAAATAGCCCAAATATAGCCCAAAGCTAACCATAAATTGCGTTTTCCGATAACAATTCGTGAGGAGATTAGCAAATCATGTGACACAGCACTGTGTATAGGGTTTTGCAGTATATTTTAGATTATATAACTTGCCTCATCTGATGTTTGTCATAGCGTGCATGCTTTTCAAGCAATGGAGTCCATGTAGGAACCGTATGTAGAGTACAACGGGCAACGTAGACAGCTGAAGCACATAACAATGATGGCCTGAACCTCAATGCTTCGTATTCAACCAAGCACAATTCAATGAGGTAGTATGCAAGATGTTCATGCTAGAAGCCAAAGTTTAAAACTTGCAAGTTAGAAACTGGAGGAAACATAAAAGTAAACTACAAATAATCTTGAAAAGTATACTTACCCTTTTGTTCGACTGAGAAGCCTTAAGAAACCTTAGCATGAAGACGTATGCTGTTGGCAAATTCAGCCGAAACTTTAGCTGCTTGAGAATTCCTTTTTCCTGTGAATAAACACACTATATCAATACACCATTTTTCAGCAGGAGTATTTGTAGTTTCATCTAAGCATCATCAATTGCATGAGTTTTCAATTGAACATGATGCATAACTTTACAAATACACATAAAAGTTCAAAGACAATAACCAAATGAAAACATACCGTTTCAAGCATTTGCTTTACGGTGCATGGCTCAGGTGAGATACTGATCAAGTGTTTGACCTAAACCAGATATACAATATAAGAGTTATACTTGACACCCAAAATACTCGAGAAACAAAGAAAAAGCTATAATTACCCTTGGCTGCCAGAAGTCCTCATACTTTGATGCAAGCAAAAGACATGCAAGACCAACCAACTGTAATTCTTTTTTCTTTACTGTAACTGTTGAAAGATATCTATCTAACAGAGCTACTGTCAGGTAAAGTGTTTCTGGAATCAGATCAAAATGGAGATGTACCTGTTAAAGTTTAGAAGCCACCAATCGATCCATTTCATAAGCATATGCATTCAACAAGGGAAAATGACAGAGTTTAACTTTTAAAAGAATCACCAACTAACCACTAACCTCAATAAGCCAATTAATCAACAACCCTCGCATCTGAGGTGTCACATCTGTTTGAATCCTCAAATAATTTTCCATAAGTGTACTCTGTGCCTGCAAAAAATAATCGACTTAAATTTCATGTAAAGAAAAGCAAATTTTGTTCAAGCAAATCAATAATTAATAAATCAAGGGATATTAGTATATGATGACTATCACCTCCATTGTCCAATAATACTCATAGATGTCATCAACATATTCTGCAGCTTCAAGAGGATTACCCTCATCATCAATATTTGGAAAACGTTCATCTTCTTTGGCTTCATTTCTCAATTCTAGTAACTGCATAATAAATCCATACTTTTATAAGACTATGCTAAATTCCTGTTATAGACATTAATAGTAATTAAAGGATTTCACCTTAGATCTTGATATCAGTGAAGATGTATATGATTTCCTGCGTCTAGATCTTTTACTAGCTGTGATATCTGATGATTGTGGCTTTACGATATCACTACTTTGTGTAGGAATTCCTCTTTCAACAACTTTCTCACAAGAAACTATAGAATTAGAAGTCTTTGCAAAAGATGCAGCAACATTCGCTCTTCTGGCAGGATATCCAAGAGGCTTGTATAAAGTACACATGCTCTTAGATTTTACGTTCTTTTGGTTATTAGACATATGTACACTGGTTTTGGCAAGAGGCTGCACCACAAGATGAAAGCATCAATTAGCTTCCAAGAGTTGCAGGATATCCAAGGGAGGTCATTCTCAAATCCTCATCTTTAAACCATTTTGATAATAATTGTAGATTTGACTCAAATCCAAATTTGAAATTCTAGTGTTCGCCAAACACTAATTTTGAGTCAAATCTATATTTTCAAATTAAATCTTCATTCCCAAACATAGCATAAGTGAAAAAGAACATGTGAATCATTCGGCCCTGTGTATACCATGCAAAAAAACCACGGTTGTGGATGCGTTTGCGGAAACAGTCGCGATGACGCGGAAAACGGCTATAACGGAGAAATAACGCGAATAGCGGCCGATGCGGCGTGATTTTTGTAAAAAAAATCACAAGGGTTTTTGAACTTGTAATTGCATTTTTGTTGTTGAACTACTATACTATGCAATAATATGCAACTAGCTATTATAATTGCAATATTTGATTCTTTTAGTGTATAATTAATTAATTTATTAGTTATTAGTTAATTATTTTGTTTATCAACTAAAACTATGAGTAACTATAGATTAAGTAATCATAATAATTAAAGTTAATGGGTATTAATAAAACTTTAAAGCGAAAACAAACAACGTTGTAACGGTGAAATATCGTTATAATGGTAAAATAACGGGCGTTACACGTTATATAATGGTCAACGTGGCGTTTTGACCATGAAATTTCGTGAACTGTTACATAACGGGATTTAACGTCGCGGCAACTTTGGAACAGGTTATATAACGGACGTTACGTAACGTTACGGGGGAGTTTTTATTCCATGGTGTATACGCAACAAGCCAAAAATGGAAACAAGAAGGCAAAGAAACAAATAGATTTAGGAAGAAAAGAATATAATTAACAGCCTCCATAGTCCATATTCATACACAGATACATCCACTGATTAAGTGTAATGACTGGCAAAGTACATTAGTATTTAGTACCATATTTGTTCATCTGACCAAGAATTTACGGCCCGTTTGGTTAGTGGTACTAAATGGTGGTAATGGGAATGATTTATAGGGTAAAATTTCATTAAAAACTGCATATCATTCCCATAGTAATGAAACTTTGATCACAAAAAAGTTTGTTTGTATACAAATTTTCATTACCACCTAATACCACATCTCCCAATGGTAATGCATTGGAATGAATTTTATGAAGAAATTGAGATGATTGGAGTTGGACACAAGGAGCCATCAAGGTAGACAAGAGATTTTCTATTAAAATTAAGCTAATTTTTCATTCTCATTACCATCGTTTATGACCACCTACCAAACGGGCCGTTAGTGCTCTAAGAAGTCTTCCAAAACAAAATATAGAATGATTGATGTGGTAATGTGTATGATAAGGATCTTCAGCAAACATGGCCCATGAATACTACAATAGCAAAAATGTTCTACGCCAAGTCATAGAAATACAAAATAATTGGACGTAACTGGATACTAGAAATAGACAAACTAGACTAAACCGTCTATTTAACTTGGATAATTTATAGTGCTCTAAAAACGAAGCTTCCTTCCCTTAGAATCGCGAAAAGGTCGAATTATTCAGGGTAGTTGGCCATTATTTAGCTCGACGCTCGTTTACTCAACTTGGGTAAAAAACTTCCACAAAGTTTTCACGAGATCCCTATCACTTATACTTACAATAGATCGACATAAGTAAAAAAAATCCATTTTAGCAAAAAGGAGATGCCTATAAAGTAGAATTATTCTCAAGTACCTTGACAGATATTTTTAGCCCTCCACGTACATCCTTGATTGTTTGCTTTCTCGTGGGCCTACAATAGGCAGAGTCATATGAAAACAATTATATATGAGACCCTTGAACTATAAAATTGAAGCTCTATATGGATAATCAAAAGCACTGCATCAGATTTGCTACTAAGAAACAAATATCATTTTTAAAACAAAAACATTATAAAAGAAAAAAAAATAAATCCACTTGGCATTAAAAATAGTTAATAGATTCATGGAGGCATTGTATGTGAAAAGATTGCTTATATCTAAAGCGATGAAACTTTCATGTTGAAAACATAACTTTCTATGCTATTTAACCAACAGCAAGTCTCCTGAGAGACCGTCTTTTTGATAGACGCCTCTCAGGCCCAATCCATTAGAGTTTAATTCTTACTTTTATTCTATATTTTTCTTTATGGGCCGACCAAATTAGAGTTGGTCTCTCAAATAGACCGTCTCTCACAATAATTTGAGTTTAACCAAAAATAGAATGGGAAACTAAGACTTCCTTAAATTCCCTTTTATTAAAATCATCAACTACCTATGCTATATACATTGCAATACTTAGAAATTCAATTTATGATCATAACCAAGGGAAACAAACACTAGAATTAATGATGTAAAATTTTCATTCATCGTTCACAGCCAAATAAGACACTAAAATTTTCAGACATTCTGGTATTAAACATCATCATCATCATCATCCTACCCAGTATATCCCGCTCATAGAGAACTATGAGCAGGGTCTGGGGAGGGAAGGACGGCGGAAACTCATACCCGTGAAGGAGAGCACGGCCACATTCTGGTATTAAACATAACGGAAGAAAACTATTCCAAGCCTTTGAGTCATCAAGTAGCAAGTTCCAACACATGGTTGTAGCTATAAAATTCCTTGAGCATCCAAGAAATTCCAATGAAAAGATTGATGACTTCTTGAATTTTACCTTACAAATACCCAACCTAATCCTAGTTACAACCAATTACAAAAATATGAATTAATAATTCCGATGGTGTAAGTCAATCATGACAAGGACATAGAACTTAAAAAATTTTCCTCGAAACATCAAACTTCAAATGCTCCATTTGTTCCTCTGAGTTTTTCCACTTCACTTTTAGCACAGTTCGAAGCAAAATTTAAGCCTTAATGTTTGTAAACAAACACCATTAAAATTATAAAACTTTTATAATAAAAAAGTACGCATTTACACCAATTTAACAAGATCTCACATTAAATCATAATATATTTTATTTTAAAATTTCAATATATCCCTTATAACCTAATTTAAATATATTTATCGTAAAGTGAAAAAGTCTAAACTGGACAAACAAAAGGGATCGAAGGGCGTATAAGCTAATCACAACAAAACATAAGCAATTTTATGCAACATGTTGTATTCTTCGTCATTAGAAAACGTGATGTACAAAAAATGTAAACACCAATAAAACAATCTTTAAACTGTAATCAATGATAATACATAACTTCAGAAACCAAGTATAAAAATAGCAATTCCTAATAAGTGATGTACAAATACTCACTTCAGTGTGAACTCATCATTCACTTTTTCTTTAGGAGCTTTGCCTTTGAGGTTGCTCACTTGTATTATAGATTTTCCAAAAGCCCTTGCTTTTACTATAGCAAAAACAAAGAAATGTGAGAAGATCAACCTTTTATCAACTTTCTTTACCATTTTCCTTATTATTGAAACCAAGGGAAACTTGGAAAATATCCAAACTCACCTGGAAAACCAATTTTTCTTGTAGATTTATCTGCACTTCTAGTATGTCCCTGACAATATAATTACTCAATTACACTAGTTGAGATTTTAGCGCAATGACTGAACTACAAAATTACCGTTACTCAAATAAATATCTATGGAGATTAAACTAAAATGGAAAAATAAGGGGAAATTACCTGCAAGTCACTAGAATCGGATTTCATCACTGGTGAACGAGATTTCCTAAAATCAAGTAAAGACCAAAAAACAATTGTGAACAACATCATTAATATGCAGGAAGAATAGTAGAAGGGAAATGTAAAATGAAACCAACCTTGCAATGATATTTCTTATCTTGGAAGTCCGCCTGAAAAGAAATATGGTAAAGGAAAATTAACTCTAAAATTGTACTTATGTTTATTACAACAAAAACAAGGCAAAAAACATGAATTTCAGTGTGTGATTCAAGAACAAGTAATCAAATACCTTGTCATGGTTTCCATAGTTTCATTTACTTGGCTCCTATGGAAATTAAAAGATGACCTCAAAGTTTTGGCATTAACTGTAATTAAGCAAAGGAAGTATGATTACACATACAGAATTTAGTTAATAGAACAATAATGTTATAAAGAATTTCCAATCTACCAAATCAACACTAACATCTTAAAAATGTAAAAACCGCATTTTAGGCCGATTTAAGGAATATATCGTGGTCTCGGCCTACGACAACCATATCATCCTCTTTGTCATAGCACCGCAACCATTACCTCAATTGCAATCGAAATTGTATTTTTTCCAGCACTAAGAAAAGAAACACAAGAGCCACGCATTTGCTCACCTTTTGCTGAAGGGTTTGAGGTTTTTGAGGCTGTGACACCACGTGTCAAGTTCGCCTTAATTCTTCCCTATTCAAAGACAAAGTAGAAAGTCAAACGAGGAAAGCTAATACAAAAAACATAAACAATGGATCCATTTATATTCGAGTACTCAAAGGTTGTACAAAATATTTTGGTCACCCATTTAAATAATAGTATCACTCACCATAACTAAAACAAGACGAAGCGATGACTAAGTAGCCTCAATGGTGAACAACTATCTCTTATATCGTATCGTATCAAAATGATAATTATTTTCAAAATATAACAAATAGATCTCAATGATGGGCAAAGTTTGTAAGAATACACCAACTACTATATTTTCAAGGTAATGCAACATGTTAGGCACTAATTGTGAGATTATGTTAATGGTTAAGTGAGAGACTATTGTGTACTTACGGCCCGTCTGGTAGGTGGTAATAAAACGCGATAATAGGAATGAAAAATTAGTGTAATTTTGGTTGAAAAGTCCCTAGGCTACTTTAATGGTCATGCTTGACAACCTTCAACATCTCATTTTATTAATAAAATTCATTTAAAATTCATTCCAATGCATTACCAATGGGAGAGGTGGTATTAGGTGGTAATGAAAAATTGTGAACAAAATTTTTTTTTGTGATCAAAGTTCCATTACCAAGGGAATGACATAAAAGTTTTGATGAAATTTTACACTATAAAGCATTCTCATTACTACCATTTAGTACCACTAACCAAACGGGCCGTTAGTGTATTGTATTATTTAATCTTCTTTCTTCTATGAAAAAGTCCACGATGATATTGAACAAAGCACATAAAAATCACAAAAATTAAAAAAAAGAACTTATATTTCTTTAACACACTTTCATTCATGGGATTATCAATCTTAAAAAAAGCAGTATGCACTCAAAGTTCTATATCCAAGGAGAACAAACTAACATGGAGCAATAAAGCGAAAGGCGAAAGCTACCTGTAAGTCACCATAATCACACTGACTAGCTCTCCTCATAGGTGGAAGAGAATTCCTATAATACAGTTAAGACCAAAAAAAAAATTAAAACAACAATATTAATATGCCAGAAGAATAGTATTTGGGAAACATATTATGAAACAGACCAACCTTGTGATTATATTAGTCTTCATGGAAGTCTGCCTGAAGAGAAATATGATATTAAAAAAATTAAATCAATTATGCTTATACTTATTAAAACAAAACACAGGGAACACAAAATGAGTGTTATTGAGTGAACAAGAGATCAAATACCCGATCATAGTTCCCCTACTTTTATTTACTTGGACCCCATGGAAATTTGAAGATTCCCTCAGAGTTTTGGCATTGGCTGTAACGAAATAAGGAATGTATGATTGGAACATAAATAGAAATAAGTTGAAAGAACAACCATGTTATAAAGGTTTTCAAAACCACCAAATCAACACTACAGACATCGTAAATACTATTGACAATCGCATCATCGCAACCATTACCACAATTGCTACAAGGATTGCATCTTTGCATTATGGAAAGTACCACAAAAGCCATGCATTTACTCACCTTTTGCGGATGGGTTTAAGGCTTTTGAGACTGTAGTTGTGCGTGCTAGGTTTGGCTTAACATTTTCCTGAACAAAGTCCAAATCACCATTGAGCATTGACTTAGGTACGATAAAAAGAACAAAAAAGAATTTGCATGGATTCAAAGAAAGATAACAAGCCTATAATATATTTTCGAATGTATTCGAGCAACACACTTTTATTCATGGGATTATTAATAATTCTTTTCAAAAAATCATTTACAAATCGCTTTGCACCTTTATAAATGACCAAAACAATACTTATTAGTTCCTTACATGTGATATCAACATGCACTGTAAGGAAGAGCATCACATTAAATAGTAGCACAATCTAGAAATCACACACTTCCTTAAACATTTGTTCGTGTTATAACATTATGCATACTAAATACTTATACTTAATTTGTATTAACTTTAAAAAAAACTTAGTAAATTGATGAGTCACTTATACTTTACAAACTGTTCTTATCAAAAGAATTTTTTCTCTGTGAGTACATTCCATTTATTATTCATACCATTTTTTGTCCCTCACCCTATTAGTAGTTTCATGCAAGGGATAAAGCTTACAAAGAAACATATGAGATGAAATGGTAGTTGTATAATATTATGATTTCTCACTACTTAAACACTTCTTATGCTTCACAAAAAGTAATGTAGTCAAAGAGTTATAATATTTGATCACTCTCTCAACTATGCAAAGTTAGAATTGGATACATTGATATCCCCATCACATACTAAAGTTGAAAACTCTACGGATACATGTATTAAAAGTGGTCAATAGAAGAGACTGATAATACCAGCTAAAAGCAATAAGATAATGCAAAGTGTAAAGTAGAAAAATTGGTATACCGTTAAAGCTTGACTAGACGAAGCAATACTACATTGAGTGCCAAATCCCATCGAATTCCTGCAAAGAATGGTATGAGAAAATAATTTCAGAATGAAAAATATAATTATAACTAACTTTGCATACAAACTAGTTTTTTTTTCAAGCTACATTGAAGAGGAGACAATAAATCTGTAGAAAGTAGGCCCACTTCACAAATTATATTTGGTTTTCACATTTTCAAATGCAAAATAACTTTCACTAAGCCTTTGAATTACGATTGATAATGCAAAAGAAAACATGGTATTTCTATACACAACGAATAATTTAAAAATTGGACCTAATAGAATTTTGTATTGGCCAACTTTAAATAATCATAGACTTCATAGGCTCTACCAAAATATTACACTTTTATAATTCATGTTCGGCATGCCACTATACTATTGTTGAATACCAACTTCCAATCCAGCTAAACGATGATAGTGTCAAGAAAACCAAGATGTCCATATAGCCAAGCTAAGAGGGTGTACTTTTGACCTTAAATCAAAAACTCAGCTAAAAACCCACATTACTAAAAAAACTAACACAGGCAACGTTAACATAATTTTGTTGGATGTCGTAAGTAGTAAGTGAAAATAATTACAAAAACTAACATATTACACACAAAAGTAATAAGAAACTAGCCAGGATTCACTCTCACCTAGAACCACTAAGCTTGTCAAATCTAGAAGTTCGACTTTGAATGTTGCTGACATCGGCTAATGCCCTTCGTCTTACCTTGTTCTTGGTCATAGTCTTGTCTGAACCAAAAAGGGAGCTTGTCAAAGTATTCATGCACAAAAAATTATTGTTGCACATATAATCAGAAGGCATACCAAAAGTATCATTGTTGCTTGTAGTCGCCTCAGTGCCACTTGCATAAACCTTACTCTTAAAAAAAGAAACAGCAATTTAGCAATGAAACTATACACCATCAGTCCATCATAAATGAAAAGGAAAAGTGCTATTACTTTGTTAGCTGTGTTACTCGCAAATACAGTCTCCTTGCCTGTGTTTGACACCAGGGAAATCCTCCTGAAGCACAACAGTTTCATGTGTGATTTTTATGATAATGAAAGATTAGAATCTACCCAATTATATCATAATTCTTAAATTCTTTCCAAACTTGCTAGGATACGCAAAAGAAGACCTTTTTCAATGTGTATATTTACAAGGTAGGGAGTTAGGGACTAATACTCTGACTTCTATAACACAGTGCACTTCAAATTTAATACTTTGAAATACTTTATTTGTACACCAATAAAATCTATTCCAAATAACAACATAAAATACAATATAATAAACAATGGTACTCCATGAAACATATAGCAAGACTACCTTTCAGAGTAATTTGTATATCAATATAATTTCTTAAAGAAACATAAGCAACCATCTCTACTGATTACCAACATAGCATCTACTTTTTACAATTTATATTTGGGGTCCTTGCATGCTTGAAGCCTTGAATAAGAGGTAAAACCCATCACTTACAAGGGTAGATTACATACATTGGATCCCTCAAACCCTTCATAGGTGGAAACTATTTACGGTCCGTTTGGTAGGTAGTAATAAATGATGGTAATGGGAATGAAAAATTAGTGGAATTTTAGTTGAAAAATCTCTTATCTACCTTGATGGTCATCTTTATCCAACTCTAATTATCTCATTTTCTTCATAAAAATCATTCTAATGCATTACCAATAAGAGAGGTGGTATTAGATGGTAATGGAAATTTGTATACAAAAAAACTTTTTTGTAATTAAAGTTTTATTACCATGGGAATGATGTTGATCTTTTGATGAAATTTTACACTATAAACCATTCTCATTACCATCATTTAGTACCACTAACCAAACGAGCCGTTAATAGCATTGGGTAATGGAATGCTATTATTGAAGTCCATTTGAATTCTGATTTGAAAAAATAATATTTGCAGATTTTCTCCTACTATACATCCTTGAAAATTATATAAAATGCATGCATTTGAAAGAACAAGATATAAACAAAATCAAATCCAACCAACTTACAAAAACTTGGCATCACCATTTATGCTGTTTCGACCATTGATCTTCTGCTTTTCTGAATAAACCTTGAATTTACTCGTACCAGCTATCCATAACCGCAATAAACAAAAAATTTAATCAAAATCCACGAAAAAAATGCCAAATCAAACTCAGCCTACCCTATAATTCAAAAAAAAAAAACCATATATAAAAAATTTACCCTTCTTAGCAGGTCCAGAACTCTCATTTTTGGCCTTGGAAGATACACAAAGAAATGAAATTAGAGCCATTAAAATAGAAAATAAGTATAGTACTAATTAAAAAGTTAGGGTTAATTAGTACCTTTGGAATCACCATTTTTACTGCAGATTTTTGAGTTTCTAGGAAATTATTGTACGATTAAGAGAGGCAATTCTAGGGTTTGAACATCCAAAAACCTTGAATTGAAGAGAAGATCGTATTCTTGGAGATGACTTACAGTTGAAAACACAAGATGATGTTAGAGAGTGAATTCCCGCCCCGCCTTACTTTTTTTGAATTCAAAATACGGAGGGTCTAGATTTTTTTGAATGAAATTAGAATCAAATCACGAAGGAAAGAGGCTTTCCTGCTTGTTTACGGCTACTCGAATGATGTCATTCTAAACAAAGATGATGTCACAAATGCAACCTCTCTGTTGTTCTTGTGGCTTTTTAGTATCTTCTAGTCAAGTTTCAAAGGATGTTGGTAAATTTTTCAAATAATTAGTGTTGGTAGAAATTTTCACGAATTTTTAAAAAACCAATTTATATTATAAATGGGTCATCGGGTATTCGGTTAAAATTATTTTGTGGCCCATAATCCCACCCGGTTAATATGGATCGATTATCCGACCCGTAACTTATATTACTTTTGGTTTCATGACTCGCCATTTAGTATGCGGGTCGGGTTTTTTTAATCACAAAATCTCACAAGAGACGGTCTATAGGATAGACCACAAAATTGGGTCAGCCCATTTCCCTTAACTAATTTTTTTATTATAATATCAACAGAAGGTCTCTTGGGAGACCGTCTATAGAAAAAACAAAATCCTACAGCCCAGCCCAACTTAATATATCAGTTTCAATCATGGGTATTTTCCAATTTGGGAATTTTAAAAAAAAAAACAAATGAATAACCATCATTTTCATTAATGTCTGAAATACAAATTGAAACGTGGGTTGTTTTCAGAGAAAAGTTCCTAAGCTAATCTCCATCAATGTCTGAAATACAAATTGAATAAACGCGAACTGTCTAAATTCAAATTGCTACATGTCTGAATTCTAATGGAATATACGATAATGTTCATCCTCACTAATTCCAATTGCAAATTGCTAACTATAATTCAGACATTCATAATTACATTCTTCCCACTTTGCTTCTTTTCAATCTGTAGAATATAAATACAAAAATGGATGATTAATGTCTGAATTCGACCTAACATACTCGTTACCAAACGATGACATTAAAATGGTGAAAGGTTTGTTAGATTTGTAATGTATTTATTACCGTTGTTCGTCATGGCTGATTATAATCATAATAATAATAATTTTTTATTGCTCAAGCTTCATCAATGGCCATTGAGGATGATAAAGAATGTACCAGAATTCAAAAGAAAAACGTTGAAGATGAAGATGAAGATGAGACAAGGCTGATTTGTTATTGTTAGAAGGTAAGAAAAAAAATAAAAAAAAATAAAAAAAGAGTTAGAAGGTAAGATTTTTTTTGGGGGGTTATAACAGCTTGTATTGTGGATTATAATATTACGTGATTGGGATTATAATAAGTAGATATTGAAATTGGGATTATAATGTTATGTGTTTGGGGTTATAGTGGTATTTTTTGGGTTTATAATGTTAGAATTAAAATGTTACGTGAAATAGTGAGTATAAATTTTTGGGTTTATAAGTTAATTTTATGGATAATGAAGGACAGTACACCGGTGAAGAAGATGAATACTCAGAGACGGTGAAGAAGATGAATACTCAGAGAATAATGAGGGAGACACAACCGGGTGAAGAAAGGAAACTGTTTCTTTTTTTAAAATCTGGAAAGTTTCTCTTTTTAATTTTTTGGAAAATTTACTTTTAAATCTACAAACTTTGACCCATTTGCTTCTAAACATACAAACTTTCGTTTATTATTTAAACATACCAACTTTGGGGGGTAAATTCCCAAAAAGTTATAGGTTACCTGTTACCGGTTGAAATTTGAAAAACTCTTAAGTTGCTTCTTTAATCCTTGAGCGCCATTAATGCAACCTGTAAAATGCTTCCTCCCTCCCTCTCTGATTGAACCCCCATCATCCATCACCCATTAACTTCCTTCTCAGCGCCATTAATCCTTTGCTTTAATTTTCTAACTTCCCTCTCTGATTTTGGCTATAAAACTGGGCATAATCTCTTCACTAAGATCTCACTGAAGTAGCACTGAAATGCGCAGGAAAGGGGTAAGTCACTTTGCTTGGCTATTTTAAGCAATTTCTAACTTTCATTTCTGGGTTGTTTTTCAGTATATATGCTTTATTTTTTCTGAAATTTAGTTTTTTTTTTTTTGTGTTTGTTGGATTGTTGTAGAAAATGGAAACAAAATTTACATTTTGTTATTGGTATGGTGGTAAATTTGTTGAGGAATCTGCTGGTGTTGTTTATGTTGGGGGAATGGGTAGAACTTTTGATGTTTGTCCTGTTGATTGTTGCATGAAGTACCTGTTGAATTTGGCTGAGAGTTGTGTTAATGGCAAAATAATTGATGGGTTGTAATACTGTGTTCCTGGGGTTCCATTGAGTGTGGGTTTGAAAAAAATTGTTTCTGAAGATCAGGTTTTTGAACTTAGTCAATCAGCAATACTTAATAGATTTGTGGATGTATATGTGTTAGCTAGGATTCCTGTGTCTCCTCTTTCTGTTATTGGCAGTCCATCACTTTCAAAGGTTGAAAGTGGTACTTCTTCACTTGGGGTCAAAACAGTACCCAAGAAGTTGACCATAAGAAGGGGACCACAAAGTGGTATGGGGGGTAAAAAGCAACCATCCTCAAACCTAGATATGTCTTTCCATGTGGACACTACCCTTGATTCTTGGTTAATAAATGAAGCACTTTCTGAACCCCCAACTTCTAACCTAGTAATTGATAAGCCTTCCACCTCCTCTATTAATAAAACCACACCTGCTGTAGATCTAGGAACCAAAAATAAAGGGAAGGAACCTTGTAGGTCTGAGGGTGGTGAAGACAGTAGTGATGATTCTGATGAGGAAGATGAATCTGTAGATCTAGGAGTAGAGGCTGATGTATTATTACATGAGAATGAGTTCTTGAATGAAGAACATGGGATTGAAGAATCCAGTGATGAGGAGTATGTACAGGCTAGAGAAACAGTGAAGAAAGTATGTAGTAGGTTGGCTGACAATACTAAACAAGTAGAAGAGGATGTTGTTAAGACTTGTTTAGCTGAGAGTGGTGAGGAAGTACAAATTGGGGAGGACAATGAAAGAACTCAGAATACTTCTGAATATGAGGAAAGTGGGGAGGAGCAAGAAAGTCCCCTTTCTTCAGAAGGTGAAGATGATGAAGGGAAGAGGAAGAAGACAACCTTAGTTCCTGAAACCACAGATTTCAAAACCTTTGAATGGGCTGTAGGTCAAAGGTTTGGTAGCAAGAAGCATTTTAAGCAGGCTTTAGCAAAATATGCTGTATATCAAGGTAGGAATGTAGGAATTAGATCAAGTAGCAAAAAATTTTGTCAAAGAACAGTGGTGAAGTGTGTACCTGGTTGTTCATTTTTACTTGTATGGTAGTTGGGATAGCAGGAGATGTACTTTTGTTGTTAAGACAGTGCAGGGTGAGCATAGTTGTTGTAGGAATATGGAGAAGAATAGACAGCTGAAAGCAATGTGGGTTGCACGTCAGCTTTTAGATGTGTTTAAGACAAGGCCTCATTGGCCAGGTAGGGAAATTATGGATGCAATTAAGAGGGCTTTTGGTGTGATTGTCAAAAAAATTTTTGCATATAAGGTGAAGTACAATGCACACAGATTGCTGCATGGTAGTATGACTGAGCATTATAACAAATTGGGAGTTTATGTTCATGTACTGAAGCAGGCATGCCCTGGTAGTTTGATAGAGCTTATGACTGATGGTGATAATGGTGAAGTATTTAAGAGGTTGCATATTTGTTTTGAGGGTTTAAAGCAAGGGTGGCTTGATGGTTGTAGGAAGGTCATTTGCATTGATGCATGTTTCCTCAAGACATTCTTGGGAGGCCAGTTGTTGGTTGCAATTGGAAGGGATAATAATGATCAAATGTTCCCCATATCTTGGGCAGTTGTTGAGGGGGAGAATAATGAAAGCTGGGGATGGTTTCTAAGTGGATTGCAAAGGTATTTGGAATTGGGTGCTGGTGATGATGTTGTTATTATTTCTGATGAACACAAGGTATGTTTTATCTGTTAATGTGTTCTAGTCCTATTTTTTTTGTTTTAATCACTACACTTACTATTGTTTCTTGTATGTTATTGTTGTTTTGAAGAGTATTATAAGTTGTGTTGCACAAATCTTACCAAAGGCAGAGCACAGACACTGTGCTAGACATGTTTATGCCAATTGGCACAAATCATTCAAGGGTGATGAGTTGAAGATGCTGTTCTGGAAGGCTGCAAAGGCTTGGAATGTGGCAGACTTTGAACAAGCATTGGAGGAGATGGCAGTGATTGATGATAAGGCTGTGGAAGTGTTTAAGAGTTACAACCCAGCCTGTTTCTGTAGGGCATTTATGAAATCAAGTTGTAGAGTAGATGTTATTGTAAATAACATGGCTGAGACTTTCAATGGATATATCATCAATGCTAGGACAAAGCATGTGATGTCTATGTTGGAGGATATTAGGACAGCTGTGATGCAAAGGCTGTTTACAAAGAAGATTGAGTCAGAGAAGTGGAAGTCTAACTATGGTCCAAGGGTCATTGCAAAGCTGGAGAAGGAGAAGGAAAAAGCAAGATGCTGTGATGCAATTCCAAGTACAAGTACAATCTTCCAATGCACTGATCCGATGGGAGATGTCTTGTCAGTGGACTTAGAATTGAAGACCTGTTCTTGTAGGAGATGGGATTTAACAGGAATCCCATGCAGGCATGCTGTGGCTTGCATCTCATTCCTCCATCAGCAAGTTGAAGACTACATTGATCCTCTCTACACTAAAGATAGGTATTTGAAGGCCTATTCATTCTCCATACCACCCATTGAAGGGCCTAAGTTTTGGCCTAAAATCAGTAGCTCCTTGATCCCTCCACCCATCAAAATTGGTCCTGGAAGACCAAGGAAAAAGAGAAGAAGGGATCCCCATGAAAGTCCCAAGAAACCAGGCAAGTTAAGTAAGCATGGGACAGAGATGACTTGTGGGATATGCAGTCAAAAGGGCCATAACAGGAGAGGATGCCCAAATAAGTCAACATCAGCTGCTGCTCAACCTATTAATCTCAATGAGATCCCAGAGCATACTCAGACAACTGAATGTCAAGGGTCAACACCAAGTTTGTCATTGCCTTCTGCTCAACCTACAAGAACTGGGAGACATGGGAGGAGCATCAGGAGTGGTTTGGGTGCAAGAGGAGGAGCAAGGGGAGGAAGTGCAAGAAGAGGAAGGTCTGCCAGCAAATCTACTCAAGGGTCTCAACCAAGTCAGTCTTCACAACCAACTCAAGGATCAAAAACCTAATTTCTTTTCTTAGTAATGTATGTCAGTTTTTAGGAGGGGATGTATTATGAACAAACATTAATGTATTTTGCTGTATGAAACATTAATGTATCTGTATTTTGAAGGCATGTGTTTTGATGTATGAAACAATGATAATTTGACAGCAATATGAAGAAATCAGTTATATGAAACTGATATTTTTATAAATTTTTAGTAGTACATTGTCTTGCACATTACATTACAAACTCCCTCTTAATTAGGGATTCTAATTCTTACTAAGAGCTACATACATTACAAACATAGTCCAAGACATACACAACATTAAAAACAAATTCTTCTCTCTAATTGCAGCTTTCTTCAATTCCAGTTTGAGGCTATCAATTTGTGCTTTGTATTGTTGTTTCTTGAGTTCAGATTTCTTCTTCATTTCAGCCAAATCCTTCATCAATTGATCTGTCTCTGTCACCTTCAACTGCAATTCATCTTCACAATCCTTCTCCCATTTGAAGAAAGCACAGTCATCGTTCTTTAAAAAGGAAAAATACAAAATTTAGAACAATCTTAACTTACAAAATGATAAACCCTAAAAATTTAGAAAACACTTACAGGCCAATTAGGGCAACCATAAAATCTTGCACCCAAGTTGGGACCCTTCCTGACTGTTCGTATTTTAGCCATAAATCCATGGAAGCATTGAATGTTGTGTGAGTTAGAGCTTCTCAAGCTTGAAGAAGATGAAGCCATTGAAGGGGATACTGATTAACCTTGCCTTCGACATTGGAGAAGAGTTTATAACATAAGGGTGAAGGGGATAACCGGTCACAAAGGAGGTAAGAAACCTGCTATAACTTTTTGGGAATTTACCCCCCAAAGTTGGTATGTTTAAATAATAAACGAAAGTTTGTATGTTTAGAAGCAAATGGGTCAAAGTTTGTAGGTTTAAAAGTAAATTTTCCTAATTTTTTTTAAAATCTTAACAATTACTACTTGTTTTGGCATTTTTCTCTTTTTAATTGTTTTTTTTTAAATCAGACAGTTACTTGTTTTGGCAATATGGGCTGGCCCAACATAGACCGTCTATGCTATAGACGGTCTATAGCAAGATTTTGTGTAATATCAATTATATTATGTTATAATCCTAAATGTAACGTATTATAACCTCGAATATACTATTCTATAACTCCAAATATAAGTTATTATAACCCCAAATATACTATGTTATATTTTGGGCTGGGCTTCATGGATTCCGTCTATAGAATAGACCGTCTCCCATGAGACTTACTGTTTTTTAATTACTTATAAGATTCGTGTTTTGTAATTTAGGGTAGCGACATTCCTTTTCTGAAAAACTCATTCAAATGTGCAAAATGTTCTTATAAATTATATCGGCTTACTTACTGAAATATAAAAGAATAAAAAATCATTTGACTGGTTTAGCAAGACATATGTATCAAATTAAGATGATTATAACGTCGTTTTTTGAAGAAAATTAATTACGATGGATAAAAAGATGCTATATGCGTGTTTTTTGAGATTTATTGATGAGTTTTGGGGTTTAAGTGATATACTCAATACGTTGAGATACTTTGAATCTAAAATTTTATTTGAAATGAATTCTAACATTGAGATTACTCTAAAAATTGATATTGGACCTGTCAAAACGGGTCGGTCAGGTCGGTTGTCGGTCGGGTAATATTGGGTCGGTCATATTTCGGGTTAAATCGCATTTGGGTCGGTCGGGTTGGGGTTTTGTCGGGTCGCGTCCGGTCCCGGGTTCATTTTCGAGTCAGATCAAATTTTCCCAGGTCTAGTCATGGCACTCTCATGATACAAGATCCTATTGGACTCGCCTTTGTTTTAGGGTTTGGATTTAATATTTTTGAGACACAATTGCTCCTATTTGAAAGGGTTTAAGTTTAAATTTTTGAGACTCAGCAGATCTAGTTTGATTTTTGAGACTCAATAGATCTACGTTAAGGAAAATGAACTTTGGCTAAGGTTTTAAGAGGAATATAGAAAATAAAATATATTCATATATGCGAGATCATTACGAATTCGTTTTAATATATAGTTTTTTATTGATTACGCCTAAAAGCAAACAATAAGAACAAAAAACAACAAATAGAGTAAGAGTTACTCGAATGTTGTATTTTATTTTCTTTATTGGTTACCCTATAAAGCATATTGATTAAACCTTCACAATTTCAATTTCATCACATGAATTATTAAATATTAATTAATTTAATTTAATTAAAATTTTAAGTTTAATAAAGTTTATTAAGAAAGCGCATGTGTAACATGTGCCCCATCAGCACCAACTAGTTGAAGGCAAAAGCAAGTTGGAAAAGGGGGAAGCGGTTAATAGAGTTGGTTTTGTGTGGACTTAAAGCACACTAAAGTAATGTACATCAACCTTGGACTTGAGGTAGTTAAAAGAGTTGGTCTTGTTGATTGTTCCATTAGATAATTTTTTATTTATGTCATAAATTTTGAACTTAAATAACATTGTTCATCCATATTATAATATTTTATTAATGCTTATGATTTATGTTTATGATTCCCACATATTTTCAGTAACTTTATTTATTGGAAAAATTGTAGGGAATAAATCGTACTTTTAACGTTTTCCTGTGAATAACCCCTACTTTTGATTATTCATAAATAATCCAAACTTTACTCTCAATTTGCTCACAGCACCCCCAACTCTTTGAACCGGCTATACAAGGTTGCCTACCACTAATCCCATACAACATTCTCCTTCTTTCTTTCTAAATGACACTTCCACAAATAAAATCTCCAATTCATTTCTAGGGTTCATGAGAATATCCCAAATTTTGCAAATCAAAGACAAATCTCCGCAGGGCTATCTTCAATCGATTGTATGTACTCTTCTTCTTCATTAAAATGGTAAGATTCTATCCTCATGGAGTTTTTTTTGCAATTTATTTCGATAATCTTTGTGAAAAATGTTGATGAAATTTGCGAACTTACTGTGCGATCATGTACTGTGCGAAAAATCTGCAATTTTAATGGTGAATTGTGCGAATTTACTGTGCGAAAAATGGTGATTCATTGTGCAATTGGAATTTAAATGGTGAAATTACTGTGCGAAAAATGTTTATCTTCATTGAAGTATGACCATGGTGATTCATTGTAGATTATTGTGCAATTTCAATTACTGTGCAATTTCATTGTGTCATTACTGTGCAATTAACTTGGAAAATAATCTTGATTTTTCAAATCTTTTTGTGATATAATAAATAATTCCAAAAGGATGATGAATCTTGGCAGCAAGCAGCAGCTTAAATAAAGGGGAAACAAGTCATTTCGCAGGTGTTACTTGCTACAACCGGTAAAAAATGACGAGGGGGTGTTGTGAGCAAACCGAGTGTAAAATTCGGATTATTTATGAATAATCAAAAGTAGGGGTTATTCACTGGAAAACGTTAAAAGTATGTGTTATTTCCGACAATTTTTCCTTATTTATTTATAGTCTTTATATGATTCCCACATACTTACGATTAATAGTAAGCCTGTTTGGTAGGTAGTAATAGATGGTGTCATGGTGGTAATGAGAATGAAAAACCAGTGTAATTTTAATTGAAAAATCTTTTGGTTATCTTAATGGTCATGTTTGTCCAACATTAATCATCTCATTTTCTTCATAAAATTCATTCCAATACATTACCATTGGGAGATGTGGTATTAGGTGGTAATGGAAATTTGTAAGCAAAAAATCTTTTTTGTGATCAAAGTTCCATATTTCATTAGTCATTACCATTGGATTGATATGGAATTTTTGTTGCAATTTTACATTATAAATCATTCCCATTACCATCATTTAATATCACCTACCAAATGGGCCGTAAATATTTTTAAATAATTATGATCCCCATATTTTTTCTACTAACTTTATTTAGTATTTTTTTATGCTTATGCATGACCCCTATTATTTCCATTAAACTTATCATTAAAAAAATATTCACCATTTAAAATATTTTATTTTTCTTAAATTCCGTAAAAATTTATTTGGGGAATGAATGAAGTATTAGTGGGGTCAAAATGATGATAAAAGCTAGTAAAGAGACAATTGTGAAGTGTAATACATTGAAATATTTTTACACTAAATCTATATTAGACTTGTTTGTAACTTCTAAACATGATCTGGGTAAGGTAAGGTGACGAAAAATCTATACTCGTTTTCCCTTTACATCGAGGACTAGAGGAAAGCGGTCTATTTTATCCTAAACAGACTTATCTGTAATTACTCTTATATTAAAATCTTTATTTTAAATTTTTTTTTCTAATACTAACAAAAGGAGAAAACTAAATGAAAATGAACTTTTTCAAAAATTGGAATAAAGTAAAACATTCATATTCCTAAGGGAAAAGTGTCAAAAAGTATCTAATAAAATTTTTTTTTTCAAAAAAGTACCTAATAAAAAAATATTTTCAAAAAAATACCTAACAAAAATTTTTCTTTTCAAAAGAGTACCAACTAACGGCTGAGGTTAAGTTTTCCGTTATATTTTTTTGTCCATCTTTAAAAAGTACCTAATAAAAATTTTCTTTTTAAAAAAGTACCTAACAAAAATTTTCTTTTCAAAAAAGTACCTAATAAAAATTTTCTTTTCAAAAAAGTACCAAGAACACAACATAATTATCCAATACAATCACAATGTAATATATAACTCTAAAAACATCATCCATGAACAAGTTCACACATCACCCAATACAAACACAACATAAGAACATCATCCAACACAAACCTAGAGTACCAAGTAACTATTGGTGTTAAGTTGACCGTTTATTAAAAAAAAATTTATTAGGTACTTTTTGACACTTTTTCATTATTATTATTATTATTATTATTATTATTATTATTATTATTATTATTATTATTATTATTATTATTATTATTATTGTATTTGTATTGGATGATGTGTGAACTTTTTATGGATAATGTTTTTAGAGTTATATATTATATTGTGTTTGTATTGAATAATTATGTTGTGTTTTTGGTATTTTTAGAAAAGAAAATTTTTATTAGGTACTTTTTTGAGAAGAAATTTTTTATTAGGTACTTTTTAAAGATGGACAAAAAAAGATAACGGAAAACTTAACCCCAGCCGTTAGTTGGTACTCTTTTGAAAAGAAAAATTTTTGTTAGGTATTTTTTTGAAAATATTTTTTTATTAGGTACTTTTTTGAAAAAAAAATTTATTAGGTACTTTTTAACACTTTTCCCTATTCCTAATGTTAGAAAACAATTTAAGCTTGGCTGGTGAATCATAAATTGAAGAATGGTAGGTGGAAAAAACATTCAACATCCGACTCAAAAAGCAACAAATTCAATTTTCTGAAATTTGGTACTCAAAATTTGACGTTCCAAAGAGAAAATGACTTATTTATAGAAAAACTAGTGTGGGGCCGCGTGCTACGCACGCGGTCCCCCAAGCTACACTATCGAGTTTTGTAATCCCATTTTATACATTTCTATCAACAATATTGCCTAAGCTACACAATCGAATTTTGTACTCCTATTTTATATATTTAATTTAATAATATGAATGAAAATTACGGTCCCGCAAGCTACATTAACGGATTTTGTACTAATAACACGAATGAAAATATATTAGACTGTTTATTTGTTACAAAGGTGCAAAGGATACAAGGTTGTTCGATAAACCAAATAATTCAATTGTAAATATAAATTTCATGATTACATATAATTTGTATAAAGTACCTTAAACATATCACGCAAACCCCTAAGAAATCTATTTAAAAAGTAGAATTATTTTAGGTTAAAACTGATTAATTAACCGTACCTATTTTGAATTGTATTAATTTTATAGTTTAGTTAAGTGAAATTGAAATTGTATTAAATTTATTTGAAGAAATAATTTCATGATGTATATTTACAAATTTACAATGTTGTTGGTCTAACTAAAATCACATTTACATCAACAAATTTAATATACAATTGGAAAGCTATAGTCATATGTATTAATCCTCAAAGCTATCAAAAGGAAGTCAAAACCAAGAGCTGAAACAGCTGTCTTACGTCCGATGATACTGAGTTCTTTATTCTTGACCACAGCAAGATAATATACAAGTTCACTCTACATGCAGAAGAAAGGAAATTGTTATTAGTAGAGAAGATAAGTGAATCATTAAGTTCACTTATTTTCAAGCAAGGTTATTAGTAAAATTAAGCTTCCCACCTGGGTCGAAATATAAATCATGAATTGGTACACCCTTAATATATATTAAGTTCACAAATTTAATATACATTTACCGCAAGTTTCGTATAAGCAGGGTCAACAAGATTAGTACAACCTGTAATGACGCTGTCACTGTGTACTTCGGCAGGTTCCTAAAACAGAAAAAACAAAGTAGATCATTGCTTGAGCACATTACAGCATACTATAGAACAGGAAGCAAGGGGGACAGGTTAATTGCCGAGAGTAACCCTCAGATATAGCGCATAAGTGACTTCTACTATTGGAGTATATAGTTTGCAATCAATCTGCTCAATTGAGGGTATAAGTGTATAACAAATTATATGAAGTGTAATACAATAGAACAATTAAAAGAACCCTTCTTACTGTATATCTCTCATGAAGAACTCCCTTTGGATATTGACTGAACCCACCACAGAAAGACGATATCTACAAGAACAAATACAACTGCATCAGAATCCATGTAGCACAGAAAAGAGCAAACAATCTGACAGATAGAAATAGAAAACCTTTTAATGTCATCAACAACAGGTATAGGTCCATGGTTTCTTTTGTAAAACAAATCCACCGGAGTCACATAGGATGATATGAGACCGGATCGATGTGGTTCTGCATTGAAAGGCTCCTGCACATAAATAGATAAATATATTTATACTACTTAACGATGCAACAAAAGAGGTTAATTATGTAATACAACCTTAATTTTAAAAGGTGTGAGGGGCATCAAGGTGCAGTGCCCACATTAAATGAACTTCTTCAGAGGTTAAGACCAAAAGGGGGCGCCCTAAGATGTGCAAGGCATCAATCCCAGAGCCAGAGCCTAGGCAAGTTTTTAAAACTAAGAATACTACTCTTCCATTGCAGGCAGAATAAGCAAGTCTCTACTTTCATATTTTCAAGTTCTGCTCAGTTAAAACTCTAGTTTTAAACAAGTGCCGTAGTTCGAAACACAACATTCATCTTGTAATAGCCGCAGTTTGATATACAACATGCAATTGATTCTTAGTAACTTCAACTGATTTTCACTTCCATTAATTATACTTCTATTATTTTCTAATACAAAGAAAACATAGCCTAAAAATCCACTCATTTCTCGGTTAAACTGCATAAATAATCAATCGATCAACTAAAAGTCTACCAAATATTCTCAAAATTACACAAATTACTACAATTCAACAATTTTTTCACAATCAATAAATTCATACTCAAACAATCAAAAATGTTTTAATAAATCAAAGTTTTCAATAAAGTATATAAGAAAAGCATCAATTGAATTAAAATTGATATATTTACAACAATATCGAAACGATCGACTATTATCAAAGATTCAAAACACAAAAGAAACAGAGCATACCTTAGAATTAATTTTGAGAGAAGAATGACGAGGTGGTTCATCGGAGTAATCAAATGGCGCACGAAGACCCGGCATTCAAACACCCCGGGAACCTTGCCTCTGGACTGCCGGATCATGATCTAAAAACTGCTCAAAGGTGGATTTCTCCTTCCTGAGTGACTGTAATTCAGTCTCTATGGAAGGGCGTGATTCTAACAAGCGTTCTAGCTCTGCTATCTGAGCCTGTTGCAAATTTACCAGAACAACAGAGAATTCTATAAGATAAACCGTATGTGTTCATGAAGATGTAAGTTGAATAACGATTAGTTGTAGCTCAAACCTCTAACTTAAAGCATCTTGATCTCTCTGATATCAATTGCCCTTGGACAGAAGTAAGTTCCTAGAGAAAACAAGTCGTTTTTCATATCTGTACAAGTTACAGCGAGAATGCACTAACAGAAACTATAATCTGAAGCCAATACCTTGGATAGTTCTTCATGGTTACTGTTAATTTCGTCAATCTTTCCTTTCAGCATAGAATTTTCTTCTCTGACTTCAATGAGCGACAATTCTAACAGTCTTTTGGCATCTTTCATGTTAGCCAAAACAGGGGAACCATCCTGTTTTGGATAAACAGATTCTTGCTTAGGTAATTCTGGTGGCTGATCAGATTTATAGGAATAAGCTGCAGTGACAGATGCTGCTGCAGCTGCTGCAGCAGGTGACAGGTATATCTTAGGACGTGCAGAATCCTTCAGTTTGGGTCTCATAACAAGTACCTGAAATCAAACAGAACATTTTAGCGATAATTGTATATCTCAAAACGCGCAGAATCCTTCAGTTTGGGTCTCATAACAAGGCAACAAGCAAATGACTAAGCATAACCATGTGGTCTGAAATTCCTCGTCGCTGTTCAAAATGATGGGATCTATCTACAGATTGATTTCATTAACCTCATATACCAAGTACAAAACCTTATGCTTATTAGTGCTAATCTAATTTTTTTCTTACACTACAGCCCTTTAAGGCTGCATGATGCCAGATTACAGCATGTTTTTTTATATATGAAACCTTTGTGTAATCATAGAGAGAAAAAACATATTCTTATTTATGATATATTCAGAACATTTCTCCATTATATCCTTATTGTTCCAACAATTGCTCCAACAGAATCAGATCTGATGCACAGCATGGTTTGGTCTTACCTCATTGTTATAATTTCCATTGTATCCTCCAAAAGCAACCAAAAATTGTTCCTCGTGAATATTAGCTAAGCAGATACTGATTCCCTGTTCAGGAATAAATCGTAAACGTTGTTCAACCACAATTCATCCAGTAAACCAAACCAAGTTTTTTTTAAAAAAAAATTATCTTCTCAGTTGGTGTCTCCATAAGCTTGTTTGATACCATCCACATAAATCAGGGTAGTAGCTTTGTGAAACTAAATGAAGGATATCATTAAAGTCAAAGAGCTTTTGAGAAATCCATATGTAAATTATACCTTTTTTATAAGATATTGTAGCAAATTTTAGCGATAATCTCTTTATTTCACAACAAATGTCAGACATGACCAGTTAATTGGATACAATAAGAGTCTTCTAAATTGCTAGCAACAATAGGTTTCAACTTCAAATAATGCTTAAAATTTCATTATGAAGTTCAACAGACTTGGCTCTTTTACGGGATCAATGACATAACTTAATCCAAAATAAAATCAAGTAATATAAAAGAAATTCACCTAAATCAGCTGGTATGAACAACATAGAAGTGCGATGTTTATAGTTTTGGGGTCGTTTTGGAAGAAATACTTATAGGGAAAGATCTTGCCTACATGTGGAAGCAAGGTATTAATATAATGTGAGTATTTTGTTCCATATATATGAATAGAAATTCTCTGATGGACATTGTTAATGCAAGATTGTTGGAAGAAGGGAGTGTAGAAACTATGACCTGCAGGCTGCAAGGAAAGTAGTGGCATTGTGGCAGCAGCTTAGTCACCTTCGTTATCCTTAATTGTTGCCAGCAACTGAGCATACTTTGTGTATGTGAATGTTTGACCACTTGCAGCAACAGATTGAACAAACGTAGCAGATCGGCTCAGCAGCGACTGTTTTTGTTCCTAGCTAAAACCTTAAAGCCGGGTGGGAAACTATGGATGTTAGAGCATATGCTGACTAAGATTAAAATATGCACTAATCCCAGCAAACATTGTTCTTACCTGACTGCTGAAACCTCTACCATTATCACTTATTTGAAGTCTGGTACATGGACCAATAAATCATTCCAATCGTCAACCAAATAAACTCTCCTGCTCTATTCATCAACCTGTTATCTACATCCGTCATATTTTTTTTTCCAGTCTAGCCCTTCAGAACATTTTTGGTCTTTCCAACCATTTTTAAGTCTCTAGAGATCAATAGTAGAAAACTTTATGCCCAAATAATTGGAACTAATATAGAATGAATGTATAATTGGGAATGCAAGAAAATCAGGAGTGCGATTAAACAAGAGGCCAACAATGAGAAAAAAATATCATAAATGAAGTTTAAAAACAATCCAACACAATCAAAGCTAGAAATGCTCAATAAGAGAAACAAACAGATTTTTATTAAGCAAGAGCTGTATATATGTGCAGATGATACATTTGCATAATTGAAAATAGAATATGTATTGTTTTGTACACCCAAAGAGGCATCAACTTTGAAATTAAAGTCACTAACTAAGTATTAAGTGTGTTACAACTTACAACTATATAGTTGTTATAATTATAATGGAGGGATCCTTACTGAGAAAATTTCCCCATTCTTTACGTTTAAGTTGTATTATAGTTGTTATTGGTTGAAAGCAATTGAATCTCATTAAGCTCATCAGCAAAAAGTCACATGAATGAGCCAGAAAAAAAGAAGATACATACAACAATAGCATTGAGAATTCTCGTATTTTTCATAATTAGCCACTATTCCCATTCTTTATAGCGTCATTAGTTGACTATATGTATTGTTATCTATACCTTTGCACTCATATCATGTTAGAAGTATGTACATTCATACATCAATGATCTCATATAAAAACGAACATTGCAACTAAAATTAACAAGGATTAAGGAAATTGTGACCTTCACTTTGGAATGTCAGCCTGGTGCTGACTTTGCAAGACTTGTAATATGCTCCACTTGTGATTGCAACTGTAAATCAAAACAATCAGAACATGACAATGTTAGAGTGACAAAAGTTAGTAAACTTATAATGATCATTGTAACCATATGTTTTTAATTTATCATATGTTAATTTGCAGCTGGGAACAAGTTGATGCCTCTACTCAAGGTCTTACTGCAGTTCCCCCTCCATCTAAAACTCGTAGTTGATATAAAGGAACACACCTTATAATCAACCCATTCCAACACTGTAACATGCAATTAGTCCTAATTAGCAAGAAAGTTAGACAATCATCAATAACAGATCAGCAACGGATGAGTTGCAGATGAACAACACAACACGTCAGTAGCACAACAACACAAAACAGCGACAAAAGGACAAATCAGTGAAGCAGATCAGCAACAAAATAGCATAAATCAGCAGCAGATCAGCAACATAGCAACACAGATCATGAGCAAATTACATAACAGCAAAGACCATCAGCTAATTGCACAACAAAACAAGCAACAGAGCAACAGATCAGCAGCTGATTCGTACAAATTAGCATATTTGATCCAACAACACAACACAACATCATAGATGACTGAAGCATGTCATTCCTTTTCTTATGAGATTTAGTGCACATAGGTCAGTGTATTAGTATACAAGACAACAATAATTTGATTAATATACAACACAACACAAATACATGATGTGAGGCAAATTGAATAATTTAGCTGCCTAAAAAGATTCAAGCACGTGTAGCACTACATGTATGATGACAAACTCCTGATTCCCCATAGAAGAAACCCAAACTCTTAATTAAATCCAAACTCTAAATTAAATAATTTAGCTACATGTTGCACTGAAATTCAAATGTTAAACTCTTAATTAAATCCAAACTCTTAATTAAATAAACCCTAGAAGAAAAACAAGGAAACAAACTAAGCGTCAACTAATTCACGCCATAATTTTGGGATTAAAACTTGTAGTGAATGTTAAATGAAAACTTTGTTCTCGTGTTCATGAAGCTGCTGCTTTATTTATGAGCAAATCGACTAACTCCAACTTGTGTTGCCACCAAAAAAATGACAATCATGTAAATATTTAATAAAATTGAAAATTGTAATCATAAACCATACATCTTAATAATAAAAAAATAAAATTAAAAAACATAAACATAAACTATAAATTCAATTAGTATTAGTACAAACTTAGAAACAAAAAAATAGCAATGACAATGAACTTGAAAATACATAATCAAAAGTCAACCAAAAAATAATAAATTAACAACCCAAACCAAGAAGTTCAAACACTAAATTCAATCCAACACTTGCAAAAATTAGGAATCAACCAAAGCCAATGGCCCAAATGAAAACTATAAGAAAAAGCAAGAAAACCAACAAACGTAAAGTGTAAGTGATTAAACCCAAATCATAACAAATTGACTAAAACTAATTCAAAATTAGAACTTACATAGAAAGCAACCACAAATCAAAACAAATTGACTAAAACTAATTGAAAAATAAAAATGAAAATGAACTTGATCATACAAATTCAAATATCAAACAAAGCCCAATGACCACACCATTGAAGCGTCACCAATGAACAGAGAAGAAATGTATATATCCTCCCATAATATCGAGCTCGATCTCATACAATCAAACGCTCTGAAACATCCGTAAATGATTTGAGATTACATTCAACCACCATATTCCATGACCTTACCTCAATGATCCATGAATTAGTTTTAATTAAGAAAGACAATGTCGAACACACATATGAAGTAGGTTAGTCTTCAAGTTAATTAAGCAGTGCTAGCCTAACAAGAAAGTTAGATAGGTGACATGGTGACATATAGTGAGGTCTGGGACTGATCCATTTCTCTGTAAAGTATCTTAGTGTTTATTAGATAATTCTAAATTATGTTAAATTTGTTTCATAATGATTGGATAAAAGTTCTAATGGAACATATATATGGTTTAATGTTCAGCAAAGGTTGTGTGTGTAAGCTTGAGGCATTCCTTGGAGCTAGAAACATGTACTTCTTAAGAATTTCAAGTTGATAACGATGCAAGTATAGGCTGCTCTCCAAACCTTATAATAATAAAAGAACCTATGGAACTATCCTTAGAAGTCAAATCAGTTCATCCAACATTCAAAGTATGCACTGGCAAGTGGCAACAACCACAATTACAGCCTGGTTTTCTAACATTAGGAAGGAAGCATACAGAAGTACACTTCGCATTGACTCAAAATCTCACTTGTCCACTTAATGATCTAACATGTTTGCAGAACAAAATTTATTTAAGCTTTTGGCAACATTAATTATCAGATTTTGAAACTATTAACTAAGTACTCATATCAATCTCAAAATTTAACCTATCATCAACAAGGTTATAAACCTAGAATTGACTAAACATCAAGCGGCATATAATTTAACTGAAAGCACAATTGGTACCTGATAATCATTTTTTAGTGTCCTCGAAGTTGTACTTAAGCTCGTTGATTCCCGCTTGTTTTCTGCAAATTCATCGGATGAATGAAGGTGCAAACGTAAATATTGTGCGACTCACACTCATTATAACTGACACTATTATGAAGACACTCTCACTTGGCTCGCAAGCATTAAACGCGACTCTTCGCATATTTTCAGTTGGGAGAACTGATAATCAAGTTGAGTTCTCAGAAGTGAGATTATGACGTTGCTCACAACTCTCAAGATACAACTCTCTTAATGTGCTTAGCCACATAGTAAAACCACAAACACATTTATCGACACAAATTTAAAGTTGGGTATCATTCTTGTTCCATAGCGAAAAGCATGCTCAAGAAGAGTATTACATAGTTAGAAGAGTATTCTAACTTTTTTACAATTGATACAGTTCTCGTAGGACCAGGGTATACCTGAATCAATGAGCAGTTTTGTACTGTGACCACAAAAACCAATTTATGTAAATTCATGTACATAGAAATTATGCTCAATGATTAAAAGTAGAAAAGTTAAATTACTAAGCATCACATGTATATGCTATAATATACTACGTCTAGACTTTTCTTAAGACACAAAGGTTTTAGTTGGACATCAAAAGCTCAATACAATGACTGAGATCCAATGGTTTTGTAAATTACAAGTTATAATCCAAACCAAATAGTGATCATCACTGGTCTGCAAAGTTCAGATCAAAAGTCCATTAAAAAAAATTTGACGTTGGGGTATGTGGATTGGAAATAGTTCATGAATGTTTAGGAACTAACAAGCTCATTCAATTCCGCATAAAACAACATCAAAAATCAGAAAAGAAAAATATTTACAGCCAAGGATAAGATGTAGTAACATGGAAGCCACATAAAACCAAAATTTTTACCAGTGTGTTTGTATCGTCGTCTCCCTGTAAAGAGCTTCTCAACAAATATAATGAAGTATAAAGTCCAGCTCTCAAGTCCCAATCTTCAATCTCAGACTTGTGATCCTCCACACTTCACCTATGAAGAGAACAATGTAAGCTTCATTACCAATTAGGACTCAATAAGTAGTGTTCAAAGTCATGAACAAACGAAACCATCAATTCCAAAGAACAAAGCTAAAAATTATTTAGAGTAACTTGTAAGTACAACTACTTATATCCATGATGTGATTATTAACAACAACAACATCAATTAACAACAACCATGACTTCAACAAACAACAACATCAATTACAAGGAACTTACAATGTGATCCATGTTCACTAAAGCTCTCAATTATTTTCAAAAACGAACCCTGAATTTTTATTCAAAAATAAAACAGAATCCTATTTTTTTCATACAAAAAATGCGAAGATCAGCTGCATATGAACTAATTAACCAAGACAAATAAACTCGAGTAGATCAAACAATCAAGAAAAGAACTCACAGATTATCTATATGCATTCGAAATCTAAAAAAGCTCTAAAACTTGAAGATGATCTATTTGCACCAAAATTCCAATTCCAAAGACCCTATTTTCTTAATAAAGGAACTAAGATCAATCAATTAAAACCAAATTCAGATCACAACAATTCATCAATAAATAAACAAAACACACCAAAATGCCAAATCCAAAATTACTTTGCTTTTTAATTACTGTACTTTTTAGTTATTGCAACCTTATTTTATAAATTCAAACCGTACTATAGCTTGATTGAAGTCTCTTAAACTCTACTTTTAATGAAAGAAAAAAGAATAACAAGAGAAAAGCGCAGAGAATTTAGTTTAATTAGATTATTGATTTCAAGAAAAAAAAAAATGGAATTATGGTACTAATGAAAACTTATTGCAAAATTCAGAAGATGGAAGATGGATAATAAGAGAAGGAAGCTGTTTACCCGCCAACTGTCCGCATTTAGAAGAAAGTGTTTGATCGATTACTTCGAATTACAAGAAATTGTTCGATCAATTACTTCGAATTACAAGAAATTGTTCGATCGATTACTTCGAACAACTTCAATTGAACAATTGAACAGCCGGAAAAGAGCAAAAAACTACAACAGCTATTCCAAAAAAAAGAACCCAAAAAACTAATAAAGTTGTATGAAAAGCAAACAACAGCAAGCTTCAAGAAAAATTCCAGTAAAAGAAGTTAATAAAACTGAACAATAAAAAACGACAGGAAAATAAAAACATACAGTTAAAAAAAATAAAAACAAAATTTATCAAAAATAACTTACCTTGAGGAGATGGTAGAAGAAGAGATATAGATGCAGATAGATAGAGATGGAAAATAGATGTAGACAGAATTGGAGAAGAGATAGAAAGTAGGCAGTAGGAGTAGGCAGTAGGAGTAATAGGGGAGGCGGGATTATCAGCGAGCTTAAGCAAGGTATTACTGTTCATCACTGTTCATCGCGTGAGACAGTGATGAACAGTAATCCGAGGTATTAGTTAGGGCGTTTTTTATATGTTATAGATATAGATAATTTTAAGGAAATTTCACATGGCAGTATTTAATTTTAATCAAATGTTAGTGGTATTACTTTTTTTAAAAAATTTCACATAGTAGCATCCAATTTATGCACTATCTAATTGTCGTAACATTTTCTCTTAAGTTCTTGTTAAATTACGTTTAATTTATCATTTTATAAGTTTTTCCGCGTGGTAATATCCAGTTTTGTTTAATTCATAAACGCTCATAAATGTTGTAATATTTTTGTTTTCATTCAAATTATTGGCATTATAAATTTTTAATTCATTATCCCCTATAAATGTTGTAATAATCATGTGTCCTCGTTTTTTAAAAATTAAAATTAAAACTCATAATTTAACAAAGCAAAAATAAAAGATATTTGACGTCATTTTTACCCATTAACGGTTTTTTTCTAAAAATCGGACGTCTTAATTACACTAATGGGGTAATTCTTTTGAAAATTCGATCGAAACAAGTACTTATTTTTCTATTTTTCGATAAGTATACCGAAAGAGATATTTAACGTCATTTTACCCATCATAATGATATTTTTTCCAAAAACCGAACGTCGCGATTATTCTTATGGGATAGCTCTTTCGAAAATCTAGTCGAAACAAATACTTATTCGGCTATTTAATTTTTCAAAGCAGCATATTCGCGATTACCCATAAAGGTGCTCCGATCGAATTTTCGAATAGTAATCCCGTAAGGTTGTGTTTGGGAACTAGCATTTCATTTCAAATTAATGATTTCGGACTCGTTTGGTTGACGTAGGAATTAAATTCCAATGGAAAGTTGTAATTCATTGGAATTTACTTCCTTTGTCAATTTCCTAGGAATTACATAATATTGTTTGTTTGACAATAGGAATTTTCATTTCCTTGGAAGTAATTCATGGGAATTGTTAATGACCAAGGGGTACATGGTAATCTAATTCCTATGTCTCATAGGAATTAACTTCCCTTGAATTTTATAATTCCTACGAATTTTAGATTTTTTGACAACCAAACAAATTAGCATAATACTATTTCCTAGGAACTTAAAATTCCAAGGATAATAGTGGTAACCATTCAATTATGAAATCATGAATGTAGAATTTGAGAATGACAAGGTTTGGGATGTCATTCTCAAATCCTCATCTTTAAACCATTTTGATAACAATTGTGGATATGACTCAAATTCAAATTTGAAATTCTAGTACTTGCCAAACACTAATTTTGAGTCAAATTCATATTTTCAAATGAAATCCTTATTCCCAAACATAGCATAAGGGTAATTACGATGTTCGTTTTTTGAAAAATCATTGTTATGAATTATGATGGGTAAAAATGACATTCAATTTTTTTGGTTTATGTGTCGCGAAATAGGCAAATAAGTACTTGTTTCGACCGGATTTTCGAAAGATTTATTTCATAAGGATAATCACGACGTCCGTTTTTTAGGAAAAAAAGGTATGATGAGTAAAATAACGTTAAATATCTTTTATTTTTATTTTGTTATATTATGTGTTATAATTTTAAGTGACAAATTGTTTTATTCGTCTTGATACAAAAATTATTAATATTAAATTTTATAAATTTTAATTATGCACAATTAAACATATTAAAAGTTATAATATTGGTTTGACACATGTGGAAAAGGCAAATGAAACAAATATGGTGAATAGGAGCGAGAATCGCCCGGTACAAACACAACTTTTCGTAATAATTAATAATTAATAATTAATAAATCTAATTAAAATAATTCAAAAAAATAATTCTAATTAAAAAATTAATAATTAATACTTTCTAAATATATTCTTTCAAAAAATACTTTCTAAATATAAATAATAATTTCTTCTCCTCCCACGTTGCACCTTCCTCCATTTTTACTCTACGCACTCTGTTTTAGAAAGAGAGAGAAAATTTAAAGAATCCCATTTGTTAAACAATTTCTTCTTCCATTTCATTTTTTTAATTCAACACAAAAGACGTAAGAAGAATCCCATTTGCTTGCCCTTTCACATTTCTGGAACTCCCTAGGGTTTTTTTTCTCTCTTCTTTCTTCCTCTGATACTGTTACTCATCCTCCAATGGCGGCTAACTCATCTCTTCTAAGATCTTCTCCTTCGTCTTCTCTTTTTCATTCCGATTTCTCCGCATCTCGCTCCTTCAATCAATCTAAGGTTTTTTTTTTTTTTTTTTTAAATTTCTTTTGTTCTTTCATTTTTCATTTAATTCATTTTTACGTATGATCTTGTTGTTTCAATTTGTTGCAGGTGTTTTTCAATGGTTCTAATCAAAATCTGAGCTCATTCAAGGTTCAGACTAGTGTTTTCGGCGCTGGCGACTCTTATTCTGTCCAGTTTAGTATATACACTTTGTTCCTTTTTAGTTGATTGTTTTTCTACGTTTATTGCATTTGAGACGTTGTTTTGTGCTTATGGATTTTTTGTATTCAATAATTGTGTTCATGTATAAAGCTTAGAAATTATTAATCTTTTTTGTAGAAAACAAATGAAATGTCTTTTTAAATAATCTTTGTTGTGACCGAGTGTATTATTGCTTCATGCAGGAAATGTAGGTCTACAGGTTTGCAGCCGATCAAGGCAACAGCTACTGAAATTCCTCCAGCAGTTCAAAGTGAGTGCCGTCCAATCTCCTCTAGTGTTTCTGTGTGATTTCCTATCATTAATCACTATCGATGATAACATTTGTTTTTTTCATTGCTGTTAGAATCGAGGAGCGGAGGCAAGACAAAGGTTGGAATTAATGGTATGCTCTCTTTCATTATTATGGAAGTTTAATGTAATTTGTCATGTCCTCGGTCTTAAAGATTGTTGTTCAAATTAGGCTTTTCTTTACTTTGAAATTGTGTCATGACTCATATAGTTGCTAGTTGATTTATATGATCAAAACTGTTTGAATGATAATCTGATAAAGGTCTTGAGCGTTTTCTTTTTGAGCAACAATCTGGATACATATTCATATTACAATTTTCTCTTCGTTGTATAATGATATGAATACCAATAATGAAGTCTTCTAAATTCTTAGGTTTTGGCCGGATTGGAAGGCTGGTTTTACGAGTAGCCACTTCGAGGGATGATTTGGAAGTGGTGGCAGTAAATGACCCATTCATTGATGCCAAATACATGGTGGGAATGGCTTTCTGTTTGGTTTGTATAATATGCGCAATTCGGTCTAATGTCATCCTTTTTTTCCATCCTTGTTATTTAGGCTTATATGTTCAAGTATGATTCAACACATGGTCCTTTTAATGGAACCATTAGAATTGTGGACGATTCAACCCTGGAAATCAATGGCAAGCAAATCAAAATTACAAGCATAAGGTTTTGGACTAGCTCTAACTCTCTTTTCATATATTAAATTTGAATGAACTCACATACATATATATTTGGCATATCAGATCAAGCTCCCTTGTATATTATATCCCAAGTTCTAATGACATTTTTATTCAGGAACCCAGAAGAAATTCCATGGGGTGATTATGGTGCTGAGTATGTTGTTGAATCTTCTGGTGTTTTCACAACATTAGAAAAGGCAGCTGCACACAAGAAAGTTAGTACAGTCTCCTTAGCTGTGCTTTCATCTTTTCTTAATATCTTGCACGCCTTTTTGTTAGCTATGTTTTTAATGTTCTTAATATGAAGTTTTCACATGATCTCATGTATATGGTTGGAGTAAACTTGAATAATTTGTCACTTTTTTCGACAGGGAGGTGCAAAAAAGGTTGTAATATCAGCTCCATCAGCTGATGCACCAATGTTTGTAATTGGTGTAAATGAGAAAACATACAAGCCAAACATGGATATTGTCTCCAATGCAAGCTGCACCACCAACTGTCTAGCCCCATTGGCAAAGGTGTACTTTAACTTCTATTATTTGCTCTCTTCTCACCGAAAAAATTTTAATTTCATGTATATGTTTAAAGTAAAGTTTTGACTCTGATCATTGCATGTTAAAATTTACTTGCATTTCTTTGAGCAATGCTATTGCATCAAGAACAAAGTTGGTAGTGAAAGTCGTTCCTATCGTATCAAGCCAAGTGATTATGGTTTTCAAATTTACAAAACCGGTACTGATACTTGAATTAAAATAAAAGTTATTACTCCTTACAAAATAAAAAAAATTCAAACATTAAAAGGTTATGGTAAGTTGGCCTATAACTTGGTGATCTCATCCAAGTTTAACTGATTTGATTAAATATTCTGTGATCGGATGTGATTTTCTGTGATATGATGTGTTAATTTTTCTAGCCCTTGAAATAAAGAACACCTAACTACTTATAATAACTTATATCTTGCTTGTTGAACTTACAACAACACCAATACCTTTGTTTTGATAGGATTGCTTCTACAATAACATCAAGTAATCAACAATGAATTAGTAGTTGGATAAGTGTAATGTTGTTAGTTTATTGTTGCTTCGATGACTTTGATGTGAAATAAGTTGATTCGGTCTTGCTCTATGTGATGATGTAGTTAGTTTAAGTAGCACGAAGGTTTTTAATATGTTCATATGTCTTTTCTTTTCTAAACAGACAAACGCTCATCTTGACTCATAAAAATGAAAAAAATGGTTTGCCTAAATGGTCAACAAGTTTCTAAAGGTTTAGACCTCATCAGGAAAGTTTTTCATGGCTTCCTGGGGGCACCAAAGGATATGATGTTGTTGAATGTTGATTTCGCCTAAACTTCTGCTGAATTTCTTTTTCCTAGATGTTTAAATCTATGGGATCAATATGATGTAACCACATTCAGTTGCTTGTTTTGTGTATTGAGCTGTGCAGATCTACATATGATTGAAATTGTGTTTTGTGATGTCATTGAGTCCTCAGATTATTTTATAATGGTGCTATGGGAATAGTCCTTGCCTTTTGAGATTCTCATTTTTTTCTTCATTCCCCTTGTGAATTATGGTTTGTGATTTCTGCCTTGAATACTGAACCTTGCGCTGGCTGCTTTAGCTGAAGTACTTTTTATTTGTTTCTAACAACTTTTAATGCTGTGTGGGGCAGGTTGTACATGAGGAGTTTGGCATTGTTGAAGGTTTGATGACTACCGTTCATGCTACTACAGGTTCTCTCTAAACTTCTTTTTAAGGCGTCATCTTTCTAAACCTATGATCATGTGCATCATTTTAATGTGATAGAACCCATTGATATCTTTTGACTGCTTTGATGACCCTTATTTGTGGATTTTCCAGCTACTCAGAAAACTGTTGATGGACCATCAATGAAGGACTGGCGTGGAGGCCGTGGTGCTGGTCAAAATATTATCCCTAGTTCTACTGGTGCTGCAAAGGTATGTATAATACCTATAGAACAAGAAAGATAGGGGGCATAAGATTTTGCATTTTGAATATCGGGATAAATTAAGTAGGTGAACTATTTTATAGCATTTCAGTTTGTTATAGTAAATCAAATGTGTGTAGGCTGTTGGGAAAGTCCTTCCTGAACTGAATGGAAAGCTTACTGGAATGGCATTCCGGGTTCCAACACCAAACGTTTCTGTTGTGGATTTGACTTGTCGGCTTCAAAAAGATGCTAGCTATGCAGACGTTAAAGCTGCCATCAAGTATGTCTTCACATTATTTATAGGATCTCTTGTTCCCATTCTTTGCACTTACTATCTACGATTAGTTTAAGATCTTTCCAGGCATGTTAAGTATTCAGTGATCTGTCTTTTATATGACAATGTTTTCATTACAGGTTTGCTTCAGAAGGTCCACTGAAAGGTATTCTTGGATACACAGAAGACGATGTTGTCTCAAATGATTTCGTTGGTGATTCAAGGTATTCTAATTTCTGCTGGAACTGTGTGCAAATATTAAGCATCCCCTCAACTTTAGTTTATTCTAACTATATGACCAAGTATTTTGTGTGTGTGTGTGTGTGTGCAGTGTGCACACATGTGCTGTTTGGATTTTATACTTGCCATGCATAACTGTGTCTGTGTTATTCTCATACTTCCTCAGGTTTTTTGTGTCGCTACACTTGTTTTTACATTATCTAGTACACTATTTTTACCTTCAACATTTATGGTCGTAAATAACTAAAAGTTATAAAAAGTGATATTATAAAATTGCGCATCTAGATGAATCAAAGAAGATCACACTTGACTATATTTTTGGTTATGCATAAAAATAGCAAGTCAAACAATATTGCTGGATAAAAGTAGTTACAAAGCAAATGTAGCAACTAAAAAATCGAGAGGCAATATTGTATGAAATTTGATCTATTCAAATCAATGTCCTTTCTTGTAATTACTATTTGGTATAAGGGAATGTGACTTGTGAGACTTTAAGATGAGACTTTTAAGTTGAAACTTTGAAGATAAAAAAGTCTCATCCCTTGTTTGGCATGTAAGGGACTTGGGAGAAAAGAATGTAAGTGAAAGTCTCAACTCAATTACCCACCCTCCCCCAAGACATTTTTCTTGGGGACTTTACTTCATTTTAGTCCCATTCACTATTCCCATTCCCCCTAAACAAACAAAGACTTAGACTTATTTTTGAAATAAAGTCCCATTCCCTTCCTCAACTCCCTCTTGCCAAAACACTTATATGTGAAATGGAAATATTTTGACATCACAGTTCGATGCCTCATTTATTCTAATTTGTGGGCTTTGATTCTTTACTCAACTTCGCAATTCTGTCGCTGTTTTAGATCAAGCATATTTGACGCCAAGGCTGGGATCGCTCTGAGCTCCTCTTTTGTGAAACTGGTTTCTTGGTATGATAATGAGTGGGGATACAGGTATAGATTTCGTACTGTTTTTTCTTTCATCGAGTCACATGTGTTTCTTTCATTTATGGTTCATGTTTTTTCCAATCAGTACCTAATAAGTTTTCTCTTCCGCCTACTGCAGTAATCGAGTTTTGGACTTGATCGAGCACATGGCCTTGGTGGCTTCCAGTTAATTTATTTGAACTTCGAAGCAAGGAACCGGAGTATTGTCTTTGTGTTATTTATCCAACGGGCAAGCATTTTAAAGTAGGTAGAGATTGATACTATATAGTTTGCATAAATTTTGTTCCTTAAGCTCTATACGCCCACGGCTTGTGAAATGTCTCATGCCAATAATAACGTACGTATGGAAGCCACTGCCCCCGGCCAGGTGTGTAAACCTGTTGGCTTTATATGTAGTTGAATTCTTTTGTGAACTTGTGACATGTGCCTGTTTTCTGGGTCTAAAGAGTAAAGGAATTTGGGCAGCTTATGGTCTTTGTTAAACTGAAACATAAGCACTGGTGACTGCCCATTTCCTACAATTTTATATGGAAAATTTTTTCTATGGAAAATTTTATATGGTCGTCATCATCATACCCAGTGTTCCCGCACATAGATAGGAAAATTTTATATGGTGATCCGTTATATTTCGAATTCTATATGGTGTTATTTTCTGGGAACTCTTTTAATAACCTTTACCCCTAAATTTTAATGAGAAAAAAGTCGTCAGATGTCATTTTTCATAACTTTTTTAGAAATCACTTTCATTTTTCTTTTGAGAGATTCTACATGATATTGTTTTTTTTATTTTTCAAGATGTAACCTCTTGACAATTACATTGGATCAAGGGTTTTAGTCTTTTGATTCTTGTGTGCACCACTTCAGCCAGGAACTTAGTTGAGGCAGTACTAGCTGTCCTTTTCTGATTTGTTTTTCACATATAATATAATACACCTATAATGGGACCTTTAAAATATTCTATAATGCTCCATAGCTCTATTTAAATGCACCTAAAACATCATGGGTAAATTTATTGGAAATGAGAATTAGGTTGAAAAATAAGATTAAAAATAAGTTGCTGGTAGAAATTAGTGATTATAATAGAGAAAAATAATAAATTTGTGAATAAAACTGAGTGAGGTCATTACCAAAAAGAAAAGAATGTGAAATGAGTGATAGTGCTTTTTAAGAGAGACGTTAGGAATCTGGGTTTAATACTCGCTATTTTTTTTTTTTTGAAAAATATTCGCTATGTACTAGCTAATTTTTATCTCTGAATTCCTTCTGCTACCTTAGCCTATTTATTATCAAAAAAAAACAATTAGATCAATTTAAGTAAGATAATGGAACTAGATCTTTGAATAAAGGGTAATGTAGTAATTTAACAACCTATGTTGAAAAAGTATGAGAATAAATAAGTATACTATCAGTGAAAAAAAACTTTATATGTTGCGGTTATTTTTTGTTGGAAATTGCGGTTTTTAAGACTTTATGCTTTGTTTTTTTAATCCAAAACACATGGAGCATATATAGTTTTTTTTAGTGATAGTTTCCTTAAAATCGCTATATAAAGTTCGTTTTTAATTTTTTTAAAATAAAATTAATACTAATACATAGAATAATTAATTAATCAACAACATAATAAGGATAAAAATATCTCAAATAATTCAACCTTTTTATGATTTTCATTGATTAATCATGAATAATCTTAACATTAGGGTTTTGCCTAGAGTAAACTCTATTTAACCGGATGGTTTGCTATAATAAGTAATTTGCCAAAAAAGTAAGTTGAAAATCAATGTAAAATTAGAGAAAATTTTTGAAAATTTTAATAAAAAATTATAAATTATAAAAATAGAAAAAATATCAATATTTTTTGCAATTTTTTTGACATTTTATTTTAATTTATCTTTTTTTAAAAAATCAAAACTTGCTATATAGCAAGTCATCCAGTTACCAAGTAAACAATAGGCAAATATCCTAAAGTTTGAATTATTCATTGTCAAATAATAGGTGAAGTTATTATAGGAAAAGCATGAAAATATTGAACTATAATATAATAATAAAAGGGATATTTTACATGTTAGCAACAAACTTTTGCAAAGATTAGTTGTAGCAAATCTTAATTTTTTTTTCCGCAAAATAGCATTGTACTTTTGCAATTTCACAACTAAACGTATAACCTAACGTTTTTTGGGTATTAATATTACGACAACTTCATTCCAAAAGTACAATGATATTTTGTAGAATTTTAAGGAAAGAAGGTTACTGTATTTTTTTAACAAAAGACAAAGGTAAAAATGAAATTTTATAACTCAACGTATAAACCAATGTTTATTGAGCATTAATGTTACGACAATTAAAATTTATATTTATGTATACATTTATATTAACAACTTGTGTATTGCACGGGTTTTTATACTTGTTCTTACTTAAATTTAAAGACATTTTATATAATTTTTAAATTATGTTGCCATTTTTAACAAAATTGCATAGCAATCATTTATTTTTAGGAAAAATTACCGATACAAGTTTTTGTTAATTTCCCTACAATAATACCAACTATTGATTAAACATGAATAATATTAACTTAAGGGGTTTTTTTCCTAGAATAATACCAACTTTAGTTTATTAAATAATTTATCAAATTTTTTTTGTCATATAATCTCCAATAATTTGATTTTTAACATGTTAGGTATATTCTAGAGAAACAACCTTTGGTATTATTCTTGGTTAATTAAAAATTAGTATTATTACAGAGAAATAAACAAAATATTGTATTATTCCTGTTAATTTTTTCTAATTTTTGCTGCTATCAAAAGATTTTACAAAAACAATAATCAAATCTTTTAGGAAAACTTGCCATGAATAATCCCAACTATCACCCGTAGGCCAGAAATAATCCCAACTATTGATTATTTTTTAATAATCCTAACTATTGATAACGTTTGCTGAAAACAGTCCCGTTAGGTTTGCAACCGGCTTTAGCAGGATAACTTAAGTAATTTTATTTTTACTTTTTTTTGTCTTTCCTTCATAATAAAATAGGTAAATTCAATGTCAAAGCAATCCCACCCTTTCATCTTCAACAATGTTGTTAGAATTCATCTTCAAAAACCCATTAAAATACTTTTACCATTGATGACCAATTTCTAACCCTAGAATACCTGAACCTACTGCACTAAACTGAGCTACTGATTTTGAGGATGTTGTTGTTTACATGTATGTGTTGATTTGTGGACTGATTTTTGTTGAAATTGTTCCTCTGATTTGAGAAATTTGTGTTGAATTTGTGAATTTGTGTTGAATGCATTTGGAAAATTGTTGCTCTGATTTGTGTGCACTAATTTCTGAAGCTGTTGTTTTTGTGCAACATACATTTCGAAGTGTGCACTGTGTCTGCCTGCTGATTTGTGCAACAACTGCTAGTGTGTGCAACTGTCTGATTAGTGTGCAACAGCAGCTGTATTGTGCTTCTGATTAGTGTGCACTGTCTTGTGCTGCTGCTTTGTGCAACATACATTCCCAAGCTATACTGATTTGCACAACATATCCCAAAATACATGCCCAAGCACAAGTGCAAATACATTGCTTTCAATAGCTTTCAATAATTCATATGTAAATACAATCACAAAACATAGCTTTCAATAATTCATTACATTCCCAATAATTCATTACATAGTTGAATATACCTACTTCCAATTACATTGCTTTCAATATTTCATTCATTAGTAATTGCTACTTGGTATATTTCTAATGAGAAATTCCTAAGTAAGTACAAATACAATCACAAAACATATGAACCAAGAGAACAAAAGCATAAATCCTAAAGCCTTCACTCCTCCATTAAGATTTGCATTTTTCAGTTTTAGTGAGTTAACAACCTCTTCCATGACCCTTTTCTTGTGCTTTATTTTTTTGAATTTTGTCAAATAATGCTCCAATTTTAACTTCTAATTATTCATGCTTCTCGATCTGGTCAATTGGGATTAGGGTTTGAATACTTAGAAGAAGAAGAAGAATTCATTGAAGATTTAGGGTTTAGGATGAATGAAGAAGAAAAAGAAGATGGAGAGGATGAAGGATGAATGAAGAATCAGGGTTTAGGATGAATGAAGAAGAAGAAGATGGAGAGGATGAAGGTTGAGTTTGAATGAAGATTTAATAAAGAAAATTTTAAAAAAAGGAAAAAAAAATTACTTCAAATTACCTGCTACAGTCGGTTCCAAACCAAACGGGACTGTTTTCAGCAAACGTTATCAATAGTTAGGATTATTAAAAATAATCAATAGTTGGGATTATTTATGGCCAACGGGTGATAATTGGGATTATTCATGACAAATTTTCCAATCTTTTATTACACTTTTTTCTAAATTCAAATTACCAAATTACCTATCTCATCTATATAAATAGCACCTCTTTTTTTATCTACACTTTCACCTTCTATATTCTTTCTTATAAGAATTAAATCAATGTGGTCATAAAAGTTATCATGCTATTAACTTTCTAAATGAAATTACATACGATAGACTATAGAGTATTTTTAGAGAAAATGGTGAAGTTATTTCTATATTCATCTCTATTCTAATTTCTAACCAATGAAAAGATTGTAGATTTTTCCATCGTTTGTTTTTGTAAATTATTTATCAACAAAAATAATTCTATACTAATGTGATTTACTTCAACATATTTAATGTGTAATTTTGTTTTTAAATATTTTGATTGAGTTAATATGTAAAAAGATTCAATGTTCATATTCAATGGTCTATTATCAAATTGTTATAATTATATGATATTGATTGATTATTATATTCTACTAGAAAAATTTAAACTTGATAACGATGATATAATTACATCTTTATACAAAAAAAAGATGCTTATAAATGTTAATATTAAGAAATTCGTATATTGCATTAGTTTCTATATTATCATTATCATTATCATTATCATTATTATTATTATTAGTATTATTATTATTTTTTGGCAAAGTAAATCTTATAAAATGTCAGAAAAATAGCCGAAGCTTACAACGAGTTCACCAGACTGAGAGGTCTAGCCAAACGAAGCTCCAAGGGACATGCCCCTTGTCATTCGCTAGGTTGGAAAGGCGCCTCCAAAAAAGAAGAATGTATCTCCTAGACTACACAATAAAGTTAGAACACTAGACCATTACAAAAGTCATTCTTTACAAAAATATAACTGTGCATTTGTCTTTCACTGATCAAAGTCACACTCTTGGATCAATAATACAATAAGTCTTGGTCCAGTAGTAGTACTGCCAGCATTATAATTCACAAAAAATCAGCATACCATAATGGCTTTAGGGACCAATGTCATGGTCCATAGGATATCCCAAAGCCAACCAAGCCTCTTCAATAACACTGTGGTGTTAGTCAGCAGCATCAGACAAAACAACCAAGTGCAGCAGGTAGTAGTATCATTACATATCAGCAGCCTACTTGCTTTCATCCGCCTATTTTGGTGTTTGTGAAGGCAGCAGCCTCAGAGACCCATTACCGGGGCCATACACAGAGCACATTGAGGCTACAAGCAACATTAGCAGAGCTAAATAATACCAGAGAGCAGCAGCACACAGGTCTTCAAAACAAAGTGCAGCAGGCAGCTGTACCAGCCTAGATATACAATCAGCCTAGCATGTTGTTTGTGAAAACAACAGCATCAAGAGGCCCAGTTCTATTCATGTACGTATCCAAAAAGCTAACTATGCCAAACACAAATGTTAAAACCATCTACCCTTACTATGAGCATTAATGATTAGAGTGGCACCCAGTAGAGTGTATCCCAACCAGCTAACCATGTCAAAACAAGTATAGAAAACCAGCTACCTAGTTAACTAATTAACATCACTAGAAAACAGTGTTCAAATATACCTATTCAGCTATTCTATGTATTAACATCTATATAACAAAACAAGAAACCAGCAGACAAACCACAACACCCAAAAGCCATTCCGTAGAGTCTTACCATTAGGCTTAAAGGGAAATAGGACCTTAAAGCCTTACAGCCCAGCCGCAGTGGCGGACCCAGGAATTTCAAACTGGGGGTACAAAACACGAACGTCATACAGTGGCGGACCCAGGAATTCCAAACGAGGTCTTGCCATCGAATCTCACCTAGCCCTCCCCTCCCATCAACCTACCCCATATTAAAAATAAAAATAAAAATAAAAATACTTGCGCTGGGCAGTCATGTGACACTTGAAGAAGGAATGAACCCTAATCAACTCAAAGTCTCTAGCATCACAAACGATGGGCGAAAATTTTTTCAAATATTCTGACCAACTCATGCAAGTCAATTGTGAAAAATTCAAAGATAATGTTGTCATCTAAAGATTTTTTAAATAAAAATAGAAAAATCCAAGAAAAAAAAGATAAATTTTTGAAAAATGCTTTTTAAATTTTGTGAAAAATTTCCAATACAATATGTTGAGTCCTTCAAATATAACTAACACAAACATGTTTAGAAATAACAAAAGAAAAATCTAATTTTAAAAATCTCACTCTTTCTCCTTCTCTTTTAAAAAAAAATCCAACCTTTATACTGCTCAAAGTACTGACCTCGTTAAGTTACTTGCAACATTTAACATTAAACAAATTAAAAACCAAAATGTCGAATTACTAAGAGAAAAACTAGCATAAAGGTTAGATTTTTAAAAAATAATCGAAATGTGAGATTTTTAAAAGACAACGAGCAAAAATGGAATTTTTTAAATTAAATTTTTCAAAACAACTTTTCGAGGTTGAGCAACGAGTATCCTCACTAATGACAGGTTAAGAGATAAAAAGTACAGAATAAAAATCAGGTTAGTTTATCCTAGTAATCCTACCAATAAAACCTCAATTGAAAATCGAATACACCATATGTTGAACGAAATTACTTCAGAAAAAAAAAATCAAAATTTCATTAAAAGAACTCACTGATGTCCAAAACCACGATTTGGCAGTAGAGAAAGAGTATAACACCATATGTTGAACGAAATTACTTCAGAAAAAAAAAATCGAATACACCTAATTTTTTTTTTAATTTTTTTTTTCTGAATTTTTTTTTTTCAAACTGGGGGTACAACTGTACCCCCTTGTCACTTAATTGGGTCCGCCCATGAGCCCAGGGGTAGTCTTACTACCAACCCTGGAAACATGGGTTAACCATTGGGACGTGTTTCTCGCCTTCCAGTGATGGTGTTTACCTCCACTGAGGTTATAACCACTTCCCCGGCTTATTATTATTATTATTATTATTATTATTATTATTATTATTATTATTATTATTTACATAATAAATACAACAATTCATTATATATTCATCAACGTCAACCAATCACAACAATCTCATCCTCACCGAATTAATAATTATGGAGGGAGCGACTACTAACATATATTTTATAAAGCAATTCAAAGACTTCATACTGATAAATAAGTTTATTTTAACCGCAAGCGCACGGTGTACGTGTAGTCACGGGTCGAACACAAGGAAGTTAGGACAAGAAACTTGCCAATCTCTACTAATTATATTGCTTAAGGAGATAAAAGATTGATTGATTGATTGTAATTTAACAAGCTAAAAATGCAATAAGAAAATGTGATTAAACTATATGATGAAAATATCTAGGGTGTTGGGAATCCCCTAAATTCTTGTATTATCAAACTCTTATTAGTGTCTATGAAATGTCGGATTAATTATGTGATTAAATATGATCTTGTTGATCTCAAACTCTTGCTCTGTTGATTAACTATTAGATTTAGACCCTACTAATCAAATTCTCACACGCTAGTTTTATTGAACGAATTAATAAGAATTTAACTAAATTTTACCCTAAAGCAAAGTCGATCCCAATCTCATACGCTAGTTCTATTGACTAGTCCGACAAAGCGTATTTAACTTAGGGTTAATTAGCACAATTTAACCACTTTAATCATTGTTTCATAGACACATCTAAGAATCAAATCATACTTGACAATTAGGTTCAAACCCTAACCCTATAAAACGGATCTATTCCCTAATTATGATAAAAACAATAAATAAAAATCTTAGAATGAAACTAAGTATGATAAGATATGATAATAATTAAACTATGAGACAACAATTAAAGATTCAAGAGCCAAAAAATATGAAAAACAATACTACTTTTAATGAATAACAATTTCTAAGAAAATAATTAAAGTTTGACAAAGGAAGATTAAACTAATACAAAATTGATAAAGAAAGATTAAACTACTAATAAGAAAGTAAATTAAAGACAGAAATTAAAAGCTTACAAGAAATAAAAATGGTCTCTAATGGAGAAAGATTAAGGAGGAAGGAGGAAGAAAAAAAGGGTTTCAATCTCCCTTCTCATGCGCTCCCTCAAGGAGGCTTAACCTAATTCTCTCTTATTAACCCACTAAATATACCCCAAGAGGTTAATTAAAATAAAGATAAAAGAAAATAAAACAAAATTAAAGTAATTGCAAAAGATTGCACGAAAAAAATAGATGCAGAAGCCGACTCGGCGGCCACTTCCTCGGCCAGGAAGCCGAGTCGGCGGTTTTGGCTGACAGATTCTGCAAACTTCAAATGTTCGCCATTTCTTACTCGTTTGTTGGATTCATCATGAAAATCATAAGAATTATGCTTAAAAAAATCAAAATCACTCAAAATCAACTTGAATAACCAAAACGAGTTTAATAGCATAAATCTTCAAAATAATCACGGAATTACTAACAACGACCATCATTAAAGAGTATAAAATGATATGAATAAGTGCAAATAATTGCACTTATCACACACACACACACAAACACACACACATTTATATATATGTATGTATGATCAAATAAGAAGAATTTTAAAATAAGAAGGATGAGAAGAATTTTTGTTTAGTCACTATATATACGAAGTATGTTGTAAATAAAGAACATTCTTCAAATTTATGCTATAGTTACTTTTCTGCGTAACATAGTGACATTTATAATTAAATGTTTTTAGCTCAATCGAGACCTTAGATTTTTTTATCTTATTTAAATCAATGATGTAGAATGATTCTTATCCTTCTCGTTTCGTACACTTTATTAAATATAAATTTTAAATAGAGATGAAATTATATATTATCAATATAAAATTATTATATTTCTTAATAAATCGATAGAAAATTTTAGACTATATAGAGTTTTTAATGAAAATAAATCTCATATTTTAAGGTAAATCTGGGTAATCTTCCATAAACGTTTTTACATTGATTCTTTATCATTCTCAAAATAATTTTGAATATAATGTATCTTTTATTTCTTGATGAAACAATTTAGAAATTAAAATTTTTATGAAGTAATTTTATTTAGCAAATACTTCAACATAAAAAGGCAAATATATATATTCTAAGAAACGTCAATTGGAAATTTTATATAGCTTTTAATTTCAAAATTATAATTTTTTGAAACACAACAAAAAATATAACATTCTAAGAAAATTTTAATTAAAAGAATATATCTAATTGTGACATATTACTCATATATTAAGGAATAAGTTAATGTTAATTTTAGTAAGAATTATTTCATATGACAAATCACTAAGAAAATCCCATGTGAAATTTTACATATTTTTTATGAGGATGTTTATGATTGTATAATTTTGATCGCACTCTCCTTATGGGTATGAGTCTGGCAGCCTGCCATCGTCCTTCCCTCCCCACACCTTAATCATAGTTTTCTATGAACAGGACACAGTGAGTATGATAATGATGAATGATGATGTTTATGATTGTATAATACTCCTATAATATGACTATGAAGTACTTCCTCTATTCCAATTTACTTGCAACGTAGGCTTTTCACGTAGTCAAATACACTAATTTAATTCTTAATATCTCAAACTATGTATAACAAAAATTATAAAAATTTGATATTAATAATCTTTGCAATGAGACGAATCAAACAAGATCTCACTTATCTATATTTTAACTTATAAATTAAAAAATAATCATAAATTTAGAGTAATGAATAAATATTGTCATTTTGCTCAATATTGTAACAAATATGAAACGGACGATGTATCTTCATAGTAGTATTAGTTAGTGTTGAAAATAAAAATTATAGAAAAATTATACAGGTGCTCTCTTGAGAGACCGTCTTTTGTAAAGACGACTCTCGAAAGTCCAATCCAAATCTATATTTACGGCCCGTTTGGTTAGTGGTACTAAATGATGGTAATGAGAATGATTTATAGTGTAAAATTTCATCAAAATTTTCATGTCATTCCCATAGTAATGAAACTTTGAAAACAAAAAAATTTTTTGTTCACAAATTTCCATTACCTCCTAATACCACCTCTCTCATTGGTAATGCATTGGAATGAATTTTATGAACAAAATGAGATAATTGAAGGTGGTCAAACATGGCCATCATCCCTTCAAGATAGCCAAAAGATTCTTTAACCAAAATTACACTAGTTTTTCATTCCCATTGACACGATTTATTACCACCTACCAAACGAGCCGTTAGAGTTTTAACAATTTATATTTAGAATTGAACTGGACTTTTGAGAGCAATCTTTACAAAATACGTTCTCAAATAAGAATTTGTGAAAATTATAATAATAAATAATTGTTTGTAAGACTTTAGGGAGTAATTTGTAAGGCATGAAACCCCATTTTTGACCATCTTCATTGCAATCTTGATAGAAGCCCTAACCCTCCAGCTCTTTCTCCTTTCTATGACTGCAACTGCACTCTATCTATACTCCCTCTTTTTGTCTCCTTCTAGTATTCATTATTCACCTTAATTCTTGATTTCTTCTTCCAATCACTTGTAACACTTTTCGATCTACCAATTTCTCCATCTTTTTTTCATTTTCTTCCATTAAAGTCTACTTTTTTAAGTACTTTCTTCTTTAATTTGCAATTAATTTCTTGGGTTTTTCATTTCTTATAAGTTTCCTTAATCATTTCCATGAACTGGGTCACTTGATTTTTGTCGGTTGGTTCACTTTCCCGCCTGCTCTTACAGGTTAGTTTATCATATTAATTTTCTCCATTTCTTGTTCTAGAATCATCTGACATGTAATTTATTTTGTGGGATCTCAAGAAACTGACTTGTTTTAATTTTGCATGTTGATCTTAATATTCTTGATCTGAAAATTTGGGTCTTTTGAGACCATAAGTGGGTCTTTTTTACTTTGTACTTTTATTTATTTTTATTGGGATCTATTTTTTTTATTTCATTTTGTTAGCTTAAAAGTCTTCTCTTTCATTATTTGGGTTTTCTGCTGCAAAATGATTATGATATCAGTTGTTCTTATTTAGATTGTATATGTATTTATATTCTGTAGTGGTATTTCTGATACTTATGAATGCTAATTTTTTTGATTTATATGTAAGTTTTAGCCTTTTCTGAATTGCTACTTGTTTGTAGTTTTGAAGCATCAAATTGGAGTGTTTGTTACGATGCAATTTATGGGGAAAACTCGTTTCATATCGATTCGCTTTATATGCTCTTAGATTGTGTTGGTTCATGTGAAATATATATCAAGGGGTGTTTTGGTAGCTGTTTTTGATGGGTTTTTTATATTTTCTTACGACGTGAGAAGTAACAAATAAACAAGCAAATTCATCCTCTTCGTTTCCTTTCCATTTTTATTGTGAGTTGTCACACCAAAAGTCTTGTACATGTGATACTTTCTATCAATTAACATCAAAGAGTTGTTTTGTTCTAGGGTTTTTCTCTATTTGTTATTTTGATTGGGGGAACATATAGTTAGTTCTATTTAGATTGGATATTCATACACTTAAATTCTTAGCGGACTTTGTAATATGCATATGCTTTAGAGAGTGTGTGTGTGTTTGAATACAAATGAAAGGACAAGGGGTGGGAAGATAGATGAGTTTTTCTTCCATACCTCGCCATCGTAGGAAAGATTTGTTTTTACATAATGTAAAAACTTTCATCTTTCCAATTCCTTCTCCTTCATTTTCCTCCCCTTCTCTGAGGAAAACTCACCCCCTTATTTTCTTCCTCTTTTTTCCAAAAAAACTATGCTTTGCATTGGTGATGTTTACTGGGATATCATTCTCGGATTGCACTATGATTGAATATCCAAAATCTTACAGATGTTTTTTCTTAGAGAAATTTAGATGTTGTCACTTAATTTAATGACATATATGGAATATAGACAGTGAAGTTGGTGGGAAATGGTAAAAGTGCTTCCATATAATCCTCAAAACGCATATGCGCACTCTAAGTCGGAGCTTCTTTATGGCATTGGGGTTATGAAATGTATTTATCTTGTTCAACTCAAGAAAACAACTAACTAATCAGTTATGTTTTTATGTTCTCAACTTTTTAGTAATCATTGAACAAGGTCCCCTAGTACGTAGGCGATGGGTCAAGCTTCTGTTATGGGGCTTTATTGGGTAGAATACTAGAATTCATTAATAATGGGCAATTATAGGGTCAAAGTAGCTCATTATTAGCAGGCAACAGATGAATAGCGTGCCCGTTTTCCATCCATTATCTCCCCTAATTTCTTCCCAATCATCATTTTTTCAATTTCTCCCGATTTTTACTGTGCTCTCCTATGAGTCCTCTTTAAAAGAATTCTGCATATATAATGGTCATGAGACCCTGTGACTAGCCGTATTTTGTTTTTGATCTCTTTTGAAGTTCAGTCCCTGTATCTATTTTATAGTGTGCTGAATTTGGTCTACTATGTTTGTTATATGCAAGAGATGGAAAGAGGAGTGTTCTTTTACATGAATGATGCATTGTTCTTGCTTTAATTTTTGAGATTATTTCTGCCAACATCTTACCGTATCTGTAACTTATTTCTTCATTTACAGGTAGATGCCATTTTTATTGTTGGGGTTGACTAAAAAGTTTCAAGTTAAAGAAGCTTAAAGTGTTCCTTGAGATTGAATGTGACACAGTTTTCAGTTAATATATTCTTTTTATCTCAATCCCCATGGTATTTTATGATGAAATTGAAGCCTCTTTGATCTCTTACAAAGGTAAAGGGTCCTGATACTCAAAAACTTAGTATGGAACATTCCAATGACTATGCACAAGTTTCCACCAGCTACGCTGCTGGAAATGAGGAGGTTCATCCTGTCTCTGAGAGGTTTATGCAAGATGCTACAAATTGCATAAACATGAACATGAGACCTCCAGAAAGTAGTGCTCCAGAAGTCAAACCGGTTAATTTTTCCATACAGACGGGAGAGGAGTTCTCTCTTGAATTTATGCGTGATCGTGTCTTTCCACGGAAACCTGCCATCTCAAAGGCTATGGGTGACCCACAAGGTGCACCAACTTATATGGATATAAAAGGTATCTTAGGAATAAGTTGTGCGGAGTCTGATAATGGCTCAGATATATCTATGCTTACATTGGCAGAAAAAGGTCCGAAAGAGTTTGACCGAAAGAACTCATTGTATGATGGAAAAACTTCCCATGGATCAATGCGATCAGTACGTCAAAATTCCTCAGCTTATGGAAGTAGTCGAGGTTTTCATGGATATGCTTCATCTGGAACGTCAGATGGCTCATCATCTAAGATAAAGGTACTCTGCAGCTTTGGTGGTAAGATCTTACCTCGGCCGAGCGATGGAAAGTTCCGGTATGTTGGGGGTGAGACACGTATCATGCGAATAAATAAAGATATTTCTTGGCAGGAGCTCAAGCAGAGAACTTCCATGATATTAGATTGTCCTCATACCATTAAGTATCAGCTTCCAGGGGAAGATCTTGATGCTCTGGTGTCTGTATCAAGCGAAGAGGATTTGCAGAATATGATGGAAGAGTGTAATATTTTAGGTGATGGAGAAGGGGCAAAGAAACTTCGTCTATTTCTGTTTACCTCGAGTGATTTAGAGGAGTCTCATTATACTTTGACTGGCGGTGATGTTGATTCTGAGTTTCAGTATGTTGTTGCTGTTAATTGCATGGACATGGACATTAGAAAACACTCGGGCATGCATAATTTAGATGCATCAATGGGTTCAAATGCTAACCGAGTGGATGGTGCAGTTGGAGTAACCAGTTCTTCTCATGTTGAAGGTCCCGCTCAATCAACAGGAACGCCTTTACAGTCATTTGTACCTGGACCCGGCAGCAGCTATCCACTTCTTCCGAATCAGTTTCGTGGACAGGTGAGTCACCATGAAGATTTGAAGGGGTATCAGCTACATGGTAGTCATGATGTGCAACCCCCTGTACACTCTCGTGAAGAAAGTATTACTGCTATGTCATTGCATGGATTATCAGCAAATCATCAGAAACAGACGGAAGCTCAGGTACGTGTTTATGATTTTGAAATGAAGTTTGAAACAATTGTTGTCGTTTGTGTTTGATAACACTCTAAGCTTGATCTGTTCTTTCAGTCTCACCAAGTTGATGTAAATAGTAATCTTCCCGCTGAAGAAACATCTGGCTCTGCTGTCAATTGTGATTTACCTCCAAAGGGTGAAAAAAGATACCAGGAACATATTATGACTTCTCCATCTGATGCGGTGTATGTACCACGTGCTTTGGAGCCTACAAATCCAGAATATGCTCACCCTTTTGACCATGCATATGCTTCTGAACATGCTCACTCGGAACCTAATTCATTCAACATGAATTATAATGAACTTCCTGCCACCCAGAGACCTTATCTGTCAGTCAACATTCCTAGGGAGCAGGGAGAGATGCTGAACAGGCTAACTAAGTCTGATGATTCACTCAACCCTCAGTTCCTTATGTCACATTCTCATGCTTCAGTTGGACAGCAAGATACAGCTACTGGCTCTAAAATGGTTGACAATGAAGGAGTCAATTTTCCAGTAGACAAGGAGAATGTGTCAAGACAAACTGTTTCTGGCACTATTGAACAGACAAATGCACCTGAGCAAACGCCGTTTGTAGAATGTAACTCAGAAATGTCTTGCCCAGATGATAAGCGTAAGGGACAGCTAGTTGATCGGGTTGAACACGGGCATGCGCGATCTGATGTAAGCCAACCATCTAATAGTCAGCAAGCTGATCATGCTTCTAATCTCACCGAATTTAAATGGGCAGATGAGACCAGCCAAACCTCCACCGGTGCTGAGAGTATCCTTATAGATATCAATGACCGATTTCCTCGTGACCTGCTCTCAGACATATTCTCAAAAGCTATTTTATCTGAGGAGTCATCTAGCATTAATCAACTACCTCATGATGGGGCTGGCTTGAGCATGAATATTGAAAACCATGATCGAAAGCATTGGTCTTTTTTTAAAGATTTAGCTAAGGATGATTTCCGAAAAGATGTTTCTTTGATGGATCAGGATCATCCTATTTATCCCTCTGGACATGCCAAAGTTGATGAAGAACTTTCCGGAGTTTACCAGTTTACACCTTTGTCAATTGATGGGATTCCCTCCAGGGGTGTTGATACTCATGTTTTTGGCGATTTTGGTCACCGAGATTTATCAGGTACTGGTTTAGTTAACCAAGTAGTCTCTGCATCAGAGTTTAATCCCTCGCAGGCAACCTATAGTGAAGTTGTCCAATTTGATGGTGTTGGGACTCCGTACCCAGATTATGAGGTATTTTTTGTAATGAGAAAATCAATTTTTTGAGATGCTTTAAATGTATGATGGTAAGTAATTATCTTATGCTTTTATTTGTTAGGAGGCAAAGCAAGAGACGAAGCATATTGGTCTTCCTCCTCTAGATCCTTCCCTTGCGGATATTGATATTAATACCTTACAGGTATCATCATTGTATCACTAAATATATTGATTTATTGACATTGCAACTTTGTACTTGTTTGCTTTTTAGTTTTTAGTGGAAAGTGTTCAAACCGTCAGAATGTGAGTAACACTGCCCACAATTTAAAATGTTCTTGCTTAATTGACTTATCTCAGTGCTTTTATTGTATTACGCTAAAAGTCATTTTGATTTGAGGGCTTGCTTGCATCTCTTTGATCCACATTCCCTTATTATAAGATTAAAATTTTGGGAAATAATTAATTGCAATCCTGCTAATGCTAGATCTGCTCTTTGTATCACTCATAACTCAAAAGTGTGCATCCCTTTGATTGGGAAATTTGGGGGGGGGGGGGGGGGGAAAGTAACTGCAGCCCCCTGTAATGCTAGATCTGTTTTACTTTCAAAAGGCATCCCTCTAATCATTTGTTGTTTGTTGAATCAGCTCATAAAGAACGATGATCTTGAAGAGCTTAGAGAACTGGGTTCAGGAACATTTGGCACTGTATATCATGGAAAATGGAGGGGCACAGACGTTGCTATCAAGAGAATAAAGAAAAGTTGTTTCACTGGTCGATCATCTGAGCAAGAGAGACTGGTACCTATTTGTTCCATTAAAAACAATTCTATACCATTTCTGAACCTTTTTTTTCCATAAAAATGATAATTTAGCGTTGTCGTAACTCGTAAGAGCCAATATTGATTCACTGAACTGTAGACTAGGACCCACATACAGGTTTTCTATATGATTTGTGGTAATGAGATATTATGTTCTCAAGTTAGACGAGAACTACCTTTTGGTTGTTACCGACTATGTTTTTTACTTGCAATTTTCTAGACTGTAGAATTCTGGCGTGAAGCTGACATCCTTTCAAAACTACACCATCCAAATGTGGTAGCATTTTATGGTGTTGTTCAAGATGGACCCGGAGGAACAATGGCCACAGTTACAGAGTTTATGGTTGACGGTTCTTTGAGGCATGTTCTTCTTAGAAAGGATAGGTAAAGATTCTGGCTCTTTTACGGCTTTCTTAAAAAATTGGAAGAGGAATGAATAATAGTCGGCTTAATTATTGATGACCGACACCTTAATTGTACTTGGTCCTTTGATTGTTTTCTGTATTCTTCTGCATTGCCTCTTTTCTTATTTTCTCTCCAACATGAAAACACTCCCTCATGTTACTGTCAGTCATAGATACCCTTTTTAGATGGAATCATCACAAATTATACCCTATTTTATTTTTAACCCGATATTTAATTACATAGGCATCTGGACCGTCGCAAACGACTAATAATTGCAATGGATGCTGCTTTCGGGATGGAATACTTGCATTCAAAGAATATTGTGCATTTTGATTTGAAGTGTGACAATCTGCTTGTAAATTTGAAAGATCCTTCTCGTCCTATTTGTAAGGTATTTTCATATGCTGGCACTTCGTAATACTTTTTTTTCTTCCTTTCAATTTTCAATGTCCGGAGTATTTTTTTGTATTATGGATACTTAATAGCTGTTTCCAATGTTTCTTTAGGTTGGTGATTTTGGACTATCAAAAATCAAGCGTAACACGTTGGTTTCTGGTGGTGTAAGAGGAACTCTTCCGTGGATGGCTCCTGAACTTTTGAATGGAAGTAGCAGTAAGGTCTCAGAGAAGGTAATGTTGTGCTCTCATCTCATTATGGATCTGCTCTGTGGGACCCAATAAAGCACCTTCTATGAACTTATGCTTCCTTGGCTTAAACATTTTAAAGAATATTTTGTTGACCGGTTTGGGTTTTTTGTATCAGGTCGATGTGTTTTCTTTTGGTATTGTTCTATGGGAAATCCTTACCGGGGAAGAACCTTATGCGAATATGCATTATGGTGCCATAATAGGTAAGAGTACGATGCTTACTTCTTTTTGTTTAAATCTACGATGTTACCAGAATTATTTTGTTTTGGATTATTATGGACTGTAGAAAACGGCTCATCAGATCACGTGCACTTATTTATGTGAATTATTTGATGATTTTTGTTTCCGATTTCCGAGGATCAATCAGAAACAACCTCTATTTTATCACTAACAAGGGTAAGGTTGCGTATATTCGACCCCTGATACCTCGCCCTTAAGGGGTAGCTTCTTAATGGCATTGGGATAATGGAATGAATAGGCTTCGTTTAAGCATTTTTTCTATCTTGGTTGTCTCATTTCTGCTTCCTGCTATGTATTTGGTCCAGTTATGGACTTCTTTTGATTGGGTAATTGTCTTGAACTGGCCTGTTACAAGCCCGACCCTTCTAGAAATATAAGGGCTTGATCCTTCCTAAACAGTTCGGGTCATGCCGTCATGGGTTCGTAGCCGAGCCTATCCCCATTACACACCTATCGACTATAGTGATGATATTTGTCCTCTTGGGGGCATGCACATGTTCCCCGATCCCCTGCCATCTTCATGGTCTAAATTTTAAATATAATGTAACAACTTGCGATGTGTATGATGCAGGGGGAATTGTGAATAACACGTTGAGGCCGCCTATTCCAAGTTACTGTGATTCAGAGTGGAGAACGCTCATGGAACAGTGTTGGGCTCCAAACCCTGCTGCTCGGCCTTCTTTTACGGAAATTGCAGGCAGATTACGTGCAATGGCTGATGCGTGCCAAACCAAACCTCAAGGACCGAAAGCTTCTCATTAATTTGTATCGGAAAGGCCCTTGTAATTTTTTTCTCCTTTTAGCAGAAATTTCTCATGACGATGTTATTAACTCATTAAAGGTTCGGGTTAACAGCTCCCTCAAAGTATTTTCTGAAGCAGGAGCTGTATATGTATTAAAAATCTTTCCTGAATTTACTTCATAATTCTCAGAACCTCAGTCATTCATTCTGTACAGGAGTGTGGTCAAAGTTACAACAGCATCGCCTTTTGCTCGTAGAGCATATTTACTCAGGCACTTGTTACGGAATATTTTCCATGTCGAGTGTTGAAAGGAGCTTTTGCTTGAAGAAAATGGTGGGCTATACTCGGAAAAGTCATCGTTATCTTGGATTTGCCGTGTACAAGAGCCTTTGCATGTTTGGCTTGTTCTCGTGTTTTAGCCGTTTTGCGATTCTGTTTCGTCATGGAACGGGTTTGTTGAAAGATCTATAGAGATATCAAATGTCTTGTATGGTATTAATATGTTGCTGAATAATAAAGCAATTACTTTGGTTATCTTTGATGGAGTTTTTTAATATGGTGGCCTTGAGTTTTTTTAAAAGGTATTGTGGCTTGTGGGTGATAAAAAGAAAAAAAAGAGAAGGGTGAAGCCATAAAAAAACAATATGAAAAAAAATAGGGAAAATTGTCGGAAATAATCGGAACTATTGACAAACTGCTGCGAATAATTCGAAGCATTGATTATTTATGAATAATCTCACCTTTGTAGTATTTTTGCTCGTGGCACCCCAGTCGAAATTTTACCTGTTGTAGCAGGTTTTCGCAATTTTCAGCAGGTCATCTTCTCTACATGGTTTTTATAAACTCCATTAACTGGTTTCTCCTCCATCTCCATTGTTCTTCTTCCAAATCAAAAGCATCAAAATTAAACATAATTACCTTTAAAGCATCAAAAGTTTTCGAAATTAGTAACCTAAAAAATCAAAATTATTAACCTAAAAAATCAACACAATTCTACAACAACAAAGAAAACATTAAAGCATCAAAGATTAAAGTGAGGAATTGCAAAAAAAAAAATACCGTTTACAATCGAAAATCAGCAGCTTCAAAGGAGAAACCCCACGCACAACAAGACCGAAATTCGTGATAGAATTTCGACAATATACCCTAATTTAGGGAGGAATTGCAGATGATGGTGGAACGTTGATTATGGCATGACAGAATTTCGAAGGTTGATGATTTTCGAAGGAAGATTTTGCTGCAGAATTTTTGAAGGAAGATGGTGGTGAGAAGAAGATGGTGATATTTTGTTTTTATGGACGATGGTGAGAGTTTGTTTGTTTTTATGGAAAATGACATAAATTAGAAGAAGATGAAAATGAGATATACAACCTGCAATAACCGATCATATAAGTGATGGGGGTGCCACGAGCAAAAATACTACAAAGATGGGATTATTCATAAATAATCAATAGTTGGGATTATTCACAGCGGTTTGTCAATAGTTCGGATTATTCTCGACAATTTTTCCAAAAAAATATATATTGCCAACTATAACATTCAAATTTATGGCTTTCTAACACTATAACCTTAAACTTTTCTTTTTGTGAACTACGACCGCAAACTTATCAAACTCGATAGTATTGTAGTTACCTACTTACCTTGTTGGACTTCGGCTTGAAATGATAGCTAATGACATTTGATTTTCATTAAAATTCATTAATCTAACCTAAATTACTCGATTACTCCAATTAGACACTCCTTTCCTTTCCTCCTTTTGCCCCTCCCCAATTAACATGATAATTCCTAATTCTCTCACTCACCCCAACGCCAACGCCATCGCCACCCCATCTTCTCCTCCCATCCTTTCCCATCACATCACCCTAACTCAACACTGATCTCTCTCTTCAACAGGCTGCCTAATTGATTGAATTATCAATCAAAACTTCCTTTTCCTTTTCTGGTTTAATGTGTATATGAGAATCAAAAATTCATCTTTCAAAAGACCTTTTTCTCTCTGCTCTTTTGCTTCTAAAATTTGTAGGGCTTCTTAATTACTTCATTTTTCATTCTAATTCTTAATTTTGTGATAAATTGATTATTCCTTCTTAACTATTAGAGCTGACCAGCGAATATTATGAGCATCAATTGACGCAAACACAATTGAGTCAGTTGAATGAAAGCAACAAGAGAGTGTAATAAATCATTTCTTACAATCGAATAGTAATTGCTGCTAATTGTCAATGTCATTTTCAGTGCATTTCTTATGAAGTTTGTTTGTTTTTTCTTTACTCCATTTAAGATCTTGTCAAAATAAATCCATATAAGAAAGAAAAAGGAAAAGGTTTTATCATTTTAGTTGTTGGTGTGAAGCTTTAAAATTTGGAAAGGTTAACCTTTAGTCTGCTTGCATATAAAGGACTAATCTTTATTTATTCTACAAAGGGCTAACCTTTACGCCCAATTTGCAAATAAAGGGCTTTTTAACTAGTAATCGAGAAACCATTTAATGAAGTCACCTACTCGGCTATAGTTGTCACTTTACATTATTGTCAAAAGTAAATTTAAAAACTTTTCATTTCATCCTCTCACACGCAACTTATTACTTAACTTTTTCAACCCAAAAATTCTGCAATCAATTTCTCCAATCCTTCTTCAATCACTTTTAGGTTTGAGGTTCGATTGAGAAGGGCGATTTCGTGGTTTTGCAAAGTTCTTTTTTGAGGACATCTTAGTACAATATACTAGCAAGTATTTCTTTTTAATTGCTCAACTAAACGTTACAATGTTGCTTTAAATGGCTCGCATTTTGCTTAGAAATTAGGCTTTTCTCAATTTTGCTGGAATGGTGATTTTTTCGAATATTTAAGGTTTTATCTCAATTTATAAACACAATGGAGAAATCTGTGCCACGTAATCTTAATTATATTCTCTTCATTTAATACTTACATTGCCATTACACAGTGCTTGTTTAATGGTGTATTTTCACTTTCTCTGTGTTCTTACAGTTGCCCGAGCAAGTTGGAGGATCAAGGTTTGCCCGAGCAAGTTGAAAGATCAACGTCAATCATTCATACCTTCTCATAAACTGTATCTCAACCAACTCAAGCATCGACCACAAATAATGTTTTTTTAGCATACTAGTTGGTTTATTTACCTGACGTAGTTTTTGGATTCTATTGAATCACTTAACATTTATGTTATGTTTATGTTTTGTTGTAACTGAAGTAAGACTGAGAATGAACAATTAGCATACCAATTAGTTAGTTTATATTCATGGTGTAATTTTATTAGTTTCATCTATGTATGATATTAGAATGGGAATGATTAGAATTTAATTGCAATAAAAGAAATTCAATTTATTAATTTAGTAGACTGAAATAACTTGCTACATAAATCAGTTCATTAATTTTAAAATCATCTACAAGCATCATCCTACATCTACAAGTTTTTCCTAAACCATATACATTGCTGAAACATAAGGGCAAACATAGCCCACGGAATCAACAAGGCAAATAAAATCATTTTTTTTTCCTAACACTAGACTTCATCAAATCCATCTTAATGTCTTTATTTGCCATCTTCAAAGCAGACATTGTATTATTCATTTCATTTCTCTTTGCATTGAATTTTCTTGTGTTCTCATCCAACAAGCTACACTGCGCCTCTATCGCCGCTAATTTGCCTTGCATGTGGTCTAAAGTTTTAAGAAATTTGGATTCTTTACCCACTCAAAAAAATTGTCATCACTCTACAAAGTAAAAGAAAATTAAGATTTACACTTTCTTTCAAAAAACAACTAAAACTTAGATTAGCGTAGAACTTCTTCCTTGTGTTTGGTCCCCTTCAAACAGTCCTTATATATTTCAATCATAGAAGTTATAGTCAAGATCTGGAGAAAGGGTGAAAGACGACATATCATATTCTTATCGAGAAAGTTACGACCAAAGAATGTCTCAACCCAAGAAATCCTACAAATGAAAACAAAAGACAAATAATACGTGTGATAGGTAGTAGGTAGCGAACAAGACAATGTAAGACAAATAATAAGATTAATAACAATAACCAAAAAAAATAAATAACAATCAAACAGAATCAAACAATATACACAAAAAGATATTTACATATAATATATGACACAAATTCAAACCCTCACGAGTCGTGACTCCAACTGTGTTGTTAGCATTGTTGTGGGCTTGTATTGTAGCTTAATATTTACATCATTCACAATCTCATCTATTACCAAAATAATGTCATAGAAAACATGTACCAAGGAATGTCTCTTTAGAACGATTGAGTTATGCGCTTAGAATCAAACCTCGGAGGCCATTTATGATCGAAAAATACTTTTATTTCTATGTCCTAACAATTATCTTCACTTCTCGATATATTGATGTATTTTGTAAATATTCTTCTTTGTCACTACACACCAAAGTATATTTATTGATGCCTTTGTCGTATATCTTATGAAATGTCCTAAGTAGGGATGACAACACGTCGGATCTAAACTGGGTTCAGGTGGACACATATCTATATTCGTCTTCTGAGGGAGTAACCAGATTCAGACCCAAAACAACCGGTTCAATTTCTTATGATCCTTATTCGTATCCACATATCTAGGTTTGAGTCTGAGTCAAGTTTAGTTTTTCACATTTTATTGAATTTTGCTACAACTTATGATCCTTATTCGTATCCACATATCTAGGTTTGAGTCTGAGTCAAGTTTAGTTTTTCACATTTTATTGAATTTTGCTACAAATCGCGATATACATAAAGGTACAGACTCTAATTAATGATGATAATAACAAAATACAATTAATATTTAAAATATATCCAATAATACAATTCGATTCTCATCTAATTTCCCCCTTTTTCTAGCCTACCTATAATAATAATAAAAAATTCTATGTGTTTTATTACCCTTAGTTTTTTTGACTTTTTACGTGGTGGATAAACATTTTTTTATCTGTGTGGTGACCTACTGTATCATTCTGCGTTGTAGACAAATAATTAAGGTTTTTTTTTTTTTTTTTAAAGTTATGTCATTATTATCTATTATAACGACTTTTATTCACAAAACAAACATTGCAATCGCTTTTACGGGCACTCTTTCAAAAATTTATTCGAAATGAGTATTTATAATTTAACAATTACATTTTGAATAAATTAAAAGTTCAAAATCACCATGCTGATCATAAATATAGGGGTGTTTGACAAATTAGCTTATTGAATAATTTTAACATATTTTGATATAAATAGAGGGTTGTGTGATCAAACCAGCTAATGCTAATGTTTGGTGAATTAGCCGGTTGAAACAACTTATTAAAATAAGCTGTTTTTGAACAAACTGTTTATAACAGCGGATTTCAGCTGGTCAAACCAGTTAATAAAATCAACTAGTCAAATCAACCACTATAATCAACTATCATCTACCAGCTGCTATCAGGTACATCTACCGGCTATCCACCATTTGCCAAACGCCCTCGCCGTCTATCCATGAAAAATCCTAAAACTAAGGGTGACTACTTTGGAATAAAAAACCATACTATCTCGTCTACTCCATGTCTTCCCTTTAGCAACTTTCCTTAGTATCAGTATCAGTAGCCATAGCCAGCAAGTATAGAACTTCGAAGGTTTGGGATTTGGGAAATGCTTGCTTAGAACAACCTTTCTCTATCCATGTCTTACACAAATACAGTTCTCATCCCCAATTTCCAACCCCTTTTACCTCCATTACCATGCCGTTACTATCGGAAAACATTCAAAACTTCCCGCCATAGACCCTTATTTTTGGCTTCTGCTTCTGGAAATTCAAACGGCTTCTCGTTTTCTTCTTCCTGGGATTCCATTCGCCGCGGTTCCGAGCAATTTCTGAGTAATTTTGGTGAGGTGGTGAAGAAGGAGACCGGCATTGATTTTGGGGATGCTCAGAACTTAGTTTCTAATCAGGTTTACGGTGTTACAACGGGGTTTAATCGTTTCAGGTTTGAATTGCTTCCTCAGTTCCTCAATTGGAACAAATGGGATAATTGGAAGGTAAATCCCTTTTTTTGTTTTTGTTTAATAAGTGGAACATGTAGGATTCTTGTCTCTTTTTATGTGTGTGAAACCAATTCAACTGCCATTGTTATGTGTTATACATTGCAGTATTAAGTATCAATAGGATTTTTAATCAATTCACTCGAGACATGGTTCACTTGCCCTTTCATTGGCTCGATTGGTTGTACTTGTAGGTGTTAATTGGGGAGGTGTAATTTTGTTACGAAAATCTCTTAACAAGCTTAATGGTTATACGGTTACACTGATTATACTTCAATTAATTGATTTTTTCATTTATGAATTTGGGATTGGGTGTTGATGAAAAATTATGAACAAATATATTGTTTTATCATCAAAGTTTCACCAATTGAATGCCATGATGCATTTCATGAAAATTTTACACAACAAATATTTTCTATTATCACCATTTATTACCAATTATCAAATGGGCCGGAGTTTAATGCTTCTATTTATCATTGCAATTCAATACATATTTGTTGAAAAACTATTTTCATACTCATATGCTAATTGCCTTTGTTTAGGATGTAAAAAGCTGGAAACCTGAACGCTTTGCGGCCTTGGTGTTATATTTAGTTGCTATAGTTGTGTCTTCTCAAAAAATATACATGCTTGTTCAAGCTCCTCGCATTGCTCAAGAAAAGAAAGAGTTGACAGATGCATATATGGAGGCATTGATTCCTGAACCGACACCAAGTAATATTAGGAGGTAAGTTGTACCTATGATGCCTTTGTTAAAATGATTTGCTGATTCCACATATACATCTAATGATCTAACTCTCTCTCTCTCTCTCTCTCTCTCTCTCTTTCGAATTTACTTTCTTTGTTGTCAAAAAAGGTGTAATAAAATGAAAATAGGAAATGATTTTCTAATTCCACTGTATTGTATGGAACTCTTGGAAGGTAGGCTTGGGTTCCGCGTTCCGCCAAAAGATGATTTGGCTATCGGGTCTTGCCAAGGAGGCAAGGAATTTACATTTAGCGCAGTTGGGGAGGGGGAATGGAGGTAAACAAAGAAAAGGGGGAAATGCAATAAAATGCACCTTAAATGAACTAAAATGTGTAAGAATGCAACTAAAGCTAACCAAGTCATACCATGAAACAATTATTTGACAAATTAAGGGTAGAAATGCAAGTAAAGATACTAGAAAATGGACTCAATGACTACCCGATGAGTGACTTAAAACTTACTCATCAGCCTTGACGCTAAAGAGAAAATATTACCAAACAACTAAAAACCAACATTGTTATTTGGATTAGAATATTGGGCTTTTAGAAAGGATAGTAGTGGGAAGATGGGAGTAGGAAATGAGAATGCTTCGATGAATGAGTGGACAAACCTTGAGGGATAGGACTCAAAAAGAAAATATAAGAAAGGGTTTAGGAGTCTCAAATATTAAGGAAACTAAGAAGAGAATAGTTTAAGATGCTTTGAGCATGTACAAAGATGGGGGATAATAGTGAGCAGTAAGGAAGATAAAATGTTGGAACTCAGGGGACTTAAAAAGTGGGCAAGGAAGACCGAAGATGACTTGGAGGGCAGGATTGAAAAAGGATATGAAGAGTTTAGATTTGCAGATTGAGATGGTAGAAAATATAAATGAATGGAGAAAAAACATTGAAACTGATACTATGGTTCATGTAGCCAACCCCAATCTTTTGGGATTGAGGCTCTGACATTGTTGTTGTTGTTTCATACTTTCTTATTTCTTTGCCCTTCTGTAGTTTTGTATTAATAACATTATACGACACATAAGTCCATTATTTTCGTGGCTTCATTTCCTCATTCATTTTAATTTCAAAACACTGTCAGTGATGATCCTGCAATCTTCGAGTATCAAAATGCATACTCGTCTTAAGTTAGTTGTTTTTCAAATGTTTATGATTATTAAATGACTTACCCTGTTAGTCACATTATGGACTGATTGGTGTCATGTATAGTGGTGAAAACTCTTACATTTTAGTGAAGTGGGCAATCTAGCATGCTATAAGTGCACTAAATTCTCATACCAACAGCTTTCCCATGAAAGAAGAACTAGCAATGTGATAGGAACTTAATTTTAAACTTCATGAGTATGGAAGGTTCATTTGCAAAATAGTTATGGAAACTGGGAACACGTCCTTTTGGTTAGGAAAACATAACTTAGATTAGAAATTGATTAGTGAAAAGTGAAGACCTACAAACAAATGTCTAGTTAAGAGATAGAATGCAGGTTAGTACAACACAAGATACTAGTGGTTTCCACAAGTACATATTGTGGGGCGAAGGCCTGTAAAATGTTTATCAGAGATGACTGTTGAGGGTGTTAATGTTGTTTTGATTTCAGATTCATCGTAGGGCAATGTAGGCTCTCCAAAAAGTCATATTAATATGTGTTTATGTTGCTGAAGTACTAGGAATTTCTTGTGAATATGCAGGTTGAAGAAGGGCATGTGGAGAAAAACAATGCCGAAAGGACTCAAAATGAAGAAGTTTGTTGAAGGACCCAATGGGACTCTAATTCATGATAGTTCGTATGTTGGTGAAGATGCATGGGATGACGATACAGAACGCCCTCTAGAAAACATGGAAGGAATCATCAAGTCTGATTCAAGTTTGAGTACGCAAGACAAGGATGCAGTTAAAAGTCAGATTGGGATTTCAAGTTAGTAATTAACCTTATTTTGTGTACAAAGGTGTAAAATTAGGTGGCAGAAATTGTGACTTAGCTCATGATTTTTACATTTGAGATGGACTTTTAGAAAAAATCATTGGGATAATAGTATAGTAGTATAGTACATACTACGTATGGGGTTATTAACCATAGTGCAAAATAACTATTGTATGGGTCGAGTCGTAAAAATTTTCAATTCTACCGAATTGATACTACCTGCATTCTAAAGGTGTAAAAAACGTGTTATGGTCAGTGTAAGCCTCTAAGCCTCTAAGCCTCTAAGGGATATCTCATGGTTTTGTTCGGTATATGGTGGCAACCAGCAAGACAACGACATAACCCCGTTAAAGAATCACCGTGACCGTTCTCATTGAAACCACATGTTTGCAATGTTAATAGGACAGTAAAAGGTTTGTGTATGAGGTTCAAGGTGCAGCTGCCCAAACGCTTAAAAGTGTCGAGGCAGGGAATTTCAGATTAGGCGCACTGAGGTGTGATTAGGTGCATTAACTGCCTTACTTTCCTACAGATCATGAAGCCAACAACTGCCATCATGGCCCGTCATTTTTGTTAGGTGCTTTCTTGATATTGCTTGTCCATGCTGTGAACTTGTTTAAGTTGTTGATGCACGCCTTGTGTCAAATCTTATGCCATGTTTTTTCCAATCCAAGAATGAGATTAATTTTGAAATACAAGGGCATGTGATAAATGAATCCTGGAATCCACCCACCACTAAAAGGCTTTCATCTCTCCTGCCTTAAAATTTAGGTTGGAATTTCTACTTTATATGTTCGTGCTTGAGTATCTTAGATCAGGAATGATAAAGCTTTCTATCTCTCCTTAGTGCACAAGTTGATGCAAGTGTACTGTTGGATTGCTGCTGGACCATTTTCCTTTTGACTTCAGTCTCTTTAGCTGAAACGCTCTTACTTCGTCTTTCTATCTGAATTATAAATCTATTCACTCTTCTGAATTTCCTGAAATCTGGGTTTTGTCTCCATTTCATAGACTTATCAGATTCTATTAAACATAAGTTCCCCTTTTTGCAAATGTTTCTATTGTCATTGTCTAATATTAAAAGCTTCTGTTTATTTTTACATGGCAGCTGTTAAACAAGAACTAAGTGGATCATGGCGTGAAAGGCTCAAGGCATGGGCAGAGATTCTGGAAAAGGAGAAACTGGCAGAGCAAATTAACCCTTTAAACACCAGATATTCAGTTGAATTCGATATGAAAGAAGTTGAAGACAGTCTCCGAAAAGATATGGTAGAGAAGACATCAGATACACAAGGAGCAAGGGCTTTGTGGATATCTAAGCGTTGGTGGCGCTACCGACCTAAACTACCATACACTTACTTTCTTGATAAGCTTGATAGCTCAGAGGTAAATTCAGTGTGGCTGGTTTATTCTTTTGCTACATTACTAGTATGTGAGGTATATTTGGATTTTTATCATTGGGTTGTTTAAACACATAGTTGTGTAGTCAATGGAGTGTATTTATAGGTTTTCTAATATGTTCCCAATCATTTCACCCAACACCATAATTTATAATGAATAATCTCACAATTATGACATGTTTGTTGCTACGCAACTTGCTTCACAAAACAATTATTTTCATATGGATGTCGAGAAATCTCCTTTGGAAAATAAAATGAGAAAGTGCTCGATACAAATTGGTAGACTTTCGTTACAAAATATTGACTAAGTATTTTAAGTTGTAGGTAATATCATGAGATATACTTGCTTTTTTTTACTCACCTGGTAGGTCAAGTAGACTCTGAATAGGGGATAAAAAATTTTAAGTGTCTAGCAACAGAGACATTGACTAAGATGTGATGCCATGAGTAATGCAAGTAGGGTTTTATGTGATTGAAGAATTCCTCCATTGTTGAACGGAAACTTTTATCGAACAACCGTTGGACTAAGTTTTTGATATGGTTTAAAATGTTGGGCCTCTAAAAGGATCATAATAGTAAAATAGGGTAGTTGAGATAAGTATGCTATGATGTTAGAGAAACCATACATTGAAAGATAAAATTAAAATGACGATACAAGGAGGGGATAGAGGTTGCATACATTGAAGATAAATTGAAGGAAAATTGTCTTTATTTTTTTGAGGATGGGCATTTGTGACGAAGGAAAGAAACAATCTTGTCATACAAGTCCGCATTATAGGACTAAATTTGTTTTTCGAAACCATTTGCATTAACCGCGAAATTCAAATACGAAAGCATTTGCATTAACCAATTAGGGAATGGATGATAGTACCTGTTTTTTCATTGTTAGTGGAAGAGCCCCTTCATAACTGATGTCAGTCTCGCAAAGGTGGTGATGGTTGAACATGGTTCCAAGATTTCCCAAGCCTAAAACAGCCCTAAAGCCTCAAACTCTGCAACATTAAAACAGAACATATAGAAAGTAGAAACACAAATCCTAATCTAGTGCCTGAATAGAGGTAGTGAATTTCATAAGCAGAAGTATGAACTATGAAGTCAGGTACTATCTAGATCTGACTAAACTGTCTTTAGTCTTTGACAAGGCCAGGAGAACAAGTTGAAGAATTTACCAAAATTGGGTCATGAATGTAAGATGAGGCTATTTTGCAACTTTGAATCCTTGGTGGCTATGAGGTTATTTTGAATATTTGACAGATTGTAGCTTGCGGAGGCTTTAACCTGGGCTAGGGTTCTAAGTTTCTGGGAGTTTTGTGCTATTTCTCTCCCTACGAAAGAATGTAGAGAGGTTCTTTTTTACTTGAAATTCCAACATTTTGGGTCTAAGTTATAATTTTTTACTAATAAAGAAAACAACCATTAGCATGTAGGGACTTGTTTGGTTCATCTAGATTAGTTAATTTAAATCATCTAACTTTTTATGCTTTTTTTTATAAATTAGTACATTACTGAGGATATTGATGATCAAATTCATGTATAGGAAATGGTGACAAGTCCAATGTTACTCAGTTAACAAGAACGGAGGTAGTATTGGAATCATAAAATAAAAATGCGGTAACAATCGCAATTGCGGTGACGAAACGGTGATGCGGTAACGGGAGTGATGCGTTTATCGTAACACCTAAATATTGATCGAAACCAAAAGATGTCCCTTGATATCGTCCAAAGCGCGGTTTTTTTTACACCTTTACAACGTGGAAAATATTGGTTCATTGTTTTTAAAAACCTTTACAACGAGGCCGATGCTATGCGATGCAACCTTGTTTTACACTATGATTGGAATAGAAATTTGAAATGAGGAGAAGGACGTCGATTGTGCTTGACTAAAAATCTTTAGCAAGTGGTATTATGTTGAATCCAAAGCATGATGTTCATTTGTTAGACAAGTTTTTATTGCTTTAGATTCTTAATGTGCTTAGTTTCTTCCTCAATGTCCACATATGCAAGTTCTAATAGCAGAACTGAAATCTATCTCTTTGGCAGGTTGCAGCTGTTGTCTTCGCAGAAGATCTGAAGAGATTGTATGTGACAATGAAGGAAGGTTTCCCTTTGGAGTATGTTGTAAGTCACATATTTGCATAAAGCCTGAATGAGCTAGATAAAACATTAATCTCATGGATTCCTAATAGGATTAACTTCTCACTCAAAATTGGTAGGTTGATATCCCTCTTGATCCATACTTGTTTGAGACAATTTCAAATTCTGGGGTTGAAGTGGATCTTCTTCAGAAGCGGCAAATTCATTATTTTCTGAAAGTTTTGATAGCTTTCCTGCCTGGAATTCTGATTTTATGGTTTATGAGGGAGTCTGTGATGCTTTTACACATTGCTTCCAGTCGTTTTCTTTATAAGAAGTATAATCAACTCTTTGACATGGCATATGCAGAGAACTTTATTTTGGTAGTTACCCTGTTCTCTTATAATAACACATTGCTCTTCTATCTAGTTTGCTAGTTTATTTTCTGATTCCATCTTATCCTTGGGTAGCCTGTTGGTGAAGATGTGGAAACGAAGTCAATGTACAAAGAAGTAATATTAGGAGGTGATGTTTGGGATCTTCTTGATGAGATAATGACATACATGAGAAATCCTATGGATTATTTTGAAAAGGAAGTGCAATTCGTGCGGGTAATGTTTACTGGATACTAATATGTCTAGCTTTCTGACAATTTCTATTGGTAGTAAGATTAGCTAACTGTCTTATATGAGTGTTGTGTCATGCGTCTGTGGCAGGGAATTCTCCTTTCAGGACCTCCAGGCACTGGTAAAACACTATTTGCGAGAACTCTTGCAAAGGAAAGTGGTTTGCCTTTTGTCTTCGCTTCAGGTGCTGAGTTTACTGATAGTGAGAAAAGCGGTGCTGCAAGGATCAATGAAATGTTTACAATTGCACGGAGAAATGTAATAGCCGTTCTATCTAAATTTCTATTTCATGGAATCAACTAGAAATGGATTTATGCTGTGACTTTTCTGGCTTTATTTTCTGGTTCTGCTGTTGAGAATTGACGAGTTTGAAATTTCCTCTGCTTTTTAATGAGCTAAGATGACAACTTTGAAGATACGAACATACTGGCTTGCATGTTTTTTTTTTGGGGGGGGGGGGGGGGGGGGGTTGGGGGTTTCTTTTGAGCGGAGAATACTATATTGTGCTAAATTTTGACACCTGAAAGTTGGCAGATTTAAAGCATTGTTCTTATTATATGTTGATTTTCGATGGGCCAAAAAGTTTATAGTTCTTTGGTTTGGATTATAACAGCTACCTTATGGCTCGTTAAATTATGTCTACTCTTTTTATGTGAAGTTGGAGAAGATGTTTATTTTCAAGGCTCAGTTGGAAATAACCTCTTTGCTATCACTAGGGTAGGTAAGGTTGTGTACGTTGACCCCCGAAACGGCGAAACCTCACTTAGGTGGGAGCTATTAAATGAAGTTGGGTAATCGGGGTAATATAATGTTCTTGTTCTTTACTGAATTATACCAGGTTAAGAAACTACAACTATAAACTAGTATGGTTTTTAATATCTGGGTAATATTAGGATTTTCAATGTCATTATGGAATTGTATTCCTTAAAATTGAGGGAAAGAATAATGAAATGCCCATCTACTTTCTGAACATCAGCTTTTTAAATATTTTGTGCTAATCATTCTCTTTTTTTTTTTTCTCTAATCAATTAATCATTCTTCTAAAACTGCTGTACTGCCTTCATGAAAATATTGTATTCTGATCACTCTAATTTCTATGCTAATGAATGCTAACGTTTATGCAAAGGAAAACATAAAACATGTATGCCTGCTCTATATATCGACATCTGAATATTTGCTTTGATATGAAATCTAATGACATCAACTAATTTGATGAAATCTAATCTTGATCTTCTTTGCAGGCTCCATCATTCATTTTCATTGATGAGATTGATGCCTTAGCAGGAAGGCATGCTAGAAATGATCCACGAAGGAAAGCAACATTTGAGGCTTTAATTTCTCAGTTGGATGGAGAGTAAGCCTTTGTTTATCGCTTCTGCACCCTTAAATTTCTTTGTTGATTAGCCATAGTTATACTTCCTCTCTCTCTCTCTCTCTTTGTTTTTTCTTTTTAACATACACCTTTTTGCCTTTTAGGTATTTTAGAATAAGTCCCTCCTTTTCCGTATTCTTTATGTTTCTTCTAGACATTTTGGTAATTATACCCTTGGTTGGTCCACTTTTCAGTTTTCATTCACAAGACTTCGCGCACATTTTTAATCTCCCCTAATTGCATGGGCATACTGGTCTTTTTTTGGTACCTCTGTTTTCTTAATTTTGCTTGTCACCATGAAATGGTATCTTGACAAAAATAAAATTTTCTATGTATACAAAAAATACAGTCATCAGAAATGTCTTTTTTCAGATAGCACAAGAAAGAACTTTGCTATTGCCGTCAGTTTTGTCAAAATGTTCCCCAGAGGGGACACTTCCAAAATGAGTTGTGCTAGATAAACACCTAAACTCTTGTTAGGGTCAACCTGCAGTGACTTGAGAAAAATGTTGTAATTATTTATTTATTTATTTATCTATTTATTTATTTATTTATTTTTGTGAATTGGGATTCTGTATGGCTGTGACATAAGCTTCTGACTTATCTCATTCGTCGTCTTATCTTAATGAGTACAATTAGTCTTCACTTAATCTACTTTCACTCTACGTATTCCCCTCAACATATTATGCAACTTATGAGCTAGATTTTTTTGTACTTTCTGGTGACCCCGGAGGAGAGAGATGGCAGGTTTTATTCTTTGACTACTATGCTTCATTGTAGGATAGTTTATCATAGCTAGCAAGTGGCAACTCCCATAGCTTATCATAGGCCCTCCCTTTTAGCCTAAATATAAACTTGATTACTTGATCCTTCAGAAATGTCCAATTTTCAACAATTCAACCTATGAAGAATCATACTTTTAAGTAGTCTTGGCAGGATCGGGTTCGGTTGACAACTTACAACTTGTACCTTGCAGCATGCGGTGAAATCTGTATTCCCAGTTCTACAGTAGTCTTCCTTCTTTAACTCTTTAAGTTCCCTTTGTCCCTACTCCTAGATACCATGTTAACATACTCGGTATTTTATATTAGACCTTGTATCATTGGGTTGCAATGTTCGCTTGTTCACTTGTGTCTTCTTTAACAGCATTTGGCCTTTGCTGCAAGTAACAAAATACTTTCCTCAGGCTAATTCCTTTGTTTTTGTGAATTTGGGACCCAACATTTCGCAACCGTTATGGCCACGCGTCAATGATTTTGCTCTATGGTCTCATGATCTCATTCTTGTGATCCAAATATTAGAGGTCAGATTGTGCCGCCTTTTACCTATTGGCGGCATTGCAAGCTGTTTGCAAGATTTTCATCTTTAAGTGTGCTGTATGGGAAATATCAGGAGAATATATGTTGGTTGTGAATTGGGACTTTCACAAGTGTGTTGAGTTTGAATAAATCAAGGTGAAAATTAAAGGGGTGTATGGTTAATCAATCTTGATTTTGATGATTGAATCCTTGTGACTGGATTGCTGATTTAAAAACACATATTTTGACTTCAGCGCTCATTTCATGAGCAGCAACATGTTAAGGTTCCAAAATTTGAAGTGAAAATTTCGATTTCTCTGTTTTAGAAGTCGTTGGAAAAAGGGAGAAAATTAGTTTGGAAAGATATCATTCTAGAAGAGCTTGTCCAGTACCATTTAAACTTGAAATGAAAAAGGTGCTTTTACACAGATGGGAGCAGGATTTTAAATCTTTGATCTTGAGGGCATGAGCATAATGAGCTTTTCAATAACTCTACCCAGCTAACTGAAATAGTAAATTTGGCATAACGACTTCTGATTATTGCCACCTCTAAAGTAAAAATGTAATTCTGAATTTACAGTGAAATCAAATAATGCAAAACTTTGGCCATCATGATGAAATTATTTCCAAATCTTATAAAAGGTCGATTACTTGCTTATTAACTTACTGTGTGCTTGTTTTTTTCATTGAGGCCCAATTTTAATCTGATCATTGCAATATAAACTTTGTGAGTTACAATCACAATGCAAAACTTATGCTTTCGGCTGATATTAAGTTTTACGATAATCACATTACTACCGGTACCGCATCACTGTGTTGTTACCATGATCGCAATCCTTATCACATCACGCTGTTCTAACTGTCATCGCGACTGTTATTGCATTTTTTCGCACTATGGATACAATCTCACTTTGATTTGTTTTGGTTCTATTCATATTTCATACCTTCCTATAATTATATGTCATGCTGTAATCTTCTTGAAAATAACGGTAATATCAGGAATTCGATATCGAAATACATCATTCTCTATTTGTATAATTTATGCATGTTGCTCTGTTATGTATGTAGAAAAGTGAAGACCGGGGTTGATCGATTCTCGCTTAGACAAGCAGTGATTTTCATATGTGCAACTAATAGGCCAGATGAATTAGACATAGAGTTTGTCCGTGCTGGACGTATAGATCGTCGTTTGTATATTGGATTACCTGATGCAAAACAGCGAATACAAATATTTGGGGTGCATAGTGCCGGGAAGCAGTTGGCTGAAGATGTTGACTTTGGGAAGGTGAGTTATTAACATTCATGCATAAGTGACCTGACCTATATACTTGAATAAATGCTTTTGTAAGCTTCAGGTCTTCAGCAAACACCCATCCGAAAAATTGGCTATTTTTACAAGTTGAACTCTTTATGAATGGGACAGATATTTAGATCACATTTCCATGTTGTGTTTCAAGTGGCGCTGTTTTAGTGTTGGCTCTAACCTTATGAATGCAAGATATTTTTTTAATTGCAAAATATATTGCACGTAGTTTTGTGACTCTAGCTCTAATGAGTTGCAGCAGAAACCTGTACATCTAACGCAGTCATGGGTGTATGGTGTATACCCTTTTTCATCTTCATATTTTGAACTTAACATATAACGTTCTCACTTTTAATTTGAATTCGTTATCATCCGTCTTAATAGTTGATACTTGTGTACATCTAATAGAATTTCATTCTACAGCTTGTCTTCCGCACTGTTGGTTATTCTGGGGCCGATATCCGAAATCTTGTCAATGAAGCAGGAATAATGTCTGTAAGTTCAACGATCCTTCAGTTAATTTTTCCTTGTTCGTAATGCTTTTTGTGCATGCAGCCTTTTGTCCCTTTCCGAATTGGCCTTTAGTTAACCTTAGCATGTTTCTCTTTCTCCATTATTCAGTTTAGTATCTCATGTCGAGCTCGTCTTCTCAGTCGCATTTTTCGGTGACATAAAGTGGGTTTGTTACTCATGATTTTGGGTGTTTTGGTTCAATTTTTTTTCCTCGTGGTTGCTCGAGGCTATATTGCACTTTGCGTTTGGAAAAATAACACTTGCCGCTATTCACTCTCTCCATTGCCATGTTTATCTTTAAGTTTCTCTCTCTCTCACATTATGTTTGTTTGCGTTCTCAAGTGTGCATATCATTTTTATGTACACTTTTTGTAATGGCTTATCAATTTGGTTACCTTCCAAATGACATGCAGGTGAGGAAAGGACATTCCATGATTTGCCAAAAAGACATTGTTGATGTCCTAGACAAACAATTGCTTGAGGGTATGGGTGTGTTGCTCACAGAAGAGGAGCAACAAAAATGTGAACAAAGTGTATGTCAGGATATGATGCCTAGCTCTTACTTGCAATTAATGATCTTTGCTCATTGTTAAGAGAACACATCATTTTGACAGGTGTCTCTTGAAAAGAAGACTCTGTTAGCTGTACATGAAGCTGGTCATGTAGTGTTGGCTCATCTATTTCCAAGATTTGATTGGCATGCTTTCTCTCAACTTTTGCCTGGTGGAAAGGTAAGAGCAATCATAAAGCTTTTTATGTGTTATAAAATTCATACTTCTGATGTATTTGAATTCGGACAGGAAACGGCCATATCTGTCTTTTATCCAAGGGAAGATATGGTTGACCAAGGCTATACAACCTTTGGTTATATGATGATGCAAATGGTTGTGGCCCATGGGGGCCGTTGTGCTGAACGTATTGTATATGGTGATGACGTAACAGATGGAGGAAAAGATGATCTAGAAAAGATCACCAAGGTTATTCTCTAATGATAATTATCTTAATGTATTGTATCATATAATGTTATGAATTACTCCCTCTTGTTCAAGGTATTAGTCCCATTTGACTTTTGACACTATTCATCAATCACTCTTAATTCGTATTTTATTCTTAATCTATAAGTTATAATATTGTCAAGTAAGGTCTTGTTTGATTCATTTTAATGCAAAGATCATTAATATCAACTTTTTACAATTTTTAATTATACACAATTAGAGATATTAACGATTAAATTATTGCATTGGCAAATGTGCCCGGTCAAATGGGACTATTAAGATGAATAGGAGGGAGTATTATCTATCCTGATGAAACTGCTGGTAAAAGATGGTGTGCCTTACTTTTTATATTTTGAAAGTATTCTATCTATTTGTTACATTCTTCCTCTTTGTAAGATTCTTGAGCTGTGACCATCCACATTCTCACTTTATATATTGTCCATCTCATCCTGCTTCCTGTCTCTTGCTCCCTTTCTCTTGTCACTTCTTTCGCTGGGTGGACTTGGTGCTTTCAATAACTTGCATTTTTGGGCTAAAGATATTACTGAATTAGAGTTTTGAACTCCCCTCTTTCAATATTGCATATGCCCCCTATTGTCCACTTGCCTATGTTTCTATAGAAAACTAGGCGGTGGGAGACTCTGCTGTTGATATTTAAACCTATTGTAGCTGTTTATATTCTTATTGTTAATGCTAATGCTTTGTTCTATTGCTTTATTGTATGTATACAATTTATTTTGTTCAGATTGCTAGGGAAATGGTCATTAGCCCTAGAAATGCTAAATTGGGACTAACAGCGTTGACAAAAAAAATTGGTCTCATGGACCGACCAGATAGTCCAGATGGTGAAATGATAAAATACAAGGTTTTTCTTCTCCTCATGTTTTTCCTTTATCATTTTACTATTCATCATTATTTACATTTTTACTGACCAAGTGACTCTAACTTTTGATAGTGGGATGACCCTCATGTGATTCCTGCTGAGATGACGCTTGAAGTATCTGAACTCTTCACCCGAGAATTGACAAGGGTAAATTATATCAATCCAAGTTTATTCTGATGAATTTTATATGGATCCCTCTTATTAGTCTGAGGTTGTTTCTTGCTAATTGTTAAAATCCAGCCGGCATGGGTACTTGAAAGGTACATGTCTCGGCACTAATTTTTCCTTTTACAACCACAATATATGATAGTATAAATCTGGCACAAAAAAGTTTGGCTTTGTGACATTTTATGATCATTATTGTGGCTTCCATAAACCTTTTGCTGGAAACATGGATGTAAGTCCCGTTTTTTGACACGGATTCTGTTAAAAATGAATCTTGTTGTTACGTTTTGTGGGTAAGTACCTCTTGTACTACATTTTATTAAAAAAAAAGCGATACATTATCAGATTTCAGCAAAAAGTTATCTGACTGTTGATTTCCTCTTCCTGGTTTCATTTAACCGTTTTCAAGCACACAGCTCAAAAATATGAACGACAAGACTGACATGCCCCTACATAAGGAAAATTTGCTCAAGATTAGCGCTTTTAACATTTCACATTTGTGTATCGTTTTACTATAGAGCAAGATATTAGTGGGGACATGGACAAATAAAAAGAAAAGAATAGTTGGGAGAAGGAGAGATAGAGATAAAAGTTTACCAGATATAGAAAAATTAAGGGTTACATCAACCTGAATAGCGGATGTATAAAGTATGTATTGATGGAAATCGATATAATGACTCAAGAATTCTCATGTGAGATCACCATCTATTATGCTATTTCTGAACTGTACATGATACTTTACGAATGTTTTCTGTGGAATTATTTATACTATTGGAACGATGAATGTTGCACGCTCTCAGTATTTAAACACAAGTCCAACCATTAAAAATGACTTTACATCATTCTGGAAAATTCTAACTTTTGTCTTTGATGAATGTAGTTGGATCTTGAGTCAAACAACTATTTTCATTTAATTTATTGGTGAAAATTTTAGAAGCTAGAGGACTTATTTCATTTGGAACATATACTGTGAAAGCCAATGGTATAAAGAGGGGTAGCAAACAAAGCAGTTAATTTTTACAGCAAATTTATTTGTTTAATGGCACCTATTTAATTTTTTGTTTGCATTTTGCTAAATGCTAAAATCGATAAGTAGCCAAATAGGTACAATGTGAAATGATTGGTTACATGAATATATTATTTACACCGAGACACTGCAATTGTGTCAAAATCATGGAAACTATTCATATATTTTTCTGGTCGAGCTCTTGGACAGGTATCGGTGTCCAACATAAGTAGCCAAGTCCTTAGCAGTACATTTTGTAGAATGTCAAATGATTAGTTATATGACCTTGTTTCCTAATAAGCATGAACTGTGAATAATCTTGTGCCTCTTGTCTCAAACTGATAGTGATGTTTCCATTCTCTTTTAGTGCATTGCCTATTCTACTAACTCGTTGGTTCTTTCCGTACCTTTCAATTCATTTCTCTTTCTTGCTTATTTACAGTACATTGAAGAAACTGAAGAACTGGCAATGAAGGGTTTGAAGGAAAACAGACATATACTTGATGCAATTTCTAAGGAGCTGCTGAAGACATCCAGGATCACTGGACTGGTACAAAAAAAAAAAAACAATTATTATGATATGAGTTTTAAATCGTCTTATGGTTTATGTTCATAACAGAAATGAAATGGGATATCATTTTTCCTTCATGGCCTTTAAGCAACTTTTATCGATCGACATCATTTATCATATATACAAATTATTTAAAGGAAAAATTCTAAAAAACTACCTTATCTATACCCATTTTTGTAAAAAACTACCTTTTATAAAAATTTTTGCAAAGAACTACCTTATGTAATACTTTATTTTGCAAAAGACTACCTAGTGCTTAAATCTGTTAGTTGACTGGTAAAATTAACCGTTGACTATCACGTGACAATCACGTGACCTATAAGAAACCCACCTACCACTACCAGCATCATTATTCATTCACTGTATTCATAATGGGAAATCAAAAAAATATGCAAAACAATTAAAGAAATAAAAAAAGATTAATACCCAAAAGCTAAAATCAATCAATTCAACTAATTATACAAGACAATTGAACAATACAAACAATTCCAATTAAAAAAATGATCTCTACCCTAATACTTATGCAGCAAGAACAGTAATATAATTGGGTAAATTCGTGATTTCAAAATGATTGATTTTACAGCACAAATAGTAAAGAGAATGGTGAAACTGCAAAGTTTAGTAATGGATCTGCCAGTATAATGGGGTGATAAAGACTCCATTAATGGTGTTCCTTTCTTCAGCTCAAGATCTCAAAATGACAGAGAAAGGAGAGAATGAGAGGAAGGAGGTAATGGGGTTGATGGGTGTTTTGAGGAAGTAATAGATCATTTTTTTAATAGGTCACGTGATTGTCACGTGATAGTCAACGGTTAATTTTACCAGTCAACTAACAGATTTAAGCACTAGGTAGTCTTTTGCAAAATAAAGTATTACATAAGGTAGTTCTTTGCAAGAATTTTTATAAAAGGTAGTTTTTTACAAAAATGGGTATAGATAAGGTAGTTTTTTAGAATTTTTCCTTATTTAAATTACATCATTTATTGTCGTCCAGGATGTCGAGGAAAGGATGAAAAATCTCTCGCCCATAATGTTTGAAGATTTTGCACAACCATTTCAAATAGACTTAGATAAGGTATTTCTTTCTTATGCATCTTTTCTGTTTATGCTCATTTATGGAAGAGAGAAGGGGATGCCTGTGGTTCTAAGGGATGAAGATGAAGAGTGTGATGGCATCCCTAAGTGAGGCGATTAGTGTATGCATTTGAGGTCGTACTAAGACACTTGAGATCCGATGGGGCATCTCTCTGGGTGTACTTATGCTATGCTTTTATTATATCCGTTTAAAAGATGAGTTGGGATTAAAGCTTTGGCATTGTTGTTGTTTCTAGGATGGCCCATTGCCTCACAATGAACAGTTACGTTACCAACCGCTCGACATATACCCTGCACCATTGCACAGGAGTTAAAGAGGCACAATCCTGTAATGCCAATGATTTGTGCTGTCTGCTGCACTGCATTGATGGTGAGATAAATTCCGAGATTTTTCTTTCGCAGCAGTATAACATGCATTGTCGAATGCTGGAAATCCTCAATAGCTCGAGTATTCCTTACTAAGGTTTGTAAGGCAGCAGTTCAATGAAACAATCACTTGCATGGACTAGGCCTCATCATGTTGTTTTTGATTATCGGTGCTGGTGATCTTGTCAAGGTGTACCTCAGATAAACCGGGTGTTTCGCTCTGGAAACCGGTCCATGTTTCTGTGTATCGTTGACAAAATTCATACTTTCAGAGCAAGGAACACCCTCTTCAGAGAATCGGTCGTGTGCATCTGTTGCTCAATAGGCTACAAGCTTAATAGTAAACTGCATATTGGTTTCTTTTCCCATCTTCTCAAACATTGATAACTAAAGGGAAAAGAGTGACCCATAGCAGATTTTTGTTTTGTATAGGTATAAATTTTCTGTTGAGGTTTCCTCAGTTTATAATCTAGATTGTCATCGTTATCTATTCCTAAGAAAATGTCTGGAAAGTTCCAAGTTGATTTTGGCAGATAAATGGTACGATATCGACAAAATTCTGTGTCATTTTTCTCAAAATTATTCAATATAACAAGGATTTCACACTTTACATTTATACAAGACTCAAAAAAAGGTTCGTCACGAGGATAATATATGTACATGTTCTCTGTAATGCATAATAGTTACATACATAGTTCCCAATAACTCAATTTTACAAAACAGCATATCTAATCAAATGGATCAATCCTTGGGTCATGCTCACTCGCCATAGCCATCCCTGTACAAAGACAAGTTGGGCACATCACCTACAAGAAAATTTGCAGTTAAGACTTCAAGAAGTTATAGAGAATAAGTTTTCGTATTGCATAATGACAAAGGAATACCAAAAACAGCAACACATATAATCTCTTCGGCCTGAAGATCTACAATTGATCTTCCATTTTCCTTTTTAGACCGTCCTACTTATTCTTCCTCAAAAAAATATTTACTACTTATATCACATTTATTGGACATAATTAGTCTTGATTATACCAACTATAATAATTTTTAATGCTATTGGTCTTCATATGATTCCCACTACAGCTAATCTCTTGAGAGACTGTCTCTTTAAGAGATGTCTCTCAGGCCCAACCCATTAATATTTAATGCCTACTAACAGTATCTTGAATGCGTACTCACAGTATCTTAAATGCGTAAACACATTATTTTAATACCTACTTACAATATTTCAAAAAAGTATATAATGGATCAGCCCAATCAGAGATGACCTCTCAAAAAAACTGTCTATCACAAGAATTTGTGTTCCCCCTAAGCTTAATCTAAACATTTTTTGATACTTATGGTCCTCACGTGGTTAGTGATTACTTTAAAGTAATATTTTTTAATGTTGATGATCTCCATAATTTTTCCATTAACTTTATTATTTTATCCAATAACTACATTATTACTTTCATACTTGAGCAAAGTTGTCATAATTCACACATGAAGGCTGAAGCATAAATTAGTAACTTGTTTTCTTCAGCTAATAAAAAACAAGAAACTATTGGCTAGGTTTTAAGACAAAAGTGAGAAACAATGAAAAGATAAAAGAGCTATCTAAGTACACGATAATGCTCAGTTTTAGATCCAATAACAAACCGAGAATTGTAGATGCAACAATTCCGGTACCATCACACAATGAAAGTCCAAAACAAACCTTTCCAGATCCAGAACAATTTGAACATCTCTCCGTTTTTGGCGGTGAAAGAGGCTGGTCCCCACCATTGAATGTTGAGACAGGCTCAATAAGAACAAGAGATCCTGTGTTCGTACAGCGCGCACATGCTAGATACCCTGCATAAAGTAATCACATGTAGAAAATTATAGGCTAATGAAAAGAAGTCCCAAGTCAGATAAGTAACAAGGGAAGTAATTTCCCAGGAAGTACAATTTTCCATGGGAATTTAAATCCCGAGTGAATTCAACTAGCTCAAGGTATATAATCTTTTAGTACTTTATCTAGTTTTTTTTAGCATTCAAGGCAGTACATTGCGAAAGAGATGCAAAGTTACACGTATAGAGTCAGTCTCGTTTTCCATCCTTTTGGAAAACTACAAGGCAACTCAATTTGGGCATATTCCATTAACCACATTTACAGTTCAAACAAAAAGCACATGCATCTCAAAAAGGGGGAAAGAAGTTAGCATACAAACCGAGTAAAACAACCAGGAATTGTATGCACAGTAGAGAAAGGATTTGCAGAGACAATATTAGGTCTTTGTGTGAACTTTGACTTAATATCTTCTTCTAAGTTTCGGTATTAGGGCACACATCGAAAAAGTTCAGCGCCGTGCAACTTCATAGATAGAATGGTTAAAATTGAAATTAGCTTATCCAAGTAATTGATAAAGCCCAAATTCAGCCATAACAGGTTACAGGTCTGATAAAAAATATATGTAAATATTATTGTAATTGATAAGGCCAAAATTCAGCCATAAAACGCGTTACAGGTCTGATTAGAAATATTTATATTTTGTCATAGTAATTTTTTATTTATAAAATATTGTGTATTGACAAGTAAGAAAGTCCTAAACTTAAGAGGGATCTGTGTGCTTCTTCTATACCAGCCCAATTATGGATTTGGGGATTCTAGTACATATGTAAGTATTAGAAAAATAAAAGTTGGTTTATCACATTTTATCCCAAATTTATAGCAGATGCATTTCTTTGCATGCTTTAGATTATCAATTTTTACACAATAGGGAACCATCTCACTAGACTTTCTATAAATTTCTTCGTATCATTTTAGAAGGAATGCTTAAGTTCAATGAGGGGGATTCCAAAACTCAAAATCCCAGATGAAATTTTAAGCCCGTGAAGCCACTTGTGGGACTTCAGGGAGTCGGCTTCGAGCAAGACTGAAGGAGGGATGTCGTTCACGCCAGGAGCTCCACCTCATCTACAAACACTGCCCAACATTTTAACCAAGTTTGTGACATGTTCCTTGGCTTACTCATTTAACCTAGTTTGGAATTGGTGTTGTTATGACTTGAACCCAAGTGGACATGCTTTAACACAAATATAATGCTAGAAATGAAAAGATAAACAGAACTATTAGAAAGTAAAGAACTACTCTAAACATAGTGATTGAAACCTAACACCAGGGCATGATAATGTGTGCAAAACCACCATGATCCATCCTTCTATTTTACTGTAAGACGGTTAAATAAGAGCCATATCTCTAACTTATAGGATAAGTGCCTTTTTTGAGGATGTTTGCATGGTGGTGTCTGTGATGGGAGGTAGGGGTGAAACACTGCCGATGTTAGTTGAAAAGGGGTTGTAAAAATGAAGGCACCTCAATAGTCCCCTCCACTGATGATTCTTCTAACTCCTTGATTCCCACTAAAAATCTGCCATCCTCTTTGATCCTTGTTTTAACAATGGCCTAAAGGATTACCTTGGTACAAGATCCCCTCTCAACAGCTCACTCAAGACTTTCCATTTGGTATTCAGCTCCGGTGGAAAGAAATCTTCCACTCTTCACACTGCAAAACAATTGAGTACTATATCTTGTGCAAAACCACCATGCTCCATCCTTCTATTTTACTAGAGTAGGACTCTAGAAATTAAATGAGAGACCATATCTCTAACTTGTCATTAAACTACATCTTTTTGTGATTATAAGTAATAGTAGTGACAACAAACACTTACAGGATTCTCGTTCCTTTGTGGATGTTTGCATTTCATGTCTATGATCCCGGTAAGGAAATTGGAGGGGCAAAAACCCTTCCAATGTTAGTTTAGAAGGGGTTTAAAAAGTTAAGGCACCTCAAATGCCCCTTCATTGATGATTCTTCCAGTTCATTGATTTTCACTATAAAGCACCATTCATCTTCATAGTATCAATATCATGACCGTATTGTAAAGGGATTTGAGCATTCTGCGATCGAACTATAGGTCACGATGACCGCAAAACCATCCACATTTACCTCGAAAGCAGTTTTGGGACCGCAACTAAAAATGTATATTCTCACTATGATTCGTGCTTCTCATTCAAAGTGCCACCCACCTTGAGGTAGATTAGCTAATCTCCTATATGAAAAACATAATACTAAAACAACAATAGTATATATCTCAATTGAAAGTCCAAGCTCATCCCTTTAATTAGCTTAATAAAATAAACTAAAATGTAAGATATTTTGGTAAATAAGGGAAAGAAAGATGATGAAGATGAGAGTGAGAATAGTATTTGCTATAGATATCTTTTAAAAATAAGCCAACTAATATATGGGAACAAAGGAAAACACTAACCAGTTCCCAGGAAATATCTGCATCGGTTATGCTCGTGTTGTTTTACATAAATTTGTGATTGATATCAATAAGCCAACATATATATATGGAAACAAAGAAAACACTAACCAGTTCCCAGGCAATATTTGCATCTCTTATGCTCTTGTTGTTTAACATTGTTTATTTCAACCACCATTAATGCTGAGATCACACCAACAGCTCCTCCGGCGAAAGAAGCTACTATGGGATCTACCTGACTGGAGTTTGCAAAAACAGCAATATTTTAGACAAATTAAATCTCCAGCTTCCAGCATAGTGTTCTGGAAAATCATGTATAGCTGATGATAGAAGCAAGGAAAGTTCCCCACAGAAAGAGGGAATTGGAATAAAATAACAATAAAAACATTATAATTTCATATGCAAGTTTAATCTTAAAAAGGTAATTAGATAGCCAGAGGAATCATATCAAGTAAAAAAGTTTTTTAATTGTCTTGGAGGAAATAGTAATCAATAGAAAATCAACAAAACTTTTAGGATAAAAAAGAACTGAAGTACACTTAGTTAGTAAGGACTTCCAGAAAAGGCATGAGATCCCTCACAAAAATCTAAAACAATTATGTTACACTTTCTTAAGTTTCTTTAGTTTTTCTAAAGGTTCAAAACCCAAGTATTAAAATCATTTGAAGTCTTGTAAGAGTCTGAGAGAAGTCATAGAACATGACAAAGTAAATAGAAGAGATTGGAGCAACAGAAATTGAACATAACCGAAGTGACAATGGCACAGAAGAGAACCAAACTCCATTTGACATTATTGCTGAAGTTCATCCAGAAATTCTTCAGCGACTTCATCCACAAATTCTTCCACAGTTTGTCATTTAACTTTCAAAGATCATTTGAATGTCTGTTTACTCCAATGCTTTCAAATTTACTAGCGATGTTTTTGGGCAAATAATTGGGAAAGTTGAATAGTGCATTTCTATTGTGATATTGTACGGGAACAGGATGTTCAACAGCTCACAATCATCCCACTCCTCTTTGTCGGTGATAACTTGGCGTTTGAAAGTTGAATGAGAGAAATTCTAATTATTTACAAGTGTAAATTTCTGGATTTGAACAACATAATGTTTGAGGTCTAAAGAACAGTGCATTCATTTCTTTAGACGATGTACAGCCAATATGATAATCAGTATCATTCAGGAATAGGGCAAACTTTCATCAAATATCATATTTGACAACATCATGATGCCCCATTTACATTTTGGCACCCTTTGTTGATACATACTCATTCTTGAAGTTTGACCTACTGTCCATAGATGGAACGTTGCTAAATGGTTTTTCTTCTAGATTCTACTTAATGATCCATGCAAGCTTATCTGCCACACAAATTTGGAAAGATGCTAAAGTTGGTAAGGACCAGGGATGGTATCTATTGACTATTGAGTGATGTCGGAAACAATATGTTAGCCTAGCAGGCTGTCATCTGTGTTAAACCCTTCTATAGTAAGCCAAATAAATTATGAATATAAAATACGGTTAAGAGTCAGTTACAGATTTTAATAACACGCGCTACTGGAGAAAATGATATATAGAGTAATGGTGTCAAGAGGATGGGTAGCACAAACACAACCTAGGTGTCATTCTATTTTAGGACTTAATCCCTTATTAATCAAGTTAATTAAAAGAACAAGAAAACTATTGTAGCATGTTTTCAGAACAAAGTTTAAGATAGTTGACCAGGTACATGGTTCCTATAACCAGTATACAAGGCATGCCAACTAGAAATGAATTTCTTACATAAAATGTTCAGGATAAACTTCAACAAAACATTCATGAATGAGATATAAACATATAAATGATTCTGTCAAAACTTATCAAGAAATTCTCGTGTCATTAGCAATTTATGATATTCTCATCTCATTAGCATTTTTTAGCTAATAGTAAGTACAATATAGCAACCAAAAATATGTGCAAGTGTGCTATTCAAGAGGGAAGGAAGGTGGCAACCATACCTCAATTGCATCGGCAAATGCATGCTCTGAATGAAATCTGCATATGATGTGCCCCCCAATCCTAGTTTCAGCTCCAACTGCATGAAATAGTAGCTTTACCTTAATCAGGGAGTAAGACTTGTGCATCATAGTAGCAAGAGGAGTTTTTGAAACATGACTAGTTGCCAAATTAAATCACATAAATTAGAGACGTACCTTAAATTTAATTATAATGAGAATCTAGTTCATAATTGTATCGATTCATGAAAAGTGACAAATTTAATATATGGCATTTATTATTTCTAACAAAAGCTTATAGAGATTCATCCCTATCCAGCAGCCAAAACTACCTACACATGCCTTTAAGGCATAGCAACAACACAAACCCTTCTCCCGGTATTCTGTATGTTTGTGTTATGAAAAAAGTAGAATCGGAGACACGCAAAGGTATGATTGAAGACAAGTTAATGTCGAATCATGTATTTCTATAGGCTTATGTTAAATATTTTATTTCATTCAGCTATCAAGGGCCTGTTCTAAAGGAATGAAAAATGTTGCACTAAATTGAAGTAAATGGGACTACAGTAGACTGAACTAAAATGAAGTAAATGGGAAGTGATGTACTATAATTTGAAAGCAAGTTCTACAGAAGAGGCCAAAAGGGCAACCATGGGTCTTGCTTAGAGAAATAAAATTATTCATTTAGTTTATTTTAGTTTCATATCTATTAGGGTACAATCAAAGACATTTTCTAGAGTGATATTTTGGCTAATATAAGACATGAGTCATGTTGTTTCTTATATTATTCTTGCTATTGAAAACTATATCAATTTAATTAAAAAGGTTTCTTGTGAAGCAAAAGATGCTTGAGAAGACTTCTGAGAGCTATACTAAAGGTTTGGGGAACAACAAAATCCGGAAAGAGAGGATAAGCTTCTACTTTGTATTTTGTTCCTAGCAGTTCAAGTTATTCGAATAAAAACCAAAATTCAAATCAATCCAAACCAAAATAGATATTTAGTTTGATTTTTTTTTAAATTTGGTTTGAAAATTTATAAACGGAAATAATATTGTTTGATTTTAATTTGAAAGTTTGTAAACCGAAATAAACGAACGGGACCGAAAAAATCTAATAGCCAAGGTTGTTATATATTAAAATCAGGAAAAATGTTAAAGTAGGTCCAAAGACTTCAACCCAAACTCAATCCTCAACCTTAATTATAATGGCCTCGTACCTTAAACTTTTTCACTTCCATTCCTGCTCATTTCCTTTCTCCTTTATCTCTCCCACTGTCACATGATTCGCTAATCTCTCTTGCGAATCGCGAATCGAAAAAAGCGAATTTTGGTCGGTTTTGGGCTATTTTTGGTCCATTTTGAGCGAATCTCGAATCGAGGCATGCGAATTAAGTAGCGAATCATGTGACACTGATCTCTCCTCTTTCAACATGTATCCCCTCTTTTACGCTCACCGGGATTTTGATGGCTTTTTTCATTTAAAATTTTACATTTCACAAAGCATAATTTTTTTCTTGAAAAAATAACAATGAAATGATACAGAAACATGTATCAGGTAAAAATGAACCATGAATGTGGATGAAGAAAGAAGGCAAAAGCTAGACATGTGCAGCTTGAAAGACGACAAATTAGTAATGGTTAGATGATCCTAAACTAAGTGCCCCCTGTTTTAACATGTTTGTTATAATTTACTTTGAATTTCAAGTTATTTTTGACAATTGTAAAACCTCGCTCAAAGCCCAATACTGAAAACTAATTGATAAACTAGAAACCACACACTTGGTATTTGTTGCCCTTGAAAAAAAACGAAGACTTAAAATGGAAGTGTTTGGATCTTTAGAGTCTTGTTCATAACTGAGTACTAGTTTAGTGTATCACTTTCAAATACAATGCCGAAGAAGCTAAATCGGTGTACAGTTTTCATCAGTTTTTTGTAAAAATAATGTCACATTCACATTCAATCATTAGGAATTCAAGAAATTCTAATTCATAGGTAAACTTTTTCTATAACAATTCAAATAACCAAATAAAACAAGCATCATTGAAAGAAAGAAAATCATTTACTAGAAACAAAATTCAAAAGCTAACTAGCTTATATTCTACTAATTCTTAAAATGACAACTAAACATCAAAATCAATCATCACTAATTTATTATCCGATGGAATAAGTATAGGCAAGGTATAGGCATTGTCATATCCCTCATTTTCTTCATCATTGTTATAAAAATCTCTAACCACGTTATAAAACGACTTCACCTTAGCATCAATCATTCTCTTTTTCAAATAATCTAAGACGAGGAACCACCCTCACTCTGATTTGAATCTCTCTCCAATTGGGCCTCTCAGTTTTTTTATTATATCATTGTACTTCTTTTTGAGGTCGGTAAGGGCCTATACCACCTAAGTACTAATAAGGTCATAAATTTGCTTGGGTGGTATATTGTAGTCTTGAGTTACCATGATATTTGTTAAGATGACAACTCTCCATGCTTACATGGAGACTGTGGATGTACGTAGAAATGGGTTCCCCTGCTATCTTGAAGATGTGGTATGTCCGTATGGTGCATCATGGAAGTTTCTAACGCTCTTCCTAGTGGTGCGACAGAATCAAGGCATCCAAAAGAAAATGGAAAAGCAAAAATAATATTGAAATAAATAAAAATAAAGTAAGACAACTAATAAATACCAAACCGAGAAAATCAAGGTTTGGCCGGATAAAAAATACAGGTTTGACCGGATAAGACCGGCTATATGTAAAAAGTATTCATTTATATGGGTCCAATTTGAGTGCTAATTTGGGGTACATTATTTTATTGTGTAGACATCAGATCCATAGACGAAGGTTACTAGAAGCGTGCGTTAATATTCTAGGCACGCTTCAGAGAGTTATTCTAAATATCCATCTAATTCGGGTTATCCCGTTGAAATTATGTGCTAATTGGTAATGTGTATAAATGTGAAGTATAAATTTATAACTATATTATGATGTACATATTTATTGGTTGAATTATGTTATATACTAGTACTATTTTTGTTTCTATCGATTTATGACTCATATTTTTTTTAAATTATGAAATAAAAATGTGCTTGAATTCGACAAATTAATATTAATAATATTAAATTGTATTGCCATCGAAGTCAATTGGTGTGGAAATGATGACTTTGAAAATGAAACTATGATTGATTTTTTTTAGATACGTATTGGAAATTTTATAATCATAGAATGAAATGTGCAATATATGCTTGTTTACATGATTGTGTGTCATGACTAATTATTAAAATATATTAAATCACTAAAAATTGAAACATGGGGAAATGAAGCCCTTCTATTTGTTGTGATCCAAGAATAGGGGTGTTGAACAGGTTGCCCGATTTGTTTAGTATAGTTGCCGACAAATCTTTTCTAATACTTTATACAAACGATATTTGGTCTTCTTGCTATTTATTGCGATCCAAGTATGAAGTAAAGCTTCGACCTTTTGGCGTTTTCGTTCCCTCAATTAATAATTGGAAAATATGATTGTAATTATTAAATATCAATCAATTAATTGACTTATGTGATATTACCTTAGGTGCACAAACTGATTTTCAACTCGACTATTTATTTTCATAATTTATTTTCAACTTAATTATATTACGAGACGGAGTTGGAATTACTCAATTTTCTGATGTTTGGGAGTTGTCTCTCTTGTTTCTTGCATTCTTATTTTTGCTAGTTAAATGGTTCAAACTGTAGAGTGAGGTACTGAGGTTCACCTAGAAAATAGCTATAGTAGTTTTTATGTCTCAAAATAAACATTTTAGTTTAAGTTGTTTAAGTATCTCAAATGATTTAATTTGGCTTCAAAACTTACTAAGTAGTAAGTTGTAATAGACAATTGTTTGGTTTTAAAACTTTACTAAGTTATTTTGTAATTGTTAAGCCTTTCTTTATTTCTTAAAAGTATATGTGGTGGTAGTTCTCCTATAATTAGGACTTGGTTCACATTTTCCCTTAAAAGTGTTTTCGAATATTAGACCTAATTGTGGGATGTTACAATAAATATAGAGCCTAAGATTCCTTTCCAAAAATCTATCCACTAAATTTCAGTAATAATTGATAAAGATATAAAAACATTCAAGACACTACTTATGCAAATGTGCAGAAATTACTCTAAGGAGCGGATAGTTTCAGTATGGCATAAACAAAATCTAGGGGAATCAATTTGCAATGCTTAAATATGCAATTGGATATGGAAACTTACTGTGGGTGCTAGAAAGCCTCCAAAAATCATAATGCCCGCAATAAGGGAAAAACAAGAAGCGTAGTATTGCTTCAGGTTCGCAGAGCTCTGCAAGTGGTTGAATACTATTCAGTAGGTGAAAAATTCACAGATAACGGAAAACGAAGAGGAAATCACAAACCAAAAGAAGGAACCAACAGCAAACAAAAAGAAACAGATTTACAGTTATAATATAACATTGGAAAGACATCTTCAAATCACAAAAGATTACCAGAGGAGGCAAAAAGGGAATAAATGATGGAAAACTTGGTAGTTCATTTTCCTGTTCGTCCTGTATAATTCCCAGTTCAGCACTTTTGATCCTCTGTTGTATCCTTAACCTACGAACCTGTAAGACAAAGATTGTTAGCACATAAGTACTTTCATAAATTATTAAAAACTTGAGTAAAACAATTTAAGGACCAAGGACTCTATAAATATAAATCTTTGCCTTCATCGGGAATGGACTTCCATAATTGAGTAAAACATGCACACATTGAACTAAAACATTGGGAATTGACTTCCATCATTGAGTAAAATTAAATTCTGACTAACCCCCAATGCTTAACAAAATAGCCTTTTCTTGTTCAACATTGAACCACAAGCTGAACAACAAACAATATCTTTTCCGTTCTTTTTCTGTACAAAGCTTCAATGTTTCAATACACAAATATACTACACTTTTGGCATGTATAAAACATTTGAGCAATAAATGTTTGGAGATGATGGCCATTTAGAATGTAATTATGAACAGTCCTAGCAACGTTTTAAAAGTTGTAGGTTAACACAAAAGTGTAGTCTTTGTCGTCAGTAAGCATTAAACGATTCCATATTCACCTCTTCCATATGCAAGAAGATCTTATTTCGACGGCTTCGAATATTATCTTGAATTTCTTGCAATTCCATTTTTGCAAAATCCTGAACTGTTTCAGGCCCTTCTATGATACAAAATCTGCAACAAAGCCATAATTATTAAGAGATAGCGACCAAAAATCAAACTCAAGTGACAATTTCTAGACTCTAGACAGGTATATTATTAATTTAAACATTAGCTTATTAATTTTTTGGAAAAATTGATTTTAAAGGTTCGAACTTTGCCTCATTTGCTGGGAAAGGTTCGAACTTTCATTATTCCAGGAAAGGTTCGAACTTTGACGTCGATCTTCATTTAAAGGTTTTTATGGATTTTTTTGGGTTGATTTTGGATTGATTATGGGTTTATATGGGTAAAAAACCCCATAATCTACCAAGAATCAACCCAGAAAACCCATATAAACCCATAATCAATCCAAAATCAACCCAAAAAAATCCATAAAAACCTTTAAATGAAGATCGACGTCAAAGTTGGAACCTTTCCTGGAATAATGAAAGTTCGAACCTTTCCCAGCAAATGAGGCAAAGTTCGAACCTTTAAAATCAATTTTTCCTAATTTTTTTGAATTAAGGGGGTGTCTAAGGGAAGGTGAGAACTAGGTGAATCGATCCCATTCGATCCTTTGTTTCTTGTTCCAACTTACTAATATTATAAATTTTTGTGACCAAAAGGTCGAGATCAAACCTTTTCCCCTTAATTTTAACTCGAGTATGTGGTCTAAATCTTTGCACTCCTCAATATTTCACTAAGTTTCGCCACTGAATGTAACCTAACCTGATCTGTAAATGTAATCAGTGCTCTCCAAAAAAACATGGTTGAACGCTAGTAGAAAGAGATAACTTTATGCCCCAAATTCATTTAAAGAAGCATATACCCCCAGAATCATAATTCAACATTACCAAAAGAACAATTCAATTGAAACGTTTCGTTCTAACATGAAAAAATACCCTTAATTTAAAGAAACTCATGCAACAAAAATTCAAACTACACTTCCTGTTCCAACACACACGTTTTAAGATATCGATTAAGTAAATCATGAGTAATTTGCGCGAGGAATTCCAAAGAGAGTCTAATCTAATCAAAATCAAAATCAAAATCAAAATCAAAATCAAAAAAGAAAAAAAAAAAAGCGAAAGGCAAAGAATTACGCAGAAGTGTTAGGATCGGAGGAGTCAGAATCAGGAGAGGAAGAGGAAGACGGAGGATTTGAACCGGAAGCCATGGAAGAAGAGGACAAACAACGCCATCTGGAAAGGGAATCGGGAATTGTGTGATTGAATCTGGAACAAGAATTATTGTAAGAAATGAAGGGTTTTGAAGGGTGAGAAAGAGAAAGGACCAATATTCGGGATGAACAGAACATATTTCTGGTAATGGTGTCCAGTATTCTGTATCCACTGCTTCATGTTAAAGTTTTGTGGATGTTGCATACTTCCACTGTTACTGTCACTATTCACTCTCAATGCCTCAACTCTGTCGTTTCTGACCATAAGGCAAAGTACACCCTTAAAAATTTGTAATTTATAAGTAGTTCTTTTATCATTTAAAAATTATATAATCACAAATTCTTACTTGAGACCGTCTTTTACAAAGACGGCTCTCAAAAGCCCAGTTCAATTCTAAATATATATTGTTACAACTCTAAATACATATTTGAGCTGGACTTTTGAGACAGTCTCTCAAGAGAGCACCTATTATATAATACATCTATATTTTTAAAGCTAATTATAATATATTGGATCTATCTTTATTATTTTTTCAAACACCCATTTAAATTCAGAATCGACCCTTCCTAGAGAGAGCTCACTTCTTTCAGCTTGCCTAGGCCCATATAAATATATAATGTCATGAATGGCACTGCGTCTAGGATCCGGCTTATGAAGGGATTCTAATTGAGTTACTGATTATAATCATACTAATACTAATTCATAAAAATTTTGTGATTAGTGTCACTTTACAATGCATTTTTATAAACATGTGCCATGTGTCACACTAACAATCCAATTTTTAGGTCATTCTTTCATCTTCCGTAATAATACAATGCAAATTATATCAATTAAGTTATTTGAAGTGGTTGTAATTGTAATTGTTATAAATTATTAGTGGTGAAATAAATTCCACAAATTCACATTAATGTTTGTATGAATTATTAATATTGATAATGTGTATTCTAAGTCATAAATAATGTAAGACTTATAAATGTTACATAATTATTTTTAACGCCTCTCTTTATATTCACTAATGCAATGTCATATAAAGTGAGGGTTTATTAGAGAAGGTAAATAGTTTGAGAAATAAAGTTAGAGTAATACATTGAATTAATTCATGCAATATTATTTTATGCTATAAATTCACAACAAAAGAGTCATTAAACATACCTTTTAGCATGTATTACACAAAAATATTAGGTATGTAACAACATACTATTGAAGATTTTTCAACTACTACTTTCAATGGTCATTAAGAACATTTGAGTTTACTAATTTTAGTATATCTTTTTAAAATTTAGTTTTTGCCTCCAGTTATGAGGAAATATTAAATCATAATATCTATTCAAGTGTATCACTATAATAATTATTTATTATGATTATCATTACATTTAGTACAAATTTGCTAATGCTTAGTTGATAACTATCAAGCATATCCGAGAAGTAGTAAAAGTTTTTTTATGATGACTTTGCAAAATTTTGGTCAAAGATCCTATGTATTATGAACTTTTGCAATCTATAATAAACAAAAATATGAACCGTGCATAGCACGGGTATAATACTAGTTAAATTAGTATTTGCATAGGTAGTATTTAGCATGAATCGAACTTGCAGCATTAGGAGTCTTAGTTAAGAACTTGACTAAGGGTTATTTTTAAAATTTTCACCTAAGGCCTAAAAATTTTCAGGAACGACACTTGCTCGATTTTGCAAGTGTAGACTTGAACGGGTTAAAATACCAGCTTTAGTGGGTTAAAATATTGACTTTAATAAGTTAGAATATCAATTTCTATATGATAACAACTAAATAGTTTAAAACACTATTTTATATAGGTTAAAATTACCGACTTTATTATATTAAACCACCAACTCGAATAGGTTAAAATATAAACTTCAATAAGGTAAAATATCAACTTGGATATGTTAAAACACCAACTTTAATAAGTTGAAATACCAACTTAAGCAGCATAAACTACCAACTTACATACTTTAAAATGCAAACTTCAACAAGCTAAAATACCAAGTGTAATATGTTAAAATACCAACTTTTATAGATTAAAAATTTAACAAGTTAAAATACCAACTCCAAATACATTAATATACCAACTTTAATAGGTTAAAATACCAACTCGAATAAGTTAAAATACCAACGTTAATAGGTTAAAATTCAACTCCAAATAGGTTAACACAGGTTATAAAGCGCGCGTTTGTTATTTTTTCTAATAATAAATTGGGTCGGCCCAAATAGACATGTCTCTCACAACGATTTGTTAAAACAATATGAGGCCATAACCTATACATGTCATTTTCAGCCGGTTTGGTTAATGGTACTAAAATGTGGTAATGAGAATAATTTATAATGTAAAATTTCATTAAAAGTTTCATATCTTCCCATGGTAATGAAACTATAATCACAAAAAAGTTTTTTGTGCATAAATTTACATTACCACCTAATACCACATCTCCCAATGGTCATGCATTAAAATGAATTTTGTGAAGAAAATGAGATGATTGGAGTTAGTCAAGCATGACCATCAAGGTAACCAAGAGATTTTTCAACTAAAATTACACTAGTTTTTCATTTGCATTACCATCGTTTATTACAACTATCAAACGGGCCATTCGGGTCATGCCTTAGAATGAGGGATACCTTAAACTTAAGGAAAATTTGAAATGAATAAGATTATTTATAAAAAAAAAAGCATATAATAAGATCATAATCAAACTTATTCCAAATATAAGCGCCTAATACCCCAGAGCACAAGTTCGGGTCAGTTCGCAGTTATTAAGTGCGAACAGAAGCAAGCTAGTAAAAAAAATCAAGTGGTTGTTCGCACTTGATAACTGCGAACAGGTCAAATAGGGTCAACATGCTAATTTTAAGACAAGAAGTTGTTCGCACTTAGTAAGTGCGAACAGCTTGAAAAACTGGAACAGGCTGTTAGCACTTAGTAAGTGCTAACAGCCTGTTCCAGTTTTTCAAACAGTTCGCACTTACTAAGTGCGAACAGCCCAAAGCTCAGATTTGGGAATTACACGCTTAGTTTTGAATAAGTTTGAATTTGATTATTATCTTATTGTATGCTTTTTTTTTGATAAATAATCTTATTCATTTCAAATTTTCAAACTTAAGACATTTTGTAAATTATGATCTCAATGTTTTCACAAAAACTTGGCCGAGACCGTCTCAAGGTGAGACGGCCCAGTTTTGGCGGCCCAAATACACACGCGTGCATGACACGCGCCCGGCCTTGGATTCATTCCCTCCAACTTCCTTTTTTTGGGGTTTTATTTTTGGCAACCTTTTTAATTCCCTTATTCACAATATACCTTCAGTTTCATAATCATTTTAACTTCCCATATTCAAAACTTTCTTCAACCTCCATTTTCGGCTCCATTGACGTTCTTGACTCTTCCTCTTCCATCATTATTGCTTCGTTCTCATTTGTTTTTCTTCATCTTCCTCCATTACTGGTAATAATTTTGTTTTTTTATCTTTAGTCTAAAAACTAAATGAATGTGTGCAACTACACATTTTAAGCATGAAATTGAATGTGTTAAGATAGAATTTGAATGTGTTAAGATAGAAATATCACGCAATGGACAACTTAACATTTCAGATATACCTAAGATAAAAAATTGAATGTTTTAAGATAGAAATTGAATGTGTTAAGATACAAATTGAATGATTTAAGATAAAAATATCACGCAATGGACAACTTAACATTTCAGATATACATAAGATAGAAATTGAATGTGTTAAGATAGAATCTGAATGTGTTAAGATAGAAATGCAATTGGATATACATATATGAAACATCAATGAAATAAAAACGTAGTTGGAAGTACTTAGTTCTCCTCTTATGTTAATCAATTCTCATCTTAAGATATACAATTTTTAGCCTAAGATAGTCAGTTTTAATATAGTCAATTTTCGTGTTAAAGTCCTCAGTTGTTCCCTTAAATTACTCAGTTCTCCTCTTAAATCAATCAATTCTCATCTTAAAATGCTCAATTTTTAGCCTAAGATAGTCAGTTTTAATATAGTCAATTTTCATGTTAAAGTATTCAGTTGTCCCCTTAAAGTACTCAGTTCTCCTCTTAAATCATTCAATTCTCATCTTAAGATATACAATTTTTAGCCTAAGATAGTCAGTTTTAATATAGTCAATTTTCATTAAATCCTCCATTGCAGCCATGCTTGAAGAAATTTGCAGAGATTGCTATGAAATTTGAGAGAAATTGATTGATAATTATTTCCTATTTAGGCGCGGATTGGTGTTTAATGTGGGAAGTTACTGATTTTTGAAAATGGAAGTTTATGTTTTAAAAGAGGAAGTTACTGATTTGAGAGAAATGCCCCCCATATCACGCCTCTTGCTGTCTTGGGCTGGGCCGTCTCAGCGTGAGACGGTCTCGGCCAAGACCAGCTGCAATGTTTTTCATACCAGCTCATAAACCAAGTTTATATTTATAGTCATATTGTGGGTCGTTCCCATTCCATGCTTTAGAAGAAAAACTGGAACGGACTGGTAGCACTTAGTAAGTGCTAACAGCCTGTTCCAGTTTTTCAAACAGTTCGCACTTACTAAGTGCGAACAGCCCAAACCTCAGATTTGGAAATTACACGCTTAGTTTTGAATAAGTTTGATTATTATCTTATTGTATGTTTTTTTTTTATAATTAATCTTATTCATTTCACAATTTCAAACTTAAGACATTTTGTAAATTATGATCTCAATGTTTTTCATACCAGCTCATAAACCAAGTTTATATTTATAGTCATATTGTGGGTCGTTCCCATTCCATGCTTTAGAAGAAAATTTGAAATAAATAAGCAAAAATATATAAAAAATCACATTATATCCAATTTTTAAAATTATTTTCCAAAATAAGCAATTTTTTCCAGACCTGCGATTTTGAGCTGTTTGTACTTGGTAACAGCGAACAAAGACAAAGGGGTTTAAAAAAAGTAAAAGGTCTGTTCGCTATTACTAACAGTGAACAAAGCTAAAACCTGGTCAAATAGGATATTTGCTGTTTTTAACTCGCATCTGTTCGCTGTTACTAACAGCGAACAAAGACTGGAGATCAAAAATAGTCAAAGTCTTTGTTCGCTATTAGTAACAGAGAACAAACTCTTTGACTGTTTTTGACCTCTTGTTCGTTGTTATTAACAGCGAACAACTCCAAACCACAACTTTGGGAAAAAAACTGCTTATCTTGAGAATTATTTTGCAAAGTTTGCTATTGTATGAATTTTTTATATTTTTTTGCTTGTTTCAAATTTTCGCTTTAGATAAGGTTGCCCAAGCATGACCCGTAGAGTAGGCATACACCATGTGTCAAGCGAGGGGATATTAGTCTTTTCTATGGTGAGATTAAATTTCCTAATCAAAAAGATGAAAGGAAATATCTTCAACTATTAGGCTAACTCATGATTCTCATAATCACTATATGGAACTTAGAGAGTGTTTGTTATAAGTAGCGCTATGAATAGTGAATGAAATCAGGAAAAGTGGGGAAAAAAACACGATAAAGGATTACTTTGGTAACTTGCTTGGTTTATCTATTTAGTTTTAAGTAACTGAAACAAATAAGGTCAAAAGTAAACGCAATTTGTAGTGTTCACCGGTCCAAACCCGGACCGAAAGACCAGAATCTCAAAAAATCTAAGACCGAAGATTTATCCGCCACCCACCAAATTCATACTCTTATTCATCCCAATTGGGGAGATTGCAGTGCAAAACCCATACACTTTTACTCACCTACTAGTCTTAGGAAGAATTGAAAAATAAATTTTATCTCAGCTAGAGAATACGTACTACTTTCATAAAAAGGTCTTAGATTTAATTCTTACATAATCCTTCACTCCTTCCCTTTAGTTAGTCTATCTTGTAATCTCAAGAATAAAAGTTAAATTGACTCAAATCTAATATTTTTTTAAAAAAAAATTATAAAACACTAAATTTGAGTCAATTTTAGATTTTCAAATGAAATTTAATTTCGAATCACACAATAAGAAAAGCGTCCAAACAGAATTCAAAACTTTCAAGTTCCAACCAAGAATTCACCTACCAATATAGTTCCCACTAGCTTTTAAACAAAACGCGTCGCATCACATCAGCCATGTTGTAAAGGTTTTAAATAACAAATTAATATTTTCCATGCCGTAAAGGAGTAACAAAACCTCATTTTTCTTTCAAAAAAAACTTCATTTTAACGGTTTCAAGGGATGTCAAATATTTTTGACCAATATGTAAACATTACGATAATCGCATAACTACCATTAACACATCATTGTTACATTATTGCGATTATTAACATTTTTCCCTTTGCACTATGCTAGCTACTTCCAACCTTCTCAAAAAAACATGTAAGTGAGAATCTAGTGCCTCACCAAAACACATTATCGTTCACCATAGCCATAAATCACAAAAGTTGGCGAAGAACGAAAGATTCACAAATTATATTTCACACAGTCTTAAATGAGACAGTTCTATAATAAAACTATCTCTGTTAAAATAATAAAATGGACTAATTATATGGGCATGTCTCATTGTAAGACGGTCTCATACAAGACAAGCCAAAGAAAGAATTTCAAGAGCTCGTCTCCAAACCGAACAACAACCATACCCCACAAACTCAGAAGAGATAAGACTTGTTCATTCCTGAGTTGATCCTGAGAAATCAGATGGCATAACATCGAAATAAGGCATTCATGAAAATGTATTCGCGGATCATTTCGATCGCTCTCTTATCCTGAAATATCTATTGATCATCACAGGAATGCATTACAAGAAACAAACATGGTTTCCTCGAGTAATTGTTGTCTTAGAAAAACATACAATGTAGGATTTCAGAAACCAAGTACAAGGGGGAGGGGTTGTTCTAGCTCTGCTTGAAGACCATACAAAAACAGATGAAGAATCCATCATAAAGGCATGGAGTTGCCTGCAGCAAGAATAGATACCAACATATTAGTGATTATGTATGTATTAGGAGGTGAATTCATTTGCACAATATCATAGAAGTTGCAAATCAGCCAATTCTAAAAAAACGAGCGGATATTAGAAGTTTGAAAAGTATATAGCGCAAGTCGTGATCCATAATACTTCATTCATCAGAAAAGAATTGCCATTAGCCCATATCATGCCCGTTAGTTCCAAAAAGTACATGGTCAACTTCCATGCTTGCAACACTTTTTGGGTCAGGTCTGATAAGAAGCAATTAGGCAACCATGATTGGGATTGTCTAGAGTGTTGCTAATGTTACAATGCACACAACAAATACATAAACAGCAAAATCATAATCCAGAGTCCATAAAATTAAGTCACATCATACATTCAGAGATAAATTCATTCTAACCAGAAATCTGACGTAGACACATACACATCGTTTGTTCTGCCATAGGTAGCAACATGAATAAATGAAACCAGTGGACACTAGGAGCACAGGTAAAGTCGATCCTACTTTTGGCTATACAAGTCACAGTCTGCAAACAAGCATGTTGCCAGTATGACAACGTAAGTGCACTAATTGGGATATTTTGCATGAACTTTGGTTCACTACTTTTAGCTAATTCTCTTTGTTTAACTTTGATTCTATACTGCACATAAAGCTCCAACAAGGAATCACACACGTCTCAGAACTCATCATACAACTCGGTATTTCCACTCACCATGTTTAAGTCAAGACACCATCAAGAGCTCGTTAATTGTAGCAATTTATGTGCTTATAGCCAGATATCATTCGGTAACTTATACATATTACTTATTAGTAATGGATAATTTTCTTTCAATCATTTTTTTTTTGTTGATTAACTTTTCTATGGATGATTTGCAAACTCAGATCGGCTCTAAAGACATTGATACATATGAGAACATTGTAATATTAGGTGCCGACCAAGAGGTAGATGAAGAACGATTTATCAATGTAAATGACGAAGTGGGAAATCACACTTCTTCTACAAAGTCTACGAATACATGGGGAATATCCAATAGGAAAAGTGCAAGGATTCTCAAGTTGAACTAACATCAGGTGGTAATAGAGGCACTTAACATCTACACAAACATGCTGCGAAAGCATGTTTTCGAAGACGCTTACGACTTACTACTACTAGCCGAACACATGTGAAGATGAAAACAAAGGATGATAGATCAAAATTTTCGAAGTTAGGTAGTATAAAAAAAGAAGCAGAATTCAATGAGGCATCAAGGAAGGACTTAGTTCATACGTCATCATGAATCAGTATATGTTGTCAATAGTGGACCACTTTGGATTCAAGAGATTTGTTTCTGGTCTCAATTCTTCTTTTATGATGATATCTTGAGCAACATTAAAGCGTGATATCATGAAAATGTATGATGAAAGTAAAAAAAAGCATTTAAGGCATCATTGGAGCATAATGAGAGTAGGGTTAGTAACTACCAATATGTGAACATCCTCTGATCAAAAGAAAGGTTAGATGGTCGTTGCTTCTCATTTCATCGACCAACATTGGATCCTTAGAAATCTTACTTTGAGGATTTATCTATTTAGAAATTATTCAATATATGAGTAATTTGTACTCCCTCCGTTTTCAAATGTTCTTCCCATATTTTTTACACAGTTTTCAAAGTAAATTTTGAACCTAAATATCTCTAAATACGCATCATAAAAAATTATAAAAAAATATAATAAAACAGTATACATTAAGACGAATCTAACGAGATCTCACATGGATATATTTTGTCTTCTATATATGTCTTAAAATTCTTAATCAAATTTCTCTTTCCAAAATAGAATATTCTAAATAGGAAGAACATTAGGAAACGGAGGGAGTACTTGCCAACAAGCTAGTTGTCATTCCTTTACTTTTCTTTTCATTTTTATAGACTATAATGGAGTAATGATTCTACTATGATTCTTATTTCCTTGATGTTTATATGCTTCTTTTGACATATTGTGCATTGTGTTGGTCTACTATTTTGTGTAAAATCTATTACTTAGTAAGCATTATACATATCAACATATGCATATACAAAACTTGAATTATGTTTTTATATTGCTTGTATCTTTTCAAAACTAGTAATAGGTTGGTAAGCAAAATAAAAGCAATGCCTTTTCAATGATAAAAAAAGTCATCAGTTCCATTAATAGATATATAGAGACCAAGTTGTTGAGTATTTTGGTCAAAGGTGCTCCACAGTTGAAAAGTTGCAAATGCTAAGCTTTGTTGACAAATGATGATAAAGACCACTTAGATGTATAGGTATATCTGCATATAAAAATTAGTGCCACTTATTTCAACTTATTTGTTAGATCAGTGATAGTTTGTTGAATTATTACGTGTATGGCACAGAAAATGAAAGAAAAATGTGTCAAGTTTTATTTTGATTGTTTTATGATGTTGAAGTTGAGAACTTGAGATGCAAATTGAAAGAATTAGGAAGCTTCTTAATATCCTGGATGATGAGTATTAAGGGAAAAAGAAGAGTAGACGTAAAATAGCATAGACTAGCACAAATAAGTTTTGAAGTAGATCATTATTTAGCCGGTGATTGGAAGATGAAGAGTTTGATGTTCTAAATGGTGGGGTGATGAAGATAAGTATGCAACTCTAAGAAAGATTGCCAGAGATATTCTTGTTATTCGCACATCAATTGCGGTTGAAGAGTATTTAGTCCTCACAAATGTAGACTTCATTCTCATATCGTTGAAGTATTAATGTGTTTGCAAAATTGAATGACCGATGACCTAAAAGGTAATACACTTATTACTTTCATCCTGTATTTTGCTATTCTGTTATTCATGCAATTTTCTTTTTCTAATTTTTGTATACAGCTACGGTGTTATCCAGACTTTACTTTACTATTATTAGTTTCAATTTTTTTGTCATTTTGATTTTATCATCCATTAACCCTTAAAATATCCAACAGGTAGCTAACCTTTTTTCCTCCTCCGGTTCATATTAGGGTAAATTGGAAAACTATCATGGTTGTACAACTATTCATGAAGAATTTAAGGTTGTAGGCGATGGAGAAGTAGTTGATATCATAAAATTTGGTAATTTTTCAATATATATTTGTAAAAATATATATTCTTTTGTTTAATATATGTCTTTTTATGACATTTTGTAGGATCTTGATGATGAGCCACATGATTAGATGAAGAAATGAAGTGCTTAGAAAACAGATGACATGGGAATTTGATTAGTCATTTGACAAATTGTAACTTGGATTAGTGTTTTAATGTTGCTTGAATTGTTGAAGTAATTTGTGTTATGACGAAATAACTACGCTATTCGTCTTTGCTTCTAAGTACCAAAACTTTGTTCTAGTAAGTTTCTATAAATTATACGATCTTAGACCCCAAGGGCCGTCTAATAAGAGTTAAGATTAGGGTTTAGTTTTTAGAGCCTTGAATCTCAATTGTGAAGATAAAGTATCTCTCTAAACCCATTTTTGTCGATCAAAATTAAGCATCCATAAACTTAACTTTAATCTAGAGCAGCAATAACATTTTGGAATACAACAAAACAAGAAACCATAGAAATTTAACAACTGCAGAAGCATAAAATGCAATTAACTCTTGATAAACAAGATTCTGTAAGGAAAAGGAAGAAAGAAATCGAAACCTTGAGGAACTAAACACCATGTCTGGGAGTCAACAGATAAAGCAGACTGTAATCTAGCAGCAGCAATTGCGCTGTGAAGTGGCAACATTGACAGTAAGCAGCTGGATTCAACAGGTAATCTCCTAAAACCCCAGGAAAACCCTTTTTCAGTTGCGCAAACAGTCAAAATTTATACAATTGATTACGTAAAGAAAAATAATGAAAAGGAGAAAACCTGGGAAGACGAGAAATGCGCTTAGTGGAAGAAGAAACTTGAGAATTAAAGAAGTTAACAATGGCGGAATTTGATTTGCATTTCCCCAATCCTCGAAGAGTTGATATCCTAGACAGAATAGCTGTGCTGCTCATATTTTCTTCTGTGCCCTACTTGCTCAAGTTTTCTGTAAGCTAATGCTAATATACTTAGAAAATGGAGTAATTTTCTTTAATGGGCTACTAGCCTTCTTGCTTACTATAGGCCCATTAGAAAAAAAGCATGATGAAAACTGGCTAATCTTGTGAAAGACCGTCTTTCAAAGAAATGATCTCAAAACAAAAAGTCTATATTTTTTTTGGCAACTAAAAAACTTTTTCATTCAACAAAAAAACCAAATACATCAAGGCATAGGAAACTCGGAAAATCTTATTTGCATCAGTGTGGAACCGAGGCTCATTTCTCTTAAATTTGTTTGAATCAGGCTATTTAGCCCATATTTCTAATGCGTCTCTTGGAGAGACCGTCTCTCACAACAAATTGTGAAAACTTGTATGAGACGTATCTTATTGGGCCGGCCCACTTGCATATATTTTTTACCAATTTTACAAATTAAAATGTTAAACTCAAGAGTTAAAAGACCAATTTGAATACTTAGAAACCAATTTCTGAATTTATAATTGACATTTTAAGGCATGGAATTTGACAAGTATAAGACTTAATGTGTCAATTTCAATACTTAAAAGATCGATTTTAAGACTTAGAAGAACAATTGCTAGACTTAAAATTCTCATTTCAACTTTAAAGTAAGATGACTCAAACATCAAAACTGATATTAAAAACTTTAAAATTGACCTTTTAAGCCTTAATATTGAATTTTTAAGTCTTGAAATTGTCTTTTTAAACCTTAAAATTAATATGTCATAATATCCTAAAATACTTATTGAGCTTAGGTCGGTTGCACAGCTAAGGCCGTCTCACAGGAGAGTATATGTAATGTTAACAGGCCGACCCAATCTCCGTTAACATTTTAAAAAAAAGAAAAAGAAGAAATATAAAAAACTGCTATTTTTGAAAATGATATTCACGGAGGTTTACCATCTCCATTCAGGAAATAAAATAAAAAAGATTTGCACATTCAATTCTTCACAAATCTTAAATCTTCAAGAAACTATCAAGAATATTTCTTCTATAAAAGCTTCAAAAACCTCTCTAATGGTGGTTTAATAAATGATTGCGACATGGAAACGACCTTATAAAGATTTGCACATTCAATTCTTTACAAATCTCTGTAAATCTTCTAGAAACTATCAAGAAAATCGATATATGTATATATATATATATATATATATATATATATATATATATATATATGTATGTATATATATATATATATATATATATATATATATATATATATATATATATATATATATATATATATATATATATATATATATATATATATATATATATATATATATATATATATATATATATATATATATATATATATATATATATATATATATATATATATATATATATATATATATATATATATATTAAAAATTTACCTTATAAAGATTGCGACATGGAAACCTCTCTAATGGTGGTTTAATAAATGATTGCGACATGGAAACGACCTTATAAAGATTTGCACATTCAATTCTTTACAAATCTCTGTAAATCTTCTAGAAACTATCAAGAAAATCGATATAATATATATATATATATATATATATGTATATATATATATATATATATATATATATATATATATATATATATATATATATATATATATATATATATATATTAAAAATTTACCGATTAAACAAATAAATAAATTATATTATCGTTAGTATTTGGTGACTCGAACAAGGGTCGGAATACGAAATAAGATGAACAATGGTGGCCAAAGGTTGAAGAAGACTCGTCGGCAAGCGATGAATGGAGGACTTTTTCCAGAGAAGAACGCCGACTCGACGACACAATGTTGGTTAGGCTTAGTCGAGTCGGCCGTAGGTTCTATCAAGAATGGTTTTTTGCCTAGAAGTTTTCTCCGACTCGGCGGCAACAGTTTTCTTTTGAAAATCGTGTCGTAGCATGTAGGAAATGCAGGTTTCAGTTTTTTACATGATTTTGGCCGGTTATCCATGTATTTGTGACAGTTACTTTTATTTTTCTTAACCTAATTTCTTTTGGTAAGTGATATACTATATGAAGACCTCTTGTTATTAGAATTAGGCTATGTGATAAAAAAACACAAAGTAAGAAAGTAAGAGAAAAAACTTTGGAGAGCCATTGTTGTGGTCTCTCGTGTTCATTTTTAGTCTCCTAGTTTATAGTGAAAGTTTATTTTTGGTGTCGGGAGATGTAGCAATCACACTGATAGTGTATCACGTTAAATCTCTTGTGTCATTTTCTTATTGCTTTGTTTGAATTTCTTTATTATTTCATTATTGTTCGTCGACCTTGCTTCCGCTGTCGCACAATATACGTGATATTTAGCTAGTATATATAGTAATTAAACAATTTAATTATTTCTGTGTCTACAATTTTTGTAATCGGTTTCCTTTACCATTATTCATATTCTCGCTGCTTTCATCGTTCACAAATTTTCGTCTTATTGTAAGTTTCTTTCCATAGATTCAATCAAATCTCTTTCATTTCTCCGCTTTAAATTTCACTATATTAGAACAACAATCACAAAAGTTAATTATTGAAAATATTGATTTGCTAATTAAAGACTGTTTGTTGAAATTTGTATAGATTCGATTTGTTAGGCTCGAATGGCGACGAAGAAGAGTGTATCTACATTGAAGGAAGCTGATTTGAAAGGAAAAAGAGTATTTGTGAGGGTGGATCTTAATGTTCCTCTTGATGATGATTCAAATATCACTGATGATACCAGGATTCGTGCTGCTGTTCCCACCATTAGTTACTTGACTGGTTATGGTGCTAAAGTCATTCTCTGCAGTCATCTGGTAAATACAATACTTCCCTTTTGCTATTTCCATTATTTATTCTTTTTTTTTTTTTTTTGCATCTAGTTTCCTTTCTGTTTATTGTATTTTGATCTGTAATGGCTTCTGTCAGATCTGAATTGGAGGTAGTTTGTTCAAACAATAGGAGTGATTATATATCATAGGAGTATAAGGTTTTCTATTACATGGGTTTTTAGTTAAATGCTTATCTACCATCCGAGTATTGTCTTACAGGAGGCAGAGGTGAATTTGGGACAATAGAATAGCTGAAATTTGAATAGGGTGCGTCGAACATTTAGCTTTGGCTACTATTCTTCCATACACAACCAATATTAATAGGATTTTTAATCAAAATGACTAGGGTCATGATCTAAGGGCTTAGATTCCTCTCGTGAGGAGCATTGTGAAGCTTTTTGTTTCTTCCAAGAGGGTTGGCTATGCATGTTGCTCTATTCCTCAGATTCTTGTTTTTGTTACTTATGTTTAGTAAAATTTTGTGAGACCTCTTTGAGAGACCATCTACAATTGGGCCATTTTGTAAGTTGGCATTCAGAATGATGTAAGTAGACATTTAAGATATTGAAAGTAGGTATTAAAGATATGTTAAGTAAGCATTGAGGATCATATAAGTAGGCATTAAGAACATGATAAGTAAGCATTATTAATCTTTAATGAGTTGGGCTTAGGCTTGTGATACGTCTCTCTCAATAGACTAGCTGATTTCAATATGGATTTTGATTTTGGGCTCTTTTGATGGTGGATTTATTATGGGTTTGATTTTGGACTCTTTTGATGATGGTTCCTTTGCCATTGATATGTTAGCACTAATCATAGTAGCTTTAATTACTCCCTAGTCCCTCCTATTCTAATCAAGTGTCCCATTTAAGTTTGCACACTTACCGATACACTATTTAATCTTTTATATCTCTTATTGTGCTTAATTAAAAATTATAAAAAGTTAATATTAATTAAATGTACATTGAGACGAATCAAATAAGATCCCACTGAACTATGTTTTAATTTATAGATTGAGAATAAAATACAAATAAAAGTGATGGTGTATAGTGCTTAACAAAATCGGACATTTGATAGAAGGGGGTTTTATTAATGATTTGGTGTTTTGCTTTATTTGTTTTATGTGGGAATTTTTTTGGCTGATTTGGTGCTAAGTTCTTCCAGAAAATGCAATGTGTATCATTATGTTCTAGAATGAGTTCTCGTAGATACTACTCTGTTCCACTCATATTGTTACATTTTCTTTCTAATAGAGCTTTTGAGTGGAAATGCACCAAAATGAGTGGGATAGAGGAATTATTATCTCTCTTGTTTGTAATAGAGGGAACCCCAATTTGTGTCTGGTTCAAGTGGGAGAACTGGGTTCCAAATTTTTAAGGAGATTGGAGACGATGTAAAGTGTTTGCAACTTGATCTGGAAAAAACAGACTCATGTAGGCAATGAAGATAGGCATCCAGGATCAAACCCTTTGCATGAAGCCTGTGTTATGGATCATTTGCCTTGAGAATTTTCTAGTTTAGATAAAATGGAACTTAGAAAATGTGAAATGTAATTGGTCCAGTTACATTGGAGTTGTTATAGTAGTGCCATGTTTTGTGTCTATATGTATCATTACTAAATTAAATAATTTATAGTACTTTATAACATCCATTGCTCTATTAAATTGGTAGTATTGATTGCGTCTGTAGTCTGCTTTTCTTCAATAGAAGGTGTTTGTACATGTTAGCTAGAGTTTTCCATTTGTATAGTGCTTTTCTGTACTTATAATATTGATATTTTGCTGATTACTTTGTGTTTTTGCTTTCAGGGACGTCCCAAAGGTGTCACACCTAAGTACAGCTTGAAGCCTCTTGTCCCAAGGCTTTCTGAGCTTCTTGGAATCGAGGTCTGAATTTCTTTTGATCTTGAACTTTGTGAAATTTGTTATTCAAAAGGCATATTCTTTTGGCCTAAATGTGTTAATATGGCAATATATATGATAGGTTAAAATGGCAAATGATTCCATTGGTGAGGAAGTTGAGAAATTGGTAGCTGAGTTGCCTGAAGGAGGTGTTCTGCTCCTTCAGAATGTGAGATTCTATAAAGAAGAGGAGAAGAATGATCCTGAATTTGCTAAGAAATTGGCTGCTCTAGCTGATGTTTATGTGAATGATGCATTTGGTACCGCCCACAGAGCTCACGCATCTACTGAGGGTGTCGCTAAGTACTTGAAGCCCTCTGTTGCAGGATTCTTGATGCAAAAGGTAGTTTTCTCATGTCGTATTTATTTTGGGTGACCGTGGCAAGCAGAGTTCTCTATAATTGATAGCTTGGACTTTCATGACTTGTCAATCATCTTTATGGCTTTGAAACTAAAAAGTGAATGCTGAAAAGCCGAACACCTACAAAGTCGACTGTCAAATTTGTTTGAGTTGTCAATGTTGTTCGTTCCATCTATTAAATGTCGGATCTTTTCTGCTTTAATTTTATTGTTAATGATATGTTAATGATATATCATGTGAGAACCAAAAAGGGAAAATAGTCAAATACCCCCTTTAACTATGTTCTAACCTGTGATCAAGGAAATGAATCTTTCTAATTTCTCTCAGATTGTTCTGTACTTCTGTTCCTGAATTTTGTGCTTGAATTTTAGCGTCAATTTTGTAAAAAATTGGAAAGTGGTTCATTTGTTCAGGAAGCAGTCAGTCTGTCAGTGAAGGTGGTAGTTTAGCTAGCACTTGACTTTTTGGTCAAACATTCGTCTGTTAGGTAGATGACACCAAGTTTTTTGGCTTATGACAGCTAGATTTCTGATTGTTTCTGATTGTTTGTTCCTTGATCTTCAATCTCTATGAGTGACCGGGGTTTGTTGAGTTTTAGATCCCTTGTTTTCTTTTCTTGTAGGAGCTCGACTATCTAGTGGGAGCTGTGGCAAACCCCAAGAAACCCTTTGCTGCTATTGTTGGTGGCTCCAAGGTATCAACGAAGATTGGTGTGATCGAGTCATTGTTAGCTAAGGTGGACTATCTTCTACTCGGAGGAGGAATGATATTTACTTTCTACAAAGCCCAAGGACACAAAGTTGGATCATCTCTTGTGGAGGAAGACAAGCTCGAACTCGCTAATACCCTCATAGAGAAGGCAAAAGCTAAAGGAGTATCTTTGCTACTCCCTACTGACGTTGTAATCGCTAATAAGTTTGCTGCCGATGCTGATAGCGAGGTTTGTTGACTTGTTGGATGTATTCGTTGTTGATGTGATTGTACTGTTTTGTGCAAAGCTTCGTAGTGCTTTTACGATGATGAATATGAACCCATGATTGTACTGTTTTAGGTTGTACCAGCCTCTGCTATCCCTGACGGTTGGATGGGGTTGGACATTGGACCCGATTCCATCAAGACTTTCAACGAAGCTTTGGATAAAACCCAAACCATCATATGGAACGGACCCATGGGTGTATTCGAATTTGACAAATTTGCTGTAGGAACCGAGGTAAACGATCAAAACATAATTGCAACCTTCTGCGCTCAGCTTTGAATGATCATTGATCTATATAAGTGGTCTATACATGTAATTTACTTTACAATGACCAATTTGTGGCAATATAAGTTGGCCTTGTGTTTAGGGGTGTTCAATGGGCTGGACCCCCTTTTAGAGCCCTTTTCCGGCCCGTTTTTCGTAGGGCTTTGTAAGGGTCGGGCCAAAACGGGCTCTATTGTAATTAAAATGAAACGGGCTATAAAAGGGGCTCAATAAGGACTGGAAACGGGCCTTTGTAAATAGCATAATTAATGGATGATTTGAATATTATAAATTAAAAATGTCAATGGAGATTATTAATATTTTTAAATTTAATTATTATAAATGATAATTTAATTGTTATTAATTGATAAATAGGGATTAAAATAATTTTAAGCAATAAAAATGGGTAGGGTTGGTCGGGGGTGGACTTTCAAAGCCCGGCCCATAAAGCCCATATTATGTTTAAAGCGCTCTTAAGTCTTATCCAATCCGGCCCATTGAACACCCCTACTTGTGTTCGAAACTTGTTTATAAACCATAATAAATGGGTTTCGGGATCTGCAGGCCATAGCTAGAAAGTTGGCGGAGCTTAGTGGCAAGGGTGTAACGACAATCATAGGAGGAGGCGACTCAGTAGCTGCCGTGGAGAAGGTTGGTCTTGCCGATAAGATGAGCCACATTTCTACTGGTGGTGGGGCCAGTTTGGAGCTTTTGGAAGGAAAACCACTCCCTGGTGTTTTGGCTCTTGATGATGCTTAAGCATTTCAGTTATCTTCTAGTTTTGCTTCCTCATCTGTAGCCAAATTTAATGATCATGCTTGTTACCGCGGCTTCGTAAGGGGCCTGTCTTAATATAAGTGCAGGTTTCAGTTAATAATAATGTGATTTTTGAGCATGTAGAGTGACTGTGGATCAAGTGATCTCTTGTTCATGGAATCCAAATGTAGTTCTCCCTTTGATTATACGAAATTATCGCACTTTTCATTTAGTTCGTCAAAATTTTGTAATATTTTTATTTTGGGTAATGTTTTACTACTTTGATCTGACTTAGTGAGTTTTTGGTTTTTCAAAAACAAATACTTCTATATCCTTGAAATGAAACTAATTATTAATTAAATTTCATTGTACTCCATCTGTTCTTTTTTGTTCTTCTCACATTCTCCATTAGGAAATTTAAAATGTTCTTATTTATAACCATTTTATTTTAGTAACCTATAGAGTTTAAGGAATTTATTACACAACTTTAATTTATATTTTAATTTCTAATGTATCTACTTTATATATATTCAATGAAATTTAATAACATTATTACATTTTAATCAATAAAATCTTTATTTTTTATGGTTTTTTATTCAACTTTCATAGTATTAATCATTCACGGAATTTTCCAATTTTGATGCCAATGAGTAGATTTTTTGAAATTTTTTAAATCATTTTTTTGAAATGAATGTTATATTTTGAATCATATATTTATTATATCTTTTAGGGAAATTCCATAAGATAGCAACCAATCTTCATGAAATGCCAATGGTAACATTTTTCTAAGAAAATTTCACATGGTAGTATCCAATTTATGCATTATCTAATTGCCGTAACATTTTTCGTCAAGATATTAAATTTCGTTTAATTCATAATTTTGTAAGTTTTTTCCAAATTGTAGCATACAGTTTTTGAACTTTATAATGCCAACAATTTTATTAGTGCTTTAGATGCACCTTTTGAACATTATAATGCCAATAATTTGAATGTAAACAAAATTATTACAACTTTTATGTGCGTTAATGAATTAAACGGTGAATTAAACGTTAAAATAGCGAATTAAACATTTGAGAACAAATATTGGATGCTACCATGTCGAAAAACTTACAAAATGATGAATTAAACGGAATTCAACAAGACCTTAACGAAAAATGCTACGACAATTAGATAGTACATAAATTGTATGCTACCATGTGGAATTTTCTTAGAAAAGTGCTATCACTGACATTTTATGAAAAGTGGATGTTACCCTGTGAAATTTTCCTCTTTTTTCAAATATGTTTTTTATAAAAGAAAATTTTATCATCTAAATTTATCATCATCAATCACTGAAAGATACAATTTACAATTTGTTTAGGTAAATAGACAAAATTACCAATAAACAAAATCATGATTGAGTGACAACATAATAGTCCAAACTAGGGGTGTTTATTAGCGGGTATCCGGCATTTTGGGTACCCGAAAAACCGGGTATCCGGTTAATCGGGTACTTATTGTAACGGCTTGTGTCCCCGCCCAATTTAACCTAGTACTCGGAGAAAATGGGTCGGGACACCAAGTACCCGATTTTATTTTTAGAAATTGGGTTTTAAATCAGGAATTTAAATCGCAAAAATTTATATAATGTGTATATCAAATTTTATACTAGACTAGTACACTAATAATGGTATATGAAAAAAGGATAACAAAATTTTCCAGAGCTATACATCAAGCTTTAAAAAAATTAGATGAACAAATATAAATATATAATGAGCAACAAATAGCTCAATTATTTTCAGAAATGATGATGAGCTATTTTAATTTTACTTGAATACAAATTACAATAGGCTCATTTTGGAAATTGAAAGGGAAAACTGAAAATTAAAGATAAACAAAGTCAAAAATGAAGTAAGAGACTATTACCAAAAGTATATAATTACAATACAAATTACAATCGGAAATTTGTATAAATCCCTTTGTTGATGACAAAATGAAATTACAACGACTATAACAATGCTAAAAGTAACCTTGAAGATATGTTTGTAACGACAACCGTTACCTGGAAACTTGATATAAGTTGTAGGCGTGTGCTCACTTTCCTTTTGTGATATTTCCCCCACAAAGGTACTTGGGTTGATATGTGGAAATTCATAACGAGATACAAACAACTACAATACACCCTTACGGCCCGTTTGGTAAGTGGTTATAAACCGCGGTAATGGGAATGAAAATCTAGTGTAATTTTGGTTGAAAAATCTCTTGGCTACCTTGATGGCCATGCTTGACAACCTTCAATCATCTCATTTTGTTCATAAAATTCATTCCAATGCATTACCATTGGGAGAGGTGGTATTAGATGGTAATGGAAATTTGTGAACAAAAATTTTTTTTGTGATCAAAGTTTCATTACCATGGGAATGACATGAAAGTTTTGATGAAATTTTACACTATAATTTATTCCTATTACCACCATTTAGTACCACTAACCAAACGGGCCGTTAGTACTTAGGGTATATTACTTAACAACAATGTGTTTAGGCTTATGAGAAATGGAATGCAAACAAGAGTTAATTACTCTCTTGGAAAGCACAAGACAAATGAGAGAAAGACAAGAAGAATTCAGAGAATTTCCCATCTCAATGACCAAGGCCCTCTATTTACACTTCAAGAGGAGCCTTTAGCCATTAATCACAATTATGATCATAATAATGATTATGATATCAATGACAATAATTCTAGTCATTCAAGTGCATAAAAACACCATTATACTCGGAAATCAAGAGTATAATGAATAGAATCCAAGGCATTAAACACAAAGAAAACGGGAAGAAAAGCAACGGTAAGTTCCAGCCCTAACCGTCGAGTCGGCGGTCACCCTATTACAAGGATCGCCGACTCGGCGATACCTTATGACAAAATCATTATTTTCCAGAAGCTAAAGCCGAGTCGGCTTTAGCTCCATCTAGGGGAAAGCCGAGTCGGCTGTTATGCCCTGACTTGGTTTTTCCCTTTGCTCATTTTGTCCTATATATTAATGCCTTTCGGACCTAGTACGTAAATACGTAATGTCCCACTACCTTAGTAGTACTTAGTGATTATAAACAAGATTATTAGACACTAAATGTTCAACAATCCTCCCCCATTTTGGGTATAATAAGCCTCTCATTTACCAATACTCATAATACATTTCATGCATCAACGCTAATATTCCTTCGGATTGAATTAACGCCTAGTACAACACACTTAACAAGTGATCGAGCTAGAGTTGATTTCCATAAGGAATTGAATCAAATGACCCTTCCAACCACTTGAAGATGAAGTGCACACAAAACAAATAACACAAAGTTATTAACTTAACACATTATAAGGCCGTGTTCGTATCTTATTCATAAGTTTATCATAGTCATTATGCCAATCTTGACTACTTGAAGCGGCCACACTTCAAACTTATATAGGTAGGTTCTCAGTACGTATAAAACATATCCCCGTGACGTGGATATAACACCAAGAGCTCTTCAACTCTTGATCTTGAGAACTTTCAAGACGACTACCTTTTCCGTCATGATACAAAGCAACGATGGGTCATATAACTAGTTGCTTTACAAAAATCAAGAGGACTTTACCACATTGAATTCAGACACGATGTTACTCATGCGTGAATTGGGCCTTCCCAAAATGATTTTATTGACATAAACCGATTTCAACTAAGGCTTTCTCAATTGAATCTCTATTCATGGCTTTCGTAAACGAATCCGCCACATTGAACTTAGTGTTCACATAGTCAAAAGTTATGACCCCGTTAATAATAAGTCATTGCACTAGGCTATGCCTAAGAGTAATTTGACGAGACTTACCATTATATATTTGACTATACGCTCTACCTAAAACCGTCATTCAATCCGCATGGATTGCCACCAGTGAAATTGGTTTAGGTAACAAAGGTATCTCAAACATGAGATTCCTCAACCACTCTGCTTCGCTAGACGCAGAAGCAAGAGCGATAAACTCAGCTGACATCGTAGAGTCGGCTATACATGTTTGTTTCTTAGAAGACCATGAAATGGCACCTCCCCCATAAACAAACACCCATCCCCTAGTAAAAGAGTTATCCTCTTCATTAGTGATCCAACTAGCATCGGAATAATCTTCTAAAATAGGAGGTTCTCCGCTATACGCAATACCATAATCCTTGGTACGCAACAAGTATCTTAATACTCTTTTTATCGCCATCCAATGATGGGGACCCGGGTTACTAGTAAATCTACTAAGTTTACCAACCGCAAATGCTATGTCAGGCCTAGTACTAGTCATAGCATACATCAAAGATCCTATGACCTTTGAATACTCCAATTGTGAAATTGGTTGACAGGTATGTTTGGCAAATTTCATACATGGTTCCATGGGAGTAGAGACCGGTGCTTTATTAAGCATATTAAACCGCTTAAGTATCTTCTCAACATAGTGAGCTTGACTTAACTTAATATGGTTACCTTGCCTCATGATCTTAATACCTAAGATCACATCGGCCTCCCCCATATCCTTCATCTGAAAGGATCTAGACAAAAAATCTTTTGTCTCTTGTACTTGTGTTAAACTAGTACCAAAGATAAGCATGTCATCAACATATAAGCAAATGATAACGCCATTCCCATGGCTATCAAACTTGCTATAAACACAGTTATCGGCTTGATTCAACTTGAATCCAAAAGACAATATGGTTTCATCAAATTTTTGATGCCATTGCTTAGGTGCTTGTTTAAGTCCATATAAGGATTTAACAAGTTTACACACCTTTTGCTCATGCTCTTTCAAAACAAACCCTTCGGGTTGTTTCATATATACTTCCTCATCTAATTCCCCATATAGAAATGCGGTTTTACATCCATTTGATGTATTTCTAGATGATAGACCGTTTCTAACTGATAGACGCGCGGAACCGTAGGTCGTTGATCGTTTAACTAGGTTCGGTCTACACAATTAATTTTGTTCTCCTTAAATAACTTTAATGACTAGCATTATTGGTAAGTAAGGGGTCGGTCCACAGGGAAATGATTTTGTGACAAAAAGAGTCTAATGACAAAAAGATTTATGATTTTTGAGTTTTAAAGTGACAACAAGTTTCAAATTTCAAGTTTTAAACAAGATATAAAAAGACTAGAGTTTGGGGATTTTAGCTTCTTAGTTTGCTAAAGGGATGGGTTGAAAATATGTTTTTAACCATTGCATGATAAGAAAGGTATTTCTAATTTAGCTCCACAACTTCTGGGCATAGGAACTATATAGTCACTAATATGGTTTAGGAGATTCGGCTTCTGGGCGTATAACTCGACCATACTAGTGACTTTCTAATACATGGTCTTGACCTCCAATTTATGTTAAAACAAGAAAGAATCATACAAGATAGACATGGTTCATCATCCTAAGGACGGGCTAGGCCTCAAAGGAATCCTAATAAAGTTAGCTTATGGGCTACTCATTACTAGCATGAATTCATATTTCCCAAGCATTCAAACATTCAAGCAACATAAATTGTCCATGGATGGAGATCGAAATGGACTTTCGATTCCTTACCATGGAACTCACATATTCTTTCATGTACATATTTATGCTCAACCCATTACCCCATAAGCAAATGAATTAGTTAACTACATCCCCAAACTCTAGAAAGTGGACTACTCGCACATGTTTATGGAACAAAATGCATAGACTATCTTAACATACATGATTCAATAAACTAAAAGAAGTATGAGCTTGGAATAACTTACTACCCTCAACTATGGAGGGGTTGAAGACAACTATGATAAGAACAAGAGCTTCAATATTCAAATGATAAAATACTCCACATCAAGTTGTAAACATAAACCCACAAAATTCTGAAATATCTAAGCACTTTGATTGATTACCAAATGAAAACCACTTCTAACTACTAGTGCTTATGAGCTAAATTACAACTTATAGCTTGAAACAAGTAATGAAAATGCTAAAGAAAGTGATTGTATGAAGATTAGACAAGTTTCTGAACTTAGGAACTACTTAGAACATATTTGAGGATGAATATGCAAAGAAAGAAGAAAGGATGAAGCTAAGCTCAACTAGTGAGCTAATGGGTGTGTGTTTCCTTGAGAACTTTGGGGTATTTATAGCCAATTTGATGAGCTTTTCCCATTTGGATTCATGATGATTGTAGAGATGGTCCAACAAGCAACCTCTTCCATCATTAGAACCAGATGCACAGGATTAGGAAGTCTGAAGCACGCAAGGGGAAAGATTGGAGGAAGCTTGAGGCAAGAAATCACGGGCCAAAAAGCAAACAGTGATCTGCAGATCTAAAAGAGTCGGGTCGACTGGTCCTGATCGACCAGTCGACTGGTTTGTACCTGATGCGCACAGCGTCTTTGAAATGCCATAACTTGGTCGTTTCTTATCGGAATTGGGCATGTGACCAGTCGTTTCGATGCTAACGGACCCAAGTTTAATCTCCAATAGGAATATCTATCAAATTCCAAGTGTGGTGAATGGTATGATCATTATAAGTGGACCCTTTTGCATTTGATGATCGAAGAATGTAGCATTTCTTTGGTTGGCCTTCTTTTAATTAATTTGACTTCCCTTTAGTCACCAACTTAGTTCCTAAGGTCACCAAGACTTCGAGAGTAAGAGGATAAACATAATTGATGCTTGTGACGGATCGGTAAGAAGGAAAACCTACAGAAATAGGCAAAACAACGAACACCATACCAAAAGTGTAAAATCCTCAAAATAAGCATAAATGGACTTAAATCAAAAGAATAAAGCATAAGGATAGCATAAATGTGATTCAAAATTAGGGGATAAAATGTACATAAATCATGCGTATCAAACTCCCCCAAGCCAAACCTTTGCTTGTCCCTAAGCAAAGTAACAACAAAATTTGAGATGCAATGAGAAAATATGACCATAAAACTAGAGAGGTGCAAGCAAAGATAACAAGATTTTGGTTCTCGATTCCAAGGACTTGAAAGAAATTGAGGCTCCATTAAATCATTCCTAAAAGGGATTATAGTGAAAGCACGCAACCAATAATGAGCTAAAAGCTTCCAAACCAGACTCAAAGAGGTGGGCAAACCTCAATCTAGGTTGTGGACTCCTAATTTATCCACCACACTCATGTGTTTGAGGGTAAACACTCATCACTCATTCCTATGACTCAAGTGATGTGAGTCTCTAAGCAACAAGGGATGTTATGAATCAAGCTTCGAAAAATCAACAAGTCAAATGAAACCAAGCAACAAAAATGAAACCAAGCAAAGAATGGGATGGATGTATGCAAAAAAAAAAAAAAAATGATGTAGTAGTGAAAATTGATGGCTAAGAGGATGTGAAAGGGGTAATGAATTATTATAGAAGATACTCTAGCTAGCAAGCCAAAAACCAAACAATCCGGAAACCCAAAAATGTGATACAACTTAGCACTCCTAAATAAACTAATTTTTTTTATAGAATCAACATTTTTCTATTTTTTCCTTTTTCTCATTTTTTCTTTCTTTTTCTTTTTTTTTTTGACTTTTTATCTTTTTTATGATAATAAGGAATGAAACATGTACATTAAAGCTTGAGTTAGTAATTGAACCAAGCAACAATATGGCCAAAACATATTAACTAGGCCAAAAAGAAAAAAATGGATATAAAACAAGAGCATCATCACCAAGGTATATATGCAAGTGGTGATGAGAAACATGATATGAATAAATTATTGAACCGAGGAGTGCTAACAGCGACCAATCAAAACATACCAAAATAACCCGACTATAAGCTAGAGTATCAAATGGGTGATATGGTGAGGGAATAGTATGATATCTCTTAGGTGAACGAGGTGGTATGAAAATGAAGGATGAATTTAAATGTGTTAATTATGTGAAAGGTTTCAAATGTTATGCCATTGTTCACACTTGTTTATTTCTAACTTGATTCAAATTGTCCCTAGTTGTCTTCAATTAGCACAAGATACGGTAGGGGTTCAATCATACTCACAAGGTTTGAAATTGTTTGCCCAAACTCTAAGGCGGTGCCTCAAACCAATGTACCACACCAACCTCAAAGGAACATCATCAAGTGAGCCTACTCATAAAATCAACAACTTGGAAAAGGGAACCAAAGACTTACCAACAATTTATGCACATCTAATTAACAAATGGTCAAAAGAAAGGTTTTCAAAACTTACATGCATCTCAAGGGACATGAACATGTCTATCTTCTTTTTTTTTTAAATTTTTTTTTAACAAAACATGCAAAAACATTCATAATAAGCACAAAATATGTTGGAATTATTCCTCCCCCAAGCCAGACCCAGCAATGTCCTCATTGCTTTAGACTTGAAAGGAAGGAGCATGAATCCAACAAATACGAATACTTAAATAAAAAACAAATGCAAATTTCTTAACTAGGATGCATGCAAACAAAAATTAAAATGTACCGAAAATTTTGGGTTGCCTCCCAAAAGTGCTCTTTTAACGTCACTAGCTTGACGCATCACGCGATTCAATCGGGTGCTTTCAGCTCATTGGAAGAATAAGGAATGTGGCCACCCATTACCATGACTTTGGGTGTGCTCACACCCACTAAAGCATATTCCTTACACAAGTGATAAGGAGGGGTCACATTATCCTTGTCGATCATTCTAAACCTCTTTCTTCCAAGCATGAAAGAAGAGGGAACATCATCACAAATACTATCCACAAGCATGAGAGAAATGGGGAAGGGGATTTGAATTTCACCTTGTGAGGAGGTGTTGAACACTCCTCATACTTTCTCTTTTTCTTCCTCCTCTTCAAGGAGGATGGTCCATTGACATGTTCCTCAAGCTTGTACTTCATATCATCATCAGGCTCATCATTAGGAATCTTAGGGGCAGCATTTTGAGAGTTGTCATTCTTAGGCTCCTGTTCCTCCTTCTCACAACTTCTTTTTTTCTCATTGTTAATTTTCTGATTTTTTTGTTCTTTTTTTCCTTTTCTCATAGTCACCTTGTAACTCTTTCTCCACTTGTTGCAAGAAATCCTCAATCTCTTCATAGCCCTTTTCATAAACAACCCTATCGATGCCCTTAATTATCTCAACATCCACATTCACAATTTCAACACTCTCGTATCCTTCATTAAGAAAAGGATTCTCCATGCCTACTTCCTTAGCAAAGTCCAAGATGGCTCTCTCAACCTCTTCATTGGTTTTGGTTTTCTTGTGCTCAATCTAAAGGGTCATTTGGCTTAGGTTGGTGGTTTCAAATATGTGGTCATCATTTTGAGGTTGAGGTGGTTGTGTGATTTGGTTTGTAAGGATTGCATTTACACTATCAGAAAACTTTTCACACATTACATCTAAGAGGTTAGACACGACATTACAAATGTGGATCTCATAATCTTGGTTGGATTGGTATGGAGGTTCATAATAAGGCTCATTTGGGTAAGGAATGTAGGAATCCCATTGGCTTTGCTCATCATAGTAACCATAGTGGTCACTATGAGCCTCATCATAATCTTGCACACTTTGGAACCCCGAGTCATACCCATAAGCAAGTTCATCATTACCCATATCATAGCTTTGGAAGCCATTCCAATCATCCCTTGGAACTTCCCTACAATAGGAGGCAAAGTGATTTGTGGCTCCACATAGATCACAATAGTACGGAGAGCTAATATTGTAATCTACCCTTGGAACTTCTCTACAATAGGAGGCAAAGTGATTTGTGGCTCCACATAAATCACAAAAATAAGGAGAACTCATGTTGTTGAAGAGAGGTACCAAAGTATCATCACCTTGATTTACTTATGCAAACAACAAAGCTTAGGAAAGAGCTAGCACTGACTAGGATAAAATACAAAAGCATGAATGTACAATATTAACAATTGCCATACAAACTAATTTTGACACTCATCTCCCCGGCAACGGCGCTAAATTGATAGACGCGCGGAACCGTAGATCGTTGATCGTTTAGCTAGGTCCGGTCTACACAATTAATTTTGTTCTCCTTAAATAACTAATGACTAGCATTAGTGGTAAGTAAGAGGTCGGTCCATAGGGAAATGATTTTGTGACAAAAAGAGTCTAATGACAAAAAGGTTTATGATTTTTGAGTTTTAAAGTGACAACAAGTTTCAAATTTCAAGTTTTAAATAAGATATAAAAAGACTAGAGTTTGGGGATTTTACCTTCTTAGTTTGCTAAAGGAATGAGTTGAAAATATATTTTTTACCATTGTATGATAAGAAAGGTCTTTCTAATTTAGCTCCACAACTTCTGGGCATAGGAACTATATAGTCACTAATATGATTTAGGAGATTCGGCTTCTGGGCGTATAACTCGACCATACTAATGACTCCCTAATACATGCTCTTGACCTCCAATTTATGTTAAAACAAGAAAGAATCATACAAGATAGACATGGTTCATCATCCTAAGGACGGGCTAGGCCTCAAAGGAATCCTAATAAAGTTAGCTTTTGGGCTACTCATTACTAGCATGAATTCATATTTCCCAAGCATTCAAACATTCAAGCAACAAAAATTGTCCATGGATGGAGATCGAAATGGACTTTCGATTCCTTACCATGGAACTCACATATTCTTTCATGTACATATTTATGCTCAACCCATTACCCCATAAGCAAATGAATTAGTTAACTACATCCCCAAACTCTAGAAAGTGGACTACTCGCACATGTTTATGGAACAAAATGCATAGACTATCTTAACATACATGATTCAATAAACTAAAAGAAGTATGAGCTTGGAATAACTTACTACCCTCAACTATGGAGGGGTTGAAGACAACTATGATAAGAACAAGAGCTTCAATATTCAAATGATAAAATACTCCACATCAAGTTGTAAACATAAACCCACAAAATTATGAAATATCTAAGCACTTTGATTGATTACCAAATGAAAACCACTTCTAACTACTAGTGCTTATGAGCTAAATTACAACTTATAGCTTGAAACAAGTAATGAAAATGCTAAAGAAAGTGATTGTATGAAGATTAGACAAGTTTCTGAACTTAGGAACTACTTAGAACATATTTGAGGATGAATATGCAAAGAAAGAAGAAAGGATGAAGCTAAGCTCAACTAGTGAGCTAATGGGTGTGTGTTTCCTTGAGAACTTTGGGGTATTTATAGCCAATTTGATGAGCTTTTCCCATTTGGATTCATGATGATTGTAGAGATGGTCCAACAAGCAACCTCTTCCATCATTAGAACCAGATGCACAGGATTAGGAAGTCTGAAGCACGCAAGGGGAAAGATTGGAGGAAGCTTGAGGCAAGAAATCACGGGCCAAAAAGCAAACAGTGATCTGCAGATCTAAAAGAGTCGGGTCGACTGGTCCTGATCGACCAGTCGACTGGTTTGTACCTGATGCGCACAGCGTCTTTGAAATGCCATAACTTGGTCGTTTCTTATCGGAATTGGGCATGTGACCAGTCGTTTCGATGCTAACGGACCCAAGTTTAATCTCCTATAGGAATATCTATCAAATTCCAAGTGTGGTGAAGGGTATGATCATTATAAGTGGACCCTTTTGCATTTGATGATCGAAAAATGTAGCTGTAACAGAAGCTGCAATCTCGATACATAATTAATGTTTAATAATAATGTTTATACAAAAATATTGCGGAAGTCTTAAAATGCTGAACTGTAAAAAAACTTTAAATCATAAAAACTAAAACTATTTAAAATAAAAGTAAAATATTACATCCGATAAGAAACATTGTTTGCTAAAAATTAAAATGTAAAAGTACATCAACATCAAGTCATCAATAATGACACAAAAAGCAGCTAAGTTCTCAATAAATAATAATTGTTGCGGCCTGGATCGGAACCTGAAACTAAATCCTGCAAAATGCTGTCATCCATGATACGGATGACAGCCGATTGAATCGGTCAGCGGTAACGCCGAGCATAACATCCTATCCAACTCAAAATATGAAAATTATACACTACATTTACAAAATAATAATTTAAGTACGAATTTCAAATTAATTGACACCATTGTATACTTTTATTATATTCTTTTACTGTTCCATACTTTTAAGTCATTAAGATACCATTCTCAATCCGGACAGAAGTACGTTACTGCCATTTATACAATTTGGTAATCTTAACACTCAAGTAAGTTCATTTGGTTAATACTTATAACCGTACCATGATTCATAGGATAACCACTAATCAAGTTCATCACTAATCAACAAACACTACAATATGACACCTGATATATGTAAGGGTCTGGTTAGGTGAGGACCGTAGTCCTAAACCCTAACTGTGGTGGGAGTCGTCACCCCTCTAATACAATGTTTATGCTCGAGCTCCACATGATAGGTAGCGAACCCCCTGTCTTACACCGCATTTTACGTGCCGGCCAACACGGACGCCGGGATTTTACATGCCGGTCCATGGTTCGACATTACCTTACTATCAGGGTCATTCAATCAATACTTATTCGCACATACAAGTACATCACATTTTTATTACTACAAGTTGACTTTGAAATTAATTGACGTTGACCAACCTAGTTGGTAACTTCATTCATTTAATATAATTCTTAATCATAACGTTTAATCACTTTTATGTCTTTATATGTTCATTACTAAATTTTTACACATTAAATTTATATTAACTTTATTATAATAGCTCACTAAATTCATCTAATAATTAGCTTAATATTCTATTAATAGTCTCTAAATTAGTATTTTCCACATGTAGCTATAAAAAAATATATATATTTTTCTTAAAATAAGTTCCCAAAATTTACATTTCTAACTTTAGAACAAGTAAAACTTTATTCTCTTCACAAAATTTAATATTCTAACTATAATTCAAGTTAAAATTGCATCCTTTGGATAAATTTCCAAAATTTAACAAGTTCTCCAAAAATCATTATTTCAAGTTTAGAAAAACAAGTGAAAGTTATTAAGTTCACAAAGTTAATAATCTAAATTAAAAAACAAATAAAACTTATAATTTACAAAAATTAATATTTCTAGTTACAAAAAAGTAATACTTAACAAGTAATACTTTATAAGTTCACCAAAATCAATACTTCTTGTTTTAAAACAAGTAAAAACTTATATTTTCACAAAAATCAATATTTCTTGTTAAAAATCAAACAAAACTTTTATCTTTAATATTTTCCCTAAATCAAATTTCACACATAATTTAAAAAGACGAGTTCATTAAAAACACTTTTTACATCTTTTTACGTAAATTTTATTCAAACCGTCAACTAAAGAAATATTTTGTACAAACTAGTTACAAAGCATACTTTTATAATAAAATTTCAATCATTCAAGAAAACACTTTACTATTTAATAACTTAAAATTTACTATAACTTTAAAGATAAACTCAAATCAAAAAAAATAAACTATAATAACAATTTTCTTAACATAACCATACTTAATAAAAAAAAATAAGTTCATAAAATAACCTACTACCTTATAAACTAATTTGAAGGCTAACATAAACATATCAATAAAGTTCTAACATAAAAATCCTAATGTATAATAACAATTCTAATGTAACACATAACTCATAAACATACTAGCACTAGTTTATAACATGAATCATACTTAATATCATTAGAAAATATTTTTGCACCCAACTTCCTAAAATTGTTTAAAGATTATTAACATACTAAATATATTTTTAGCATACACATACTTAATATAATCATGATCATAAATTCATTAGCCTAACTTTTCACTTTAACATACTCATCATATGTCATACTTTGTCTATTATAAAGTAAATATAATGTAAAAGTTTAAATAAAGAGTAGGGTAAGAAGTTATACCATACTAACACCAAGGATTAGTACTAAGTACTAATAAGAAATAAGACCGTCCAAGATAGATAATAATTTTCCAAAGATAATTAGTCCAAAATCCCAAAATCATGATGATACATTAGGTATTCAAAGTAATAACCCAATAATACTCCAAAATGATGATTATTAGTGTATATATTGTATATTCCTATAAGGGCACTCTTGTAATTATGTATGTATAGCTCTAGGGTTTAGCTTGTATAAATATACCTATTGAGTAATGAGAAAGCCAAGGAAGATTCATTCCTATATGGTATCAGCAGCCTTACTTTTTTTTTCTAATCCCATAACAATCCGTTATTCTCTCTCTCCCTGGTACCTTCAGTCCTGAAACAAATCTCGAAGATCTTCCCAAGCCTTTTGCGCTGTATCTGCCATCTTCTTCCCCTTCATTGTACCAGCTGCCCATTACCACATCTTCTGTTATTTTTTGTTTGCTTCCCTCATCATCTTCTCCTTTGATTCTTCTAGCGTGCTCTAATGGCGGATAAGACTAAATCCAACCCTCTTCACCCAGCCATGACTGTCACAAACATCCAATCCCATATTCCTATCCTCCTTGAAATGGAGAAGGGCATGTACTCTACGTGGTCTCATCTGTTCATCACGCATTGTAAGGCGTATCGGGTCCTTCATCATATCCTCCCACAGTCTTCAAACTCCTCTTATTCATCAGACACAACGTCAGACCACGAGTCGGCGGTGGACTGGGAGTGCATCGATGCTCGGGTCCTCCAATGGATTTATGGCACCATCTCTCGTGACCTCATGACTACCATGATCACTCCTACGAGCTCAGCTACGGCGCAAAAGGCTTGGGAAGATCTTCGAGATTTGTTTCAGGACAACAAATCTACTCGGGCTTTGTATTTAGAGGATCAGTTTACTCATACCCAGCTCTCTCAGTTTTCCGATGTAAGCTCATATTGCCTTCACCTAAAAAGCTTAGCTGATCAACTTGCGAATGTCGGAGCACCGGTTACAGACCAACGGCTGGTTCTACAGCTTATTAAAGGGCTTCCTCGCACATACAATGATGTTGCTACATCATTAGAGCAACTCGATCCTCTCCCGTCTTTCTACCTTGCTCGGTCTCGCTTGATACTTTATGAAACCCGACGCAACCACCAAGCCTCTCGTGAAGCTGGTGAAGATTCCACAGCTTTATATTCATCTGAGCTTGAACCGGTCTCTCCTCCTAAATCCATCTCTAGGTCCACTTCTCATGCTCCGCCTTCCTCTGTACGTGGCAATCAAGGTAAAAATAGGGGTGGTCGTCGGCGAGGCTCGAATACATCTTACCGGGGAGGTCGTGGCGCACACTCACACTCACGGCCAGCATCTCAGTGGGCATCTCCACCTCCTTGGCCCACCGTGACATCTCCATGGAGTCCATGGTCGGGTTCTCAATGGTCGATTCCTCCGTGCCCGTATCCCTCCCATCCTGGAACATGGCCACGTCCTAATGGGCCTTCGAGTGCTGCTGGTGTGCTTGGTCCACGTCCTCAAGCTTATAATGCTACTGGGTATTCTCCTTCTTCTTGTCTCACGGATTTACCTGCTGCGTTTAACACCATGTCTTTGCATCCTCCGGATCATACTTGGTACATGGACACTGGTGCGACTAATCATATGACATCTTCAGCAGGTACACTCTCATCTTATACTAATAGTAGCAGTAGTAATCATATTGTTGTCGGTAGTGGTGATGTTATTCCTATTCGTGGTCATGGCAATGCGCGTCTCCAACCCCCCCACCCTCCTCTTGCTCTTAAACATGTCTTACATGCACCTAAAATTATAAAAAATCTTGTTTCTGTTCGACGGTTCACTATTGACAATCATGTATCTATTGAGTTTGATCCTTTTGGGTTTTCTGTGAAGGACCTTTGGACGGGGAGACCAATTCTGCGATGTAATAGCGACGGGGATCTCTATCCTCTTCTTCCATCACCATCTGCTCCAGTTTCTCCACCTTTTGCTGCTCTATCAGAGACTTTATGGCATAGTCGATTAGGTCATCCGGGGGTTCATATTCTGAAAACTCTTAGGAAGAATAATGTCATATTATGTAATGAACCAAATCGTACTTCTTTTTGTCAATCTTGTGTATTTGGAAAACATATTCGACTGCCGTTTTATGATTCTACTTCTTATACTTGTTTGCCTTTTGATATTGTGCACAGTGATCTATGGACCTCACCCGTGGTGAGCTCTTTGGGTCACAAATATTATGTGGTGTTTTTGGATGATTATACTAATTTTCTGTGGACTTTTCCCATTGCTTGCAAATCTGATGTTATTTCTGTGTTTGAATCATTTTATACTACTGTTCTTACTCAATTTGAACGTCGTATTAAATGTTTTCAATGTGACAATGGGCGGGAGTATGATAACTCATCTTTTCACCAATTTTCCTCTCGGCATGGCTTTACCTTTCGTTTTTCTTGTCCCCATACATCTGCACAAAATGGTAAAGCTGAGCGAAAACTCCGTACCATCAATAACATGGTTCGGACCCTAATGCTTCATTCATCCATGCCACCTCGATTGTGGCATCATGCTTTGGCTATGACCACCTACCTACATAATATTCTTCCTACTAAACTCCTCCATAATTTCTCTCCTACCCAAGCTTTGTATCACAAAAATCCTACATTCAATCATCTCCGGGTCTTTGGGTGTCTATGTTATCCTTTATTTCCATCTACCACTATCAACAAACTCCAAGCCCGTTCTACCCCTTGTGTCTTCTTAGGTTATCCATCAAACCATAGAGGATACAAGTGTCTTGATCTTTCATGTAATAAAATAATTATTTCCCGGCATGTGATCTTTGATGAGCAGCAATTTCCTTTTGCTAAGCCTATAGCGGCCCCCCCATCTCAATATGAATTCTTGGATTCCACATCGATTACTCATATGGTTCCTCTCCTTGAACCTCAATCTCCAAATAGCCTACATCCCTCTTTGCCCAATAGTCCTGTCATACCCTCTTCTCCTCCTCGGTCACCATCGCCAGCTCTTTCCCCTCCTGGTTCCCCTGTGGTCTCTCCATCTGACTCTATTTCTCCTGATCCTACACCTCCTCTTCCTGTTGGCTCTGAACCCTCTCCTGCCCCCCCCATTTTCTCCACAGATGACTACTCGAGCCCAACATGGGATTTTTAAGCCCCGTAAGATCATTAACCTAAACACCATCACTACTCCATCTCCTATACCCCGTAACCCTAGGGACGCGCTGAATAAGACAGTGTACATGTACCAACCCATGGGGTTCAGGGATCATACACGTCCTGATTATGTATGCCGCCTTAAGAAATCGCTTTATGGTCTGAAACAGGCTCCTCGGGCATGGTACCAAAGATTTGCTGATTATGTGCGCAAGATTGGGTTTGTTAACAGTGTTTGTGATCATTCTCTCTTCATCCTTCACCGTGGTTCTGAGATCGCATTCCTGTTGCTCTATGTGGATGATATTGTGTTGACTGCTTCCTCAGATTCTTTACGACAATCTATTATATCTCTATTGGCATCAGAATTTGCTATGAAGGATTTGGGCTCATTGTATTATTTTCTTGGTATTGCTGTTACTCGTAACACCGGTAGTTTGTTTTTGTCCCAAAGGCAGTATGCGTCTGATATTATTGCTCGTGCAGGTATGTCTTCATGCAAGCCTTGCCTAACTCCGGTTGATACATCTAGCAAACTTGGCTCATGTGCCAGTCCTCCTGTTGCTAATCCCACTCTATATAGGAGCCTTGCTGGGGCTCTTCAATACCTCACATTTACTCGACCTGATATTTCGTATGCGGTGCAACAAATTTGCTTACATATGCATGACCCGCGTGAGTCACACTTCCATGCTCTGAAACGCATTATCAGGTATATTCAAGGTACATTAGAGATGGGTCTTCATCTTACTGCTTCTTCTTCTTCCTCCTTGGTATGCTATACTGATGCTGACTAGGCTGGCTGTCCTGATACACGTCGATCGACGTCGGGATATTGTGTTTTCTATGGTGATAACTTGATCTCCTGGTCCGCAAAACGTCAATCTACATTGTCCCGATCAAGTACTGAGGCTGAATATCGAGCTGTCGCCCATGTAGTAGCCGAGACATGTTGGCTGCGTAATTTACTCCTAGAGCTTCATTGCCCTCCTCCGAAGGCCACCTTGGTGTACTGTGATAATGTTAGCACTATTTATCTCTCAGGGAACCCCGTTCAACACCAAAGAACAAAACATATTGAGATTGATATACACTTTTTTCGGGAGAAGGTTGCACGTGGCCACGTTCGTATTCTTCATATTCCTTCTCGCTTCAATATTGCTGACATATTCACCAAGGGTCTTCCTCGTGTTCTTTTCACTGAGTTTCGCTACAATCTTTGCGTCCGTTCACCTCCCGCTTCGATTGAGGGGGTGTATTAGTGTATATTGTATATTCCTATAAGGGCACTCTTGTAATTATGTATGTATAGCTCTAGGATTTAGCTTGTATAAATATACCTATTGAGTAATGAGAAAGCCAAGGAAGATTCATTCCTACAATGATGATTTAAGCTAAATAAAGAGTGTTCTAAGCTCCATTTTCTTGAATTCTTTCAACTAATAATAAAAGTATTAAGGTAGTAGTATTTTAATGTAGTGAAAATATAAGAAAGAATGTTAGAAAGATTTGATGAATTGTGATCTTATGGCTAAGGGAGGTATTTATAATGGATTTTGGGCAATTTTGTAGTTCATTGGATTGTATAAAAAAGAGTGTTAAGAGTATAGAATATGGTTAACTTGTGAAAGAGATTTTGAGTGTGTAAGTGAATGTGTAAGTTAGGAGTGTAGAAGAAGATTAACTTGTGTAAGAAAATAGTGATAGCTTGTGTAAGTAATGAATATCATGGGTTAAATAGAAAGGATTTTGGTTCATCAAATTTTGTCTTAGTATGAACAAGTGAATATGCTTTAAAATGGGTAAGTTTGATCATGAAAATATGATAGTTTACTTAGAAAATTTGGATTAAAACTATACTTAAAGTTAATAATAAAAATACAACTCATTTTAGGTATAAATTAATTAAATCAAAGTTATAAGGTTAAAATAATAAGTAGTAATGTTAGTTTATATAAGGAAAAAAAACTTAAAACGTAACGTTTTACAAAATTATAAATATTTCGTATTATAAAATTTTAAAATAATATTTTAGTGCTAATAAAAAAAAGAAAATTTAAAATCAAATAACATTTTAACGTTTAATATTTGAAAGAAATTACAAAATCGGAAAATAAGATTTAGGAATTAAAGATGTCTGAAATGGATAACCAAAGGATTAGGAATTTGAATTGAAAATTCGGAATAATTAATCGTAAGATTAAGATTTAGAATTTTGAGACTGTTACAACTCTTCCCCCCTTAAGATAGTTTCGTCCCGAAACTAGCTAGAACTTACCGAAAATATTAATGTATCGCTCTCTCAAGTCTGCTTCCTTCTCCCTAGTAGCTTTCTCCACTATGTGGTTTGACCACAAAACCTTGACCAAGGAATTCCTAGAGTTCCTCAATTCTTTGACTTGGGTATCCAAAATCCCGATAGATCTCTCCTCATAGGCTAAGGACTCATTGATCCGAAGGGGTTGAGGGGTAAGCACATGTGATGGATCATGAATATACTTCCTCAATTGTGAAACATGAAACACGTTATGAACTTTTACCAAACTCAAAGGTACAGGCCACTCATAAGCAACTTATGTAACTCTTCTCTAAATTTCACAAGGTGTAAAAAAAATTTCAGACTCAACTTTTCCTCTTTTTCTTATCTCAAAAGCATTAGTATCATTTTCCTCATCTCTATGCTGGATTAATTCCATAATCTTTGGATCCTCAAGTTGTGCTTCATTGATATGATCAAACAAAGTTTGTTTGTATGGTCATTGCTCCCAAATATTGTCTAACCTCATATTGGCTACAAATCTCTAATCCCAAATTCTTCATTTCAGGGTAAAGCTCCCAAGGTACAAATTCAACGCTCTCGGTCTCCTCCTCAAAACATAAGTCAACATGTTCGCCTTCCTAGGGTGGTATAAAAGACATAATCCTAATAACATTAAGTCATGGCCTTTGGTGCATATTAAATTTCTTTTTGTTGAAGATATACCTCAAATTTTGATGATCATCGTAGATCTTACACGGTAACCCATAAAAAAATGTCTTCACAATTTTAGAGCAAGGATTACTACAAGTTCAATATCGTGTATAGGTAATTCACCTCATGTAGCCTCAACTGCCTCAATAAATAAGTTATGACATTTACTTCTTGCATAAGTACACAACCCAAACATTTAAGTGAAGTATCACAATAGACCATAAATGGTTTGCTACAATAATGCACTATTAATACATGGGCGCTAGTGAGTCTCTCTCCTTTTTTTTGTTTTTTTTATTCCTTAAAAGCAATCGTTTACTTCTCACTATATTAAAATCGTATCATATTCTTCAACAACTCAAACATAGGACGGGCAACCTTAGAGAAATTATCAACATAAACCGCAAAACCCAAAACGCTATGAACTTCAGTTACACTCCTCGGAATCGACAATATATTGTCTTCTTGATTTTCTTAGAATCCACAGAACTTCCATCTTTAGACATAACATTACTTGGAATAACTACTTCCTCAAGCTAAGATTCAACCTTAATAAATTCCCTAAGTATATATATATATATATATATATATATATATATATATATATATATATATATATATATATATATATATATATATAGATGTAGGATCAAATGAGAAGGATTTTAAAATGAGAAGGATGAGAAGGATTTTTGTTTGATTTTTTTGGTTACTATGTATCCAAAAATGGATACTATGTTTATAAAAAAAGAACATTTAAAAATTGATGTCATAGTTACCTTTCTGTGTAACATAGTTACTTTTACAATAATGCTTTTTATGCTCAATCGTGACCATAGATTTTTTTTATGTAAGTGAAATCAAGGGTGTAGAATGCTTCTTACCCTTCTCATTTTCAATGCTCTTCTCATTGGATCCCTCCCCTATATATATATATATATATCTATATTATCTATCTATATTATATATATATAATATATAATATATATATCTATATATATCTCTATCTCTTTATTATATATATATATATATATATATATATATATATATATATATATCATATATAATATATATTTTATATATTATATATATATATAGATGTAGGATCAAATGAGAAGGGATTTTAAACTGAGAGGATGAGAAGGATTTTTGTTTGATTTTTTTGGTTACTATGTATTACAAAATTGGATACTATGTTATAAAAAAAAACAATTTTAAAATTGATGTCATAGTTACCTTTCTGTGTAATATAGTTACTTTTGCCAATTATGCGTTTTTTTGCTCAATCGTGACCATGACTTTTTTTATGTAAGAGAAATCAAGGTGTTAGACATCCTTCTTACCCTTCTCATTTTCACTTACCCTCTCATTGGATCCCTCCCCTATATATCTATATATATATGTATATATATATATATACTATATCTATATATATATATTATACTATTCTATATATATATATATATATATATATATATATATATATATCATATATATTATATATATATATATAATATATTATATAATATATATATTATACTATATAGAGCGAAACAATTTATAGAGAGAGAGGCTGGTGGAGATGGGCGCATAAGGCTGTCTCTGGCCACCGTTCTCGACTGACAACCACCACCGGTACTCCTATGCGAGGAGGGCGAGGGCTTAGAGGGAGAGGAGGAGGAAGGGGAGGCGCCACTAGTAACAAAGAAGCTGAAAACTGTTTGGATGCGAATGTTTCTGTAGCGGTTACTCTCTGAAATTGACGACAAGAACAAAGGAGCGAAGGACAATACCGCACTAGCGAAGGATATGGAAATTACGGGAATTGAAGCAGGGAACAATGAGGAAAGAGGCAATTAGGTCAGAATTGCAAATGGTCAAAGATCAACTTCAGCAGCTACAGAACCTAATCGAACAGAAAAACCCTAACATTGAGGCTGTTAAGAAGGGGAATGAAGAAGGAGACCAATTCCCACCTCTGAATAACAAGCAGGCAGCAACTTTAAAAACATTTTCGCCTCTTCCAACATCTTGGAAAGACAAGGTAACTAGTCCTATCACCCCTGCTGGTATGCCTTTGAAATTTGTAGCTCCTGTGATTGAAAATGGAACCCAAGTGGTTCACATAGATGCTAATGATGTAGTTGAACTTATGAAATTATGGGAACGTGCCATTGTTGTGTATGTTGTGGGTGGGAACATTTCAGTTGATATTCTTAAAGGGTTCATCCGTAAGCATTGGAACTCAGTTAGTATGCCTAATATTCATCAACATGAGGAGGGATACTTTGTTTTGAGGTTTAGCACTGAAAATGAATGTGAAGAGATTCTCAAGGGTGGTCCTTATTTTTTGAATCGTGCTCCTTTGGTTGTGAAGAAATGGAATGTTAATTTTGATTTTAAAGAGGAGATCATGAGAGTCATCCCTGTGTGGGTTAGACTTCCCAATCTTCCGCTTCACTATTGGGGAGTCGACACATTAAGTAGGATAGTGAGCGCTATTGGTGTTCCGATTATGGCAGACGAATGCACGGCGAAACAACTTAAAGTATCATATGCTAGAGTGCTAGTTGAAGTAGATGTCACGCTTGATTTTGTGAAGGAGATTAGGGTGCGGGACAACACAGGACGGGAATTTGTTCAAAAAGCAATCCCCGAGTGGAAACCCTTTTATTGTAGGAAATGTAACAAATTGGGACATGATTGCCATAGGGTCACAAATGAAACTATGACTAAGAAGAAAGTAATTGAAGAAGGGAAAGCTTTGGGAGAGAAGAAATTGTGGATTAATACGGATATTGCGAGAGTGTTGCAGGGGGTTACAACCATGGATCAATTGAGGCAACGTCTACTAGATGATAATGCTACACACAGAGGTAATGACATGCATCAGAAAGTGCAAGGTCAACCTGCCAACAGCTGGGCAGAACCTGATGAAACGCACACTACCAACCAGCCAGTGTGTGCTATTGATGCTGGTGAGAACAGCAGCCTACCAGCCACTGGTGGGACCCAATTCAGCATTTGTTTAGTGAGGAATGGGGGTACTAACAGCCCCACACAGCAGGTGGACAGTGAAGACAAAGAGTGGACTCCAGTAGCTCCTACTAAAATGGCCAAGAGAGGGTTACGAAGTGTAAAAAACAGTAGCTTAGCATCGGCAAATACACAGGCTGCACAATTTAGTTTTTTAGAGGATGATTCTAATGATGATGGCATGAATAGCAATAGGGACGGGAACCCTCAAATTCCCTCCCCGAAATGATTTTTTCGTCATGGAACGTGCGGGGCATGAATAGCCCCATAAAAATCAAGGAAATTAAAGCCTTCCTTGAGAGTAAGAACATTAGTGTGATCGGGTTAGTGGAAACTAAAGTAAAAGTTGATAATGCTACTAAAATCCAGAAGAAGTTCGGGAAATCGTGGAGTTGGTGTACGAACTACTCACACCATGATAAGGGGAGAATTTGGGTGGGGTGGAGACATGACAGGTGCAAATTGGATCAATGCGAAACTCATCAGCAGTTCTTGCGGACTAAAATCACACCCATAAATTCAGATACAAGCTTCAACATTGTTTTTGTCTACGGCCTTCACAATGTTAGAGACCGAAAGGAATTGTGGGGAAGCTTGGAGAAACTTGATTGCAATAATCCGTGCTTATTCATAGGGGATTTCAATGCTGTGTACAAAGAGGAACATCGGAAGAATGGTTCGCTAGTGACTACGTATGAAACCTCTGACATGCAGCAATGGCTTGATCGTAAGGATCTGCATCCTATCCCTGAGAAAGGACACTCGTTTTCTTGGACGAATAGAGAGGAGGGCAACAACCGCACCCTAACAAAGATTGATCATGCCATAGGTAACCTTCAGTGGCTCTCCAGATACAGTCAGGCGTACGTGATCTATGACAACCCTCAATCCTCTGATCATACCCCCTTGGTCGTGAACCTCAAAGAACATGAGCAGAATCTAAACAAACCATTCCGATTTTTCAACTACCTATGCGAGCACCAGGATTTCCTTAGGGTGGTCGAAGAAGCTTGGAAAATTGGAGTCAAGGGGCATGGGCTTCAGAAACTCTGGTATAAAATGAAAAATGTCAAACAGAGGCTTAAACACTTACACAGCAATGAGTTCGCAGGGATCAAGAGTAAAATTAATCAGTGGGAGAATACCCTCCAGAACATTCAAACTGATCTGCAGACCAACCCCACTAGTGAAGAGCTCCATCAGAAGGAGAAAGAGGCTTCCTTCCTTGTCCGTAAATGGAGGAAGATTGAGGATAAGGCTCTCCACCAGAAAGCCAGGATACATTGGATGAAGAATGGGGATGATAACACCGCTTTCTTTCATGCTTCCATCAAGGAAAGATTGTCGTCCAACAGTATTCATGAGTTGCAGGATAGGAATGGAAATTGGATCACCAAAGAACATGAGATACATTATGAAATTTCCCATTTTTACCAAGATCTTCAAGGCACACCAACCCCCAACCTTGAGATCCTAGACAGAAGAGTAATGAGAGAGGGCTCCCAAGTTGATAACAGATGTAATCAAGAGCTAACACGTGTGGTGGATGAAGAGGAGATCAAAGAGGCTCTTTTTGGGATGAATGACAACAAAACTCCAGGAATTGACGGCTTTAATGCGTGCTTCTTCAAGAGGGTCTGGCACATAATTAAGGAGGATTTTGTTAGCGCCATCAAAGACTTCTTCAACAATAACTCCATGTTCCCCCCGTATAACTGCACGTCGGTTACTCTAATCCCTAAAACCTCCAATGCAAGTAGAGTGAGTGACTTCAGACCCATCGCTTGTTGCACGGTTATATACAAGGTCATCTCAAGGGTCTTAGCTGGTAGACTTCAGAAAGTGATGGGTTCGATTATTGACCAAGCTCAATCAGGGTTTATCCCAGGTAGACAGATGGCAGATAATATCCTTCTGGCAGCTGAGCTTATCAAAGGGTACAACAGGAAGAACAACAGCCCTAGATGCATGATCAAAATGGATCTCCGTAAAGCCTATGATTCCATCAGTTGGGATTTCTTGTTCTCTGTAATGGGTGAAATGGGGTTTCCCCCTAAGTTCGTGGATTGGATCAAGCTGTGTGTCTCTACTGTTTCTTTCTCTGTTCTGGTTAACGGTACCCCCTTGAAGCCCTTCGCAGCAAAGAAAGGTCTTCGCCAAGGTGATCCTATCTCCCCGTACCTGTTCGCCATTGCCATGGATTATCTTTCTAGACTCATGCAACAGAAGTGCGACACCACAGAGTTCCACTACCACCCCAGATGTAGACTCGCCCGCATCACTCATCTCCTTTTCGCTGATGATCTCCTCTTGTTTTGTAGAGCTGATGTTCCCTCGGTCCTTAGCATGATGACTACTTTCCATAAATTTTCAAGGGCTTCGGGTTTGGAGGCGAATACTAGTAAAAGCAATGTCTATATTTCAGGGGTGGATGATCAGATTAAAGTGAGTATTCTTAGGCATCTTCAAATGGAGGAGGGCTCCTTCCCCTTCAGATATCTGGGAGTCCCTTTGCATTCAAAAAAGCTGAACTCACGTGATTGCAGGCCGCTTGTTGATAAAATTGTGGGCAGAATTGGGTATTGGTCCTCCAAGCTTCTCTCCTATGCAGGAAGGATCCAGTTGGTGCGGAGTGTTATTGGGGGCATTCACAACTTCTGGGCTCAAATTTTTTGCATCCCTAAAAAAGTGCTTAAAATGGTTGAGAATATCTGCAGGTCGTTCATCTGGACAGGGAAAGATGGGCTATCTAGGAAAGCTGCTGTGTCCTGGAAGCAGATGGGGCTCCCTTACTCTCGGGGGGGTCTAAACCTCAGAGATATGTACCAGTGGAACCGTGTTGCAATCCTCAAGCACCTTTGGAATCTGGCGACCAAGAAAGAGAACTTGTGGGTCAAATGGGTTCATAGCTACTATATGAAAGATGTAGAGATCAAAGATGTTAAACCTTCTATCCACGCTTCTTGGAGCTTCAAGAAAATCATCAAACAGAGGGAGCTGGTGGATAAGATGGGAGGCTGGGAGAACATTACTAAGGGGGGTCCCTTCCGCATCGGTAAAGTCTATGAGCACCTTATTGCAGATGAGCCAAAGGTTGACTGGGGGAATATTATGATCAGAAATGTCGCTAGTCCGAGTGCCAGGTTCATAACTTGGCTTGCCATTCAAAACTGGTTAGCGACCAGGGACAGAATTGGGAAATGGTCAACTATTCCAGATGATAGTTGCGTTTTGTGTAATAATAATTTTGAAACTGCCCATCACTTATTCTTTGAATGCCCGAATGCGAAGGAGATCAGGACCAAAGTTTTCAACTTCCTCTCCAGTGGTCTCGAAGGGTCGAATTTCCAAGATGAAATCCACAGAATGAGCATAATCAACAAGAAGAAGACTGATCGAGCCAAGCTGATAGTAGGCATCTGGACTGAGATGATTTACAGCATTTGGATGCAGCGCAATAGGAAAATTTTTGATAACCATGCCTTCACTCAGAAGGAGGTTATAGACTATATAGTCTTTAGGATAGCTGGTAGAGTTAGTAGTAGAATGAATGATATGCTTGTAGCTAAGTAGTTAGCTTGGCGTTTTGGGCTTGAGCTCTCCTTTTTGTAAAGGGCTCTAGCGTTTTTGGTTGGCTTGGGGAGAGTTAATTTCGTCCCTGAGCGTTTGTCTTCTTCTTTATGGTATATAATACAAATCATTTGTCAAAAAAATATATATATATATATATATATATATATATATATATATATATATATATATATATATATATATATATATATATATATATATATATATATATATATATATATATATATATATATATATATATATATATATATATAGGGGAGGGATCCAATGAGAAGGGTATTGAAAATGAGAAGGGTAAGAAGGATTCTACACCCTTGATTTTACTTACATAAAAAAATCTATGGTCAAGATTGAGCCAAAACCACCTAATTGTAAAAGTAACTATGTACACAGAAAGGTAACTTATTGGACTTACTTTTAAAATGTCCTTTTTTTTATAAACATAGTAACCTTTCTGAATACTAGAACAAACCAAAACAACCAAAAAATCATCTCATCCTTCTGCGAGTTTTTAAAAATCCTTCCCATTGATTCCTACATCTATATATATATATAGATATATATATATATATATATATATTATATATATATATTATATATATATATATCTATATATATCTATATATATATATATATATATATATATATATATATATATATATATATATATATATAATATATATATATATATATATTATATATATAGATATCTATATAATATTATTAAGTTATTATTGAATTTTATTTCCTCAAAAATTTTAGAATAATCCTCAATGTTCCACATGTTGCTCTATGTTCCTCAAATATACCAAAATTTCATAAAATCTATAAACTTAGCCAAATAAGAGCGAACGTATCTCTGCATCAAATCAATAAACGTGTTGGCATATTTTCTACCCCAAATGACATCACAGAAACTTATAAAATCCATAATTGCTCTAGAACATATTTATAGGAATATCCTCCTCGACTATCCTTTACTGATGATACATGACCTCAAATAAATCTTAGAGAACTCTTGAGTGCCTAGTTTGTAACTAATCCAAAAGATCATCTATTCTAGACAAAGGGTTATGGTTCTTGATGGTAATCTTATTAATGTCCATATAGTCAAGCACAACCTCATTGTACCATTAATTTTTTTTTATAACAAATAAAACGGAGCTACCCAAGGCAACAGATCAGGACGAATAGAATTCCCTTTTTTTCTAATAATTCATCCCACTACTTTTAAATTTGGTTAACTCAATTAGGGTAAAACAATACGTAGTGTTGGACATAGGGATAACATCAAAAATCAGATCAATAAGAAAATCAACAACTTTGTTCACGAGTAAACCATGTCATGATTATATATATATATATATATATATATATATATATATATATATATATATATATATATATATATATATATATATATATATATATATATATATATATATATATATATATATATATATATATATATATATAATTTAAAAACAGATGAATTTAAACTCTATGAATTTATATACCTGAGGAAAAGGCAGTGGCCGGCAGTGAGGAAGAAATGGCAGTAGTCGTACTGAAGAACGACAGAGACTGTCGAATGACGCAAAAGATTCCGGTGAGTGACGGACGTCAAAGGGTAGAGAGGGACGGGCCGACGGGAAGAGGCGAATAGGTTTTAAGAGTCATGATTGAAGAGCAATCATTCCTAGTTCAATCAACACACTAAAAAACGCATCAAACACCCCAAAACAGTAACAAAAACATGAAAAAAGTGAATAGCAAATGGCAGTGAAGACAAGTAACGAAAGTCGAAATGGTAAATGAAAAAATTGGGAAACGAAAGCCAATTACCTGTAAGAAAATGGAAGAGAAGATAAGCAAATGGCAGAAACAGTTAGGGTTATCCGCTAATGAACCAACCTGACGACGCTAATGAAGATTACAGATCGAAAAATACCACCATTTTCACTCCCAACGCTGATGAACAATGAAGATGTTAGGGTTAGCCGCCGGTTAGGGAAAGGGACTTTAGGGAAAAGAAGAGGGAGTCGAGTTATTTTTTGATTTAAGGGAGGGTTATTTTTGATTTTTAAATTTCATTTTTAGGGGGAAAATTATCGCTTTAAGTTTTTGGGTTTTAAGTTTTTAGGAGGGACTTTAATTTTAGATTTTTACTTATGGTTTTGGGCGACATTACTACTTAAGCGTGGCCCATTTTACTATTTTGGGCGAAATTATCGGTTACTCGTGGCCCATTTTACTATTTTGGGCGACATCATTAGTTACTCGTGGCCAATAATATTATTTTGGGCGACATTATCAATTATGCGTGGCCCATAATATTATTTTGGGCAACACAACTTGTGTATGTCGCCTAAAAAAGAACTTGTGCGTCATTCATTGTTGAGTGACGCCCTAAGTATACTTTGTGCCACACCTTGTTACGTGACGCCCATAAATTGATAATTTTGACGCCCAAAACTATTTTTCTTGTAGTGATCCTAAAGATAAACATTAGGGTGTTCCCAAACAATCGGGTTTCCTCGAGACTTAATTTTGTTTTCTTTTTATTACTAGAATAAAACACATGAATGTACACCTCACAATTATGCTTAATCATTTCAATAGCCTGAACAACGTTAATCGTTTGAATAGGTGACACATAATTGTTCTCAATCAAGGACTCTCCTCCTTTAGTCTTAACCTAACAATATTCTCCTTACCAAAAAAAAACATCTCCACACGGTGACATCCATACAACTTCATACCCAAATTATATTATAAGTACCCATTTCAAACACTATCAAGTCGACATTAAATGATGATCTAGAGTCTTAAGAGAGAAGTAGGAAAGATACTGTCTCATAGAAATGGTGAACCATTAGGTGAACAAATTTAAGGGATTGAATTTCTGAGGTTTGAAAAACAGAGGATTTGTGCAAAAAAGAGGTCGAGATTGAAGATCGGTTGACTATGGATTCAAAAAGAATATGAATGGAAATTTTTCTATGAGAAAACGATCAAAAATGACTTTACATGCAAACTCTTCATTCACGTTAACAGTTATTCAAACTCTCAAATCTTAGACTCGTGAGTAAGGGATTATTATTACCTCACTCGTCATCTCAAATGAAATTTAAACATGTGATCTATATTACATTAACATAATCACAACATGTAATCTACACATGGTCACACAAGCACATAAAAAAAATTGAAAAAGCTATTTGAAAATAAATCATTTGAAAAAGAAACTCTTGTTTTTTTTTTTTGTTTTTTGTTTTTTTTTTAAAAAAGGCTATCGAGAACATTCTTTTACATGGAATCGAAGTTCCACGATTCGAGAAACTTTAGCTCTGATACCACGTGTAACAGAAGCGGCAATCTCGATACATAATTAATGTTTAATAATAATGTTTATACAAAAATATTGCGGAAGTCTTAAAATGCTGAACTGTAAAAAAACTTTAAATCATAAAAACTAAAACTATTTAAAATAAAAGTAAAATATTACATCCGATAAGAAACATTGTTTGCTAAAAATTAAAATGTAAAAGTACATCAACATCAAGTCATCAATAAAGACACAAAAAGCAGCTAAGTTCTCAATAAATAATAATTGTTGCGGCCTGGATCGGAACCTGAAACTAAATCCTGCAAAATGCTGTCATCCATGATACGGATGACAGCCGATTGAATCGGTCAGCGGTAACGCCGAGCATAACATCCTATCCAACTCAAAATATGAAAATTATACACTACATTTACAAAATTCCAAGTGTGGTGAAGGGTATGATCATTATAAGTGGACCCTTTTGCATTTGATGATCGAAAAATGTAGCATTTCTTTGGTTGGCCTTCTTTTAATTAATTTGACTTCCCTTTAGTCACCAACTTAGTTCCTAAGGTCACCAAGCCTTCGAGAGTAATAGGATAAACATAATAGATGCTCGTGACGGCTCGGTAAGATGGAAAACCTACAAAAATTGGCAAAACAACGAACACCATACCAAAAAGTGTAAAATCCTCAAAATAAGCATAAATGGATTTAAATCAAAAGAATAAAGCATAAGTATGACATAAATATGATTCAAAATTAGGGGATAAAATGTACATAAATCATGCGTATCACTAACGCAACCAATAACCGAATAGTGGTTATTCTTGCAACTGGTGCATATGTATCAAAATGATCGATACCGAGCTTTTGTCTAAAGCCTTGAGCCACTAATCGGGCTTTGAATTTATCAATAGTACCATTGATTTTCATTTCCTTTCTGAAAATCCACTAGCAACCTATTGGTTTACAAGTAGGAGGAAGATCCACTAACACCCAAGTGTTATTTTCCATGATGGATTGCATCTCATCATCAATAGCCTCTTTCCAAAAAGCGCTATCATGTGATGCCATAGCATCGCTATAAGTCAATGGGTCACCTTCCACATTATACAAATATGGAGCACTAGTAGATACTTCACTTCTATCACCTTCAACCAAGTATACTTGGAAATCCGGTCCAAAGCTTTTCGCTTTCCGTTGTCTCTTACTCCGTTTAGGAATAGGATCAACTAAATCTTGTTAATCTATTTGTTGACTTTCATCAACATCTAGAAGTGAACCTTGTTGATTATCATCAACATTATCATTGGTACAAACTTGTAGATTTCTTTGTCTACTCAATGATGAAAATCTATTTTCATCAAAAATCGCATCTCTTGACTCTATAATCGAATGAGTCGATATATAGTCATTTTGTTCTATAACATAGAACCTATAGGTCTTTCTATGAATAGCATAGCCTATAAAGATGCACTTAACACCTCGTTCACCGAGTTTCTTTCTTTTGTTACCGGGCAATCTTACAATGGCCCTACAACCCCAAACCTTAAGATAACTTAAGTTTGGTTTCTTTTTGAACCAAAGTTCATAAGGTGTTTCCTTATTCGTTCTCATTGGAACTCGGTTAAGAATGTGACAAGCCGTCAACATTGCTTCACCCCAAAATCCATCAATCAAACCCGAGTAGGATAACATGGAATTAACCATCTCTTGTAGAGTACGATTTTTCCTCTCCGCCACACCATTTGATTGTGGTGCATAACCGGCGGTGGTTTCATTTATAATACCCATTGAATTAAAATAGTTAGGATCATAATATTCACCTCCTTTATCGGTTCTTAACTTTTTAAGTTTACTTCCAATTTGTAATTGTACTTCATTTTTGTAAACTTTAAAGTGTTCAAGAGCCTCATCTTTTGTATGTAAAAGATATACATAACAAAACTTTGAGAAATCATCAATAAAAGTTATAACATACTTTTTATTTCCCAAAGACGGTGTACTATGAAAATCACAAAGATCACTATGGATTAATTCCAAAATTTCAGATTTTCTTTCAACATTTTTAAATGGTGTTCCAGTGATCTTATTTAACATGCACGTTTTGCAATTTTTAGACATTTTAATACACATAAGAATTAAATCATGTTTTGACATAAAAGAGATTTTATCAAAATTAACATGTCCTAATTTAACATGCCATAGATAATGTAAATCATCTCTATCATTCAAACTCAAAACATTACATATAGAATTCTTATTTAAATCTAAAGACAATTTAAATAAACTATTACATAGAAAAGCACGACCAACAAACAAGTTATTTTTAGAGATAATACATCTATCGGCTTCAAACACTAGTTTGTAGCCCAATCGATTCAAAATAGGACCCAAGACTAAATTTCTACTAATTTCGGGTGCAAAATACACATCCCTTAAAACTAAGAGATTCCCCGAAGTAAACAATAGCTCAGTTTGTCCTTTGCCTTGGACCATGATAGGTGCATTGTTTCCCATGTAGAGATGCTCCCCATCAACAACCTTGTTAAAGGATTTGAACCATTTAGTAGAATTGCAAACATGCCTCGATGCCCCCGAATCGATCCACCAAGACAAAGAATCATCCTGCATAACACTATTAGTATTCATAGATGAAAAACTTATATTAGAGTTTTCATTCAAACATGCAAGATTACCTTGAGTGGATGGTCCTTTGCTTGTTGAAGCTTGACAACTCCCCTTTGCCTTCTTTTGCTTGTTCTTTAGAACAAAGCAATTTTTCCTTCGGTGCCCGTGAAACAGCCCAAACCGGTGTAAACAATATTATAATACTGTCTACAAAGCACAGCGGAAGACTTATAAAAGTCTGGGCTGAATCCGACCTGTGGCTCGATAGCCACAACAACTAATATCAGAGTATTTAAAACTTTTACATTAAATAAGTGAATACTATTTACAAAACGTTATAAAATATTACAATTTAATTTACAAAATGTGTTTCAGAAAGAAGTCATCGCCTCGCACGTATCACATAAGACATGTAGACATCTCTCCACATCTGATCCAACCTGAAAATGGATCTATCCCCCGTAAGGGATAGGCCCCATCAAAGACTGTCAACAATTGAATTGTTGAGTAATCTAACAAACTATTACATTTATATACAAGTCAATGAGTCATTTAACAAACATCTCCAATTCAATATTTTGCTCATTTAGTAACTCCTTATAAAACATTAATTTATCAAACTCAAACTCTTTTAAAAGACTGTTTGGTATCGACATAAATACGGCTAAGAACTTTTAGTTCATAGCGAATCAAAACACGGCTATAACTTTACAAGTTAATAGCGAAAGTCAAAATACGGCTATTACTTTACAAGTAAATAGCGAACTCAAAATACGACAAATGAAACATAAGAATTCATTTGCGAAACAAACAAAACTTTATATACCAAACATATTTATTCAAAACTCATGTAAAAACAATAATATAACAACACTTTAAAACGTGGGAATATATGGACCGTCAGGAAGTAGGCTTGATCTAAATCCTGAGAATACGGGTGATCGTCATCACCGAAATACGGTTCTTGCAAGAACGAAACGGGACCGGGGGCTCGAGACCGATCCGAATAACCATTACCTATTATCAAGCTATAGGATTTCATAATAATCCGGATATAAATATCCGTTGCCAATTCCCAAAGACGAACATATTTTAATGTCGAACATTTCAATATAAAATGAATCAATAAATCACTTGATTTTCTTTAAAACCAATAATCATAACTCATTTTCATAGAACAATATTTAAAAGCTCATATTTATCAAGGAATAAACATACAAAACATAATTTTGATTAAGGATTAAAAGCAAGGTCAAATAAAGTCAAATTTCAAAGTTTCGAACACCAAAAATATACGATTTTGCTTAATTATAAATAGCAGTAATATCACACCTTATAAAACATAACTTGACATTTGAAATACTTAAATTAAATTTAAAAGATAATAGTGTTTGTAGGATTACCTTCCTACGCCATGAATAGCAATCGATAATTAAAATACCAATCAATTCATCATCAACCATCAACATGTAAAAGCTTGAGTTACCATCAATGGAGTTAACCAATTTTACACCAATCATAAATCTCAAATGCCCATTTATATCATACCCAACTTATATCATACCCAAATAATATCAACTAATAAAACACCCAATTGATCATGTTCCCAAATTTGATACTAAAACCAAATACCCATATTAATCAACTAAGAACACATAATTCAACAATACCAATCAATAAAACCCAATTGAAGGATCAATACTAACTCTAAACACTTGATATAAAGAGCACACAATTTGAATCCCAACAAGTAAACCCAAAATGCTATTTTCGGATTTTCAGGACACCCTGTTAGTATTTTGGGCATAACTCTCTCATACGAACTCATTTTGGGGTGATTCAAGTGCCCACGCGACCGTGACTCGGAGCTCTACAATTCTTATGATGACTCCAAAACCCAGAAATGACTGTAACTATCGCGAAATCAGACAAGAACAAACGGACAGATTCTTGTTGCAATGGATTCAACATTATTCTCAACTTTGAACATGAATCAAAATCCTAAATTGTAACCACTAATCAAATACTACAAATTAGAACTCAAAAAGGACCCAAGCGAATCCAACAACTTCAATACATGAACCAATTACCCAATTGATAAACAAATGCTTAAGCTTTGGATTTTAAATCAAGTATATAAAGTATAAAGTGATTCTAATTTTTGGCTTTTGTATAATGAATAAAAATGAGGTAAATGATGGCTTTTTTTATGATAATGGATTGATATGGGAGTTTCTGATAATGGAATAGTGTAGGCCTTCTTTTAGTGATTTGGTGGAGTCATAAGGATTAGTGTCCTTTAACACCTCACTATGTGACACATTAGTCGTTCCATGTGTGTCATCAGATGATAATATCAAATTTTTATCTGTTTTCGATTATATCCGATTTTCATCGTATAACTTACTTTTTGTCCCAAAATAATTACGACTAATACCCAAATGTATTAAAATATTTTACTAAGACCCAATAAAATATCACGCTTAAGAAATACTAATTCTAGATACACTTAATTAATTACAATTAATTAAGCGGTTAATTTTTGGGCTATTTCATTCTCCCCAACTTAAAATGATTTCGTCCCGAAATCAAGACAACACTCGCTCAACTTTAAACTTAAATCAGATCTCTCCCTATCTGAGACTAAACTTCAATTGCTAAACCCAGCTTCATGTGTAAACTACAACACTCGGTGTTCATCCAAGTTTAAAAACAACGTTTATGATTTAATCACGACCCAAAATAATTTTCAAATGCACAAAACTCATGATGCAAAACACATTTGCACATATACAAGTGCACTTATAAAATCGCAAACTGATAATCAGAACTTAGAACAATATTAGCAACATTTTAAACAAAGATGTTTTGACAATATACGAAAAACTGGATAGAGTTTCCTCTGAAAAGAGACATATAGTTTTATTTTCAAAATCAAATTTGTTTTCTCGTCAAACTAACTGCATCTCCAAATCCAACTCTTACGTTATACTCGAATACTTTTTAACAAACCTTTATTTGTTCTAATCAGTTCAACTATTTGTATCCTCAATTTGAAAATCTGATTCCCTAATTTACTTGACTTTCCCAAACGACAACAAAACTTCACTTAAGAACTCTTATAACCCCCGATATACTCCGAAAGTATCACTTTAAATTACACATTTCATTTCTCATAATCAAATAACTTGAACCTCAAATTAGAAAAATTTCCTTGATGACTTTCGACTTTCAACCTTTAATAATTTATTACTCAATCGTTATCGTTTAACTTCCACTCATAATACGTATATATCCACCTTTCATACATAACCCTTAATACTTTAAGTTTCAAACACATTTTTCCCTAATAGCTTCCATACCCTTGACATTCGATTCTTAACCTTTATTTCCGAACATCCGATTCACCATTATCACAATTTACAGAACTTATCTCATTCGACTTTTATCCTTTAATGTCTCATACAAATCCTGGTTTAAACAAACACTTTTGTTTTCTCTAATTATTAGCTTTTCGATCACCACAACACAATTAGCTTCAATACAATTAGCTTCCATTCAAATATTCATTTTCCATAAGTCTATTTAAGTTTAAATTTCTCCATATATGTAATTCAAGGCTTCCATTACTTTTAATTGATCTTAACTTATGAACTTTAACTCAACCATGAATAAGGCCCGACATAATTTGAACCATTCAAACATTTTAATTCTTAAAGTTATCCTTTCAACATCGTACATCATTTAGAATATTCTCCATCATAAATTTGTATTTACCTCAATACGTATAGGGTGCTCAATAGGTTTACCACAATATGAACTTTACGACATTCCTATTCATATCAGCTCGTATTCTTTTTCACAACTTCCCATAATAGAAATTCTCATCCAAGTATCATTAAATTGAACATGCCAAAAATACTTTTCTACATTTTTTTTTGTTCCTTGATTGATTTTCAATTTTAAAGCAGAATCAACTCATAACTTTCAATATTCCCAAAAGACTTCTTTTGAACTCTTTGCATCTAATCATTCTTGCTCAACATCATCGCAATTATCGACAAGCTTGGTCCTTAACTCCTTGTGCCAGTTATCCGAGTATATATATTATATTTTGTAAAACAATTTTCAAGAACACTTGATTAAAATATATATAAAGTTGAAATTTTAAACTCTTTTAGAAACAATTTTCTTTCATATATATACATGACATATAGACAATCACACAAAATTTCACATAAGATCAATTATATCCACTAATTAAGATTCAAACGACTAATTCTCATCTTAACCTTAATAACCTTTGAAACTCTTTTCACCAAGCTTTGAAGTCCCAAATTCATAATTCAAACTTAACTCTTTCCCATCGGTATTCACAACATGTACGGAAACTTCAAGATTTCTTTAACAAATAAGCATTTCACACATCACACATATAACACATCGTCACATTAATACCATCCGATTCTTAGAAGTTACACCCTAAGACTCGACTAATGCGCTCTCTCGGATTTTCGAAATTCATTTTTCAAAAATTTTGTACTCGAATATGAGGATTCGAGTACTCCAGAAACAACCAGGCTCTGATACCAATTGAAATAGCCCAAACCGGTGTAAACAATATTATAATACTGTCTACAAAGCACAGCGGAAGACTTATAAAAGTCTGGGCTGAATCCGACCTGTGGCTCGATAGCCACAACAACTAATATCAGAGTATTTAAAACTTTTACATTAAATAAGTGAATACTATTTACAAAACGTTATAAAATATTACAATTTAATTTACAAAATGTGTTTCAGAAAGAAGTCATCGCCTCGCACGTATCACATAAGACATGTAGACATCTCTCCACATCTGATCCAACCTGAAAATGGATCTATCCCCCGTAAGGGATAGGCCCCATCAAAGACTGTCAACAATTGAATTGTTGAGTAATCTAACAAACTATTACATTTATATACAAGTCAATGAGTCATTTAACAAACATCTCCACTTCAATATTTTGCTCATTTAGTAACTCCTTATAAAACATTAATTTATCAAACTCAAACTCTTTTAAAAGACTGTTTGGTATCGACATAAATACGGCTAAGAACTTTTAGTTCATAGCGAATCAAAACACGGCTATAACTTTACAAGTTAATAGCGAAAGTCAAAATACGGCTATTACTTTACAAGTAAATAGCGAACTCAAAATACGACAAATGAAACATAAGAATTCATTTGCGAAACAAACAAAACTTTATATACCAAACATATTTATTCAAAACTCATGTAAAAACAATAATATAACAACACTTTAAAACGTGGGAATATATGGACCGTCAGGAAGTAGGCTTGATCTAAATCCTGAGAATACGGGTGATCGTCATCACCGAAATACGGTTCTTGCAAGAACGAAACGGGACCGGGGGCTCGAGACCGATCCGAATAACCATTACCTATTATCAAGCTATAGGATTTCATAATAATCCGGATATAAATATCCGTTGCCAATTCCCAAAGACGAACATATTTTAATGTCGAACATTTCAATATAAAATGAATCAATAAATCACTTGATTTTCTTTAAAACCAATAATCATAACTCATTTTCATAGAACAATATTTAAAAGCTCATATTTATCAAGGAATAAACATACAAAACATAATTTTGATTAAGGATTAAAAGCAAGGTCAAATAAAGTCAAATTTCAAAGTTTCGAACACCAAAAATATACGATTTTGCTTAATTATAAATAGTAGTAATATCACACCTTATAAAACATAACTTGACATTTGAAATACTTAAATTAAATTTAAAAGATAATAGTGTTTGTAGGATTACCTTCCTACGCCATGAATAGCAATCGATAATTAAAATACCAATCAATTCATCATCAACCATCAACATGTAAAAGCTTGAGTTACCATCAATGGAGTTAACCAATTTTACACCAATCATAAATCTCAAATGCCCATTTATATCATACCCAACTTATATCATACCCAAATAATATCAACTAATAAAACACCCAATTGATCATGTTCCCAAATTTGATACTAAAACCAAATACCCATATTAATCAACTAAGAACACATAATTCAACAATACCAATCAATAAAACCCAATTGAAGGATCAATACTAACTCTAAACACTTGATATAAAGAGCACACAATTTGAATCCCAACAAGTAAACCCAAAATGCTATTTTCGGATTTTCAGGACACCCTGTTAGTATTTTGGGCATAACTCTCTCATACGAACTCATTTTGGGGTGATTCAAGTGCCCACGCGACCGTGACTCGGAGCTCTACAATTCTTATGATGACTCCAAAACCCAGAAATGACTGTAACTATCGCGAAATCAGACAAGAACAAACGGACAGATTCTTGTTGCAATGGATTCAACATTATTCTCAACTTTGAACATGAATCAAAATCCTAAATTGTAACCACTAATCAAATACTACAAATTAGAACTCAAAAAGGACCCAAGCGAATCCAACAACTTCAATACATGAACCAATTACCCAATTGATAAACAAATGCTTAAGCTTTGGATTTTAAATCAAGTATATAAAGTATAAAGTGATTCTAATTTTTGGCTTTTGTATAATGAATAAAAATGAGGTAAATGATGGCTTTTTTTATGATAATGGATTGATATGGGAGTTTCTGATAATGGAATAGTGTAGGCCTTCTTTTAGTGATTTGGTGGAGTCATAAGGATTAGTGTCCTTTAACACCTCACTATGTGACACATTAGTCGTTCCATGTGTGTCATCAGATGATAATATCAAATTTTTATCTGTTTTCGATTATATCCGATTTTCATCGTATAACTTACTTTTTGTCCCAAAATAATTACGACTAATACCCAAATGTATTAAAATATTTTACTAAGACCCAATAAAATATCACGCTTAAGAAATACTAATTCTAGATACACTTAATTAATTACAATTAATTAAGCGGTTAATTTTTGGGCTATTTCAGCCCGGGTTCACCACACTCCCAACATACCTTTTCGGTATTGGGAATAGTAGCCTTGCCCTTGGAAGATTCATTTCTCTTCCTCTTATCTCCGGAACGGGATGGTTTCCCTTCCGCAACCATGTTGATGGTCCCAACATTAGGATTTTCATCCTTACGATTCTCATGAATTCGTATGCTAGACTCGACAATTATATGTTGTCCAAGATCGGAGAGTGTACTCTCCTCTCTTTTATGCTTTAAAGCATGTCTAACATCCCTCCATGAGGGAGGCAACTTGTCTATGATACTCGACACAAGAAAGACCTCATCAATTTCAATTTTATACAATTTTAAGTTAGCATGCATCCTTTGTAATTCATGAAATTGATCAATTATAGGGCGATCTTCTACCATTTTATATGAATTAAAATTACTTACTAGAAACTTTTTAGAGCTAGCATCCTCCGCCATATACTTATTCTCCAATGCATCCCACAACTCCTTTGCGGAGTCATGGTATTGATAGATGTCAAACAAGGCATCTTGCATGCCATTGAGAATGTGTACCCAGCAAATGAAATCATCATTGTCCCATTTGCTCCGTTTCCGATTTTGTTCAAGGACTTCCGTTTTCGGATCATCCGTCTTAGGAGCGTCCGACTTAGGTGAACTAATCACATAAGCCACGTTCAAGGTAGTGAGAAGGAACATCATCTTCTTTTGCCAACGTCTAAAGTCGACGCCGACAAATTTCTCCAACTTAGCAAAGATAGAAGTAAAATCCTTCATTGTTGCCATCGGTGAAGAATTATCACAAAAGATTATTACGAAAGTATATAATTACAATACAAATTACAATCGGGAATTTGTATAAACCCCTTTGTTGATGACAAAATGAAATTACAACGACTATAACAATGCTAAAAGTAACCTTGAAGATATGTTTGTAATGACAACCATTACCCGGAAACTTGATACAAGTTGTAGGCGTGTGCTCACTTTCCTTTTGTGATATTTCCCCCACAAAGGTACTTGGGTTGATATGTGGAAATTCACAACGAGATACAAACAACTACAATACACCCTTAGTACTTAGGGTATATTACTTAACAACAATGTGTTTAGGCTTATGAGCAATGGAATGCAAACAAGAGTTAATTACTCTCTTAGAAAGCACAAGACAAATGAGAGAAAGACAAGAAGAATTCTGAGAATTGGTGTCCCATCTCAATGACCAAGGCCCTCTATTTATACTACAAGAGAAGCCTCTAGCCATTAATCACAATTATGATCATAATAATGATTATGATATCAATGACAATAATTCTAGTCATTCAAGTGCATAAAAACACCATTATACTCAGAAATCAAGAGTATAATGAATAGAATCTAAGGCATTAAACACAAAGAAAACGGGAAAAAAAGCAACGGTAAGTTCTAGCCCTGACCGCCGACTCAGCGGTCACCCCATTACAAGGATCGCCGACTCAGCGATGCCTTCTGACAAAATCATTATTTTTCAGAAGCTAAAGTCGAATCGACTTTAGCTCCATCTAGGGGAAAGCCGAGTCGGCTGTTATGCCCTGACTTGGTTTTTCCCCTTTGCTCATTTTGTCCTATATATTAATGCCTTTTGGACCTAGTACGTAAAAACGTAATGTCCCACTACCTTAGTAGTACTTAGTGATTATAAACAGGATTATTAGACATTAAATGTAAGTGAAGAAATGAAAATGAGAAGTAAGAAACGAGAAGATTTTGTTTGCATTTGGAACCCTTTTAAAAAAATTTCATCCTTTAATCACGGGTCAAGGAGTACCCGCTAAAAATCATGTTGCAGCCCATGATCCGACCCGGTTGAAACGGGTCGGGTACCCGACCTAGATATTCTAAATGTTTTTGAAATTTGACCCGCCGTTTATGATGCGGGTCATCGGGTCACCGAGTCGGGTTGGGGGGGTCAGGTTTCTTTGAACACCCCTAGTCCGAACCACTAAATTACTGTTAAGTTATGGTTGAGTCCAATTTGATTTACAGTTCAAAACAAAAATTTACTCCTAGCTATTATAGTCCAAACAACTTCGTTTCTATTGGAGCTAATGACAGCAAGCAGTCTCCCTCATGCTTATTATCAGAATGCCACATCAGCCAAGTTTGTTAGAGATTCTGTTAGGCATCATGTTCATAATCATTAGTTTGTTAGAATTCTTTTATATATGCTTCCTTACACAAGAAGTCAGTTTGCTCTTCTTGATTGTACCTCTTGTACATATATATATAACCTCCTGATGTAAATACTCATTGATTGATTCTGAAATAATAGATTCATACTTTTTCTCTGAAAAATATCATGGTATCAGAGCAGTGTCCTCTATAATTCATCTGCCACGCTGTTCTTCCTTTTTCTTTTGCATCGATTCTTGATAATCATCTCTGCATCTTTACTGTATCAATTCTTGTAAAGAATTGAATGATTCATATTGATTTCTTGATAATTCTTGTTTCTCAGAATGTTTTGCCTTCGATTTACACTTTCTTTACGCCATTTTTGAGATGACTCTTTCTGCTTCATCACAAAGTTCTCAGACCTCAATTTTACCTTTGAATCAGAATCCGTCAAGCATTTACTATATACATCCCTCCGATGCAAATTCAGCACAACTTGTTTCCTTCAAGTTCAATGGCGAAGGTTTTACAAGCTGGAAAAGGTCAATGTTACTGACTTTATCTGCGAAGAATAGCATCGGATTTGTTGATGGTACTTACCTCAAACCAGACAATGAATGTACTGCAGAATTCAAAGCTTGGGAGAGATGCAATGACCTGGTATGTTCTTGGCTCTTATTTAACCTAGACGAGAGTATTGCAAGTAGTGTGATGTTTTTATGTTCTGCAAGAGAGATTTGGCTTGACCTTGAGGAAAGATTTGGCTACACGTCTCTAGCACAAATTTATGCCCTAGAATAAAAGTTGGCAGACATCAGTCAAGGTAATCAGTCAGTGTCTGAGTTTTTCACTTCAATTAAATCTATTTGGGATGCAATAGATGAAGCATATCCCTTACCTTATTGCACTTGCAATCACTGCACATGCAATTTAACCAAGAAACTTTTTGAAAGACATCAAGAACAAATGGTGATTCAATTCATGATGAAGCTCAATGATAAATTTAGTAAAATTCGAGGAAATATGTTAATGATGCCTTCATTGCCCAAGGCTGCTGAGGCTTACAGAATGTTCGCTCAAGAGGAAAAGCATAGAGAAATTTATCAGTTACCTCCTACCTCAGAATCACTTGCCTTCCTTGCTGAAAAGAGGAAGTATAATCATGCAGGTCCTTATAAGCCATCTTTTAAATCTTCCACACCTGCTAATGTGTACAGGCGTCCAACTGAACCACATAAGGGATCTCAGTACACTCAAAGCAGGTTCTCTATAGGAGATCATAAAACTGAGAAACCTGGTTCCAAATACTACTGTACTCATTGTAAAATCCCAGGCCACAGTATAGATCGGTGTTATGAAGTCCATGGGTATCTTGCTGGCTTTAAAGGCTTCAAGGATAGGAAACTTGCTGCTGTGACACACAAAACCTTTAATTCTTCACCTTCTGAGGAAGTCAGTACTACCAATCCTATTTCCATTGAGCAATATCATCAGTTTATGCAGTATCTTAGTGCTCAAAAGGCTTCTGATCTTCCACCTTCAGAGAGCAAACCTGAGATTACAAGAAACCTTGCTATGCTGGAAGGTAATTTTTGTTTATTCTGCATAATGTGTTGCATATACCAGATCTTAAATTCAATCTCATCTCAGTTCATAAGTTGTGCCAAGACCTGTTATGTGAATTGCACTTTACTTCTGACAATTGTTTCGTGAAAACACAGAGAGGTCTGTTGATGCCTCTTGGTAATGTGAAGGGTGGTCTTCAAGCACCTCCTAAGGCAGCTGGTGGACTGTTTTCTACCAAGATGATTTGTACGACAGCTTCTGAGAGTGCTAAGCTTTGGCATCTGAGAATGGGTCATTTGTCCTTTGATCAACTCAAAATAATAAAACCACAATGTTACATCAAAGCCTGTTTAACTGAGTGTATTTGTCAAGTTTGTTATAGGGCTAAGCATACTAGATTACCTTTTCCTTCTAGTTCATTAAAACCACTAGTCCTTTTCAACTGGTACACATTGATGTTTGGGGTCCTCATTCTGTTAAAACTCCTTCAGGATGTAATCAATTTTTGACTATTGTGGATGATTACTCTCGTTTCACTTGGGTTCATTTAATGAAAAATAAAACTGAGTCTGTTGATATCATGTCTGCTTTCTTTGCTATGGTTTATACTCAGTTTCACACAAGAGTTCAAATTGTTCGCTCAGACAATGCACAGGACCTATGTGAAAGGGGCATGAAAAGGTTATTTAGCCACCTTGGTATTTTACACCAAACTAGTTGTCCTGACACACCTCAACAAAACGGTGTGGTTGAAAGGAAACATAGACACATCCTTGAAACTGCTAGGGCTCTTTACATACAATCTCATGTTCCTGACTATCTGTGGGGGGAAAGTGTTTTATGTGCTGTTTACTTGGTTAATAGAATGCCCTTGAAAGTTCTTAATAATGAGCTACCATTTCAAAGGCTACATGGTTTTCTTCCAGACTTGTCCCACTTAAGGGTGTTTGGTTGCCTTTGTTTTGCCCATACTTCTAGGATTCACAGGAGCAAATTAGAAGACAGGAGTGTTCCTTGTGTTTTCTTAGGCTACTCCACTACTCAGAAGGGCTATAAAATCTTTGATTTGTCCACCCACAAAATCAAAATCACTAGACATGTTACTTTCCATGAAAGACATTTTCCTTTTCATCTCTACCACAATAAACTTCATCATTCTCATACTTTCCACAATGTCATTTATCTTCCTTCTTCCACTTCTATCCCTTTATCTGATGATTTTCCAGACATTCCTTTCCCACCTCATTCTACTGATGTTACTCACTCCCTCTCTTCACAGCCTGCTCTCCCACCTTCTGACCCTCCTCCCTCTGCCCCTTCTTCACCTCCTACTTCCTCTATCCTTTTACCTTCTTCTCTTCCTCACACACAACTTCTTACCACCACTAGATCATGGAGACCCATCAAATTCCCATCTCATTTTTCTGATTACAAGTGTTTCACTTCTCATTCTTTAGCCAATCCACACTGGTGCAATTTGGTTACTTTTGACCACTTTCCTGCCTCCCACAAATGTTTTCTTGCTGCTGCTTGTGATATTCAAGAAAGTCACTCTTATGCTCAGGCCATTACTGACCCTTTGTGGTTTGATGCTATGAACAAAGAGATTGATGCTTTGGTTAAGAATCATACTTGGGATCTTGTTCCTTTACCCAAAGGTAAAAAGCCTATAGGTTGCAAGTGGGTATGCAAAGTCAAATTGAAAGCAAATGGTGAACTTGAACGTTGTAAGGCTCGTTTGGTGGCCAAGGGTTTCACTCAAAAATATGGCATTGATTACCAAGAGACTTTTAGCCCAGTTGTGAAAATGAATTCTATTCGTTGTCTCATTGCCATTGCAGCTAGCAGGGGTTGGTTTTTATTCCAACTAGACGTTAATATTGCCTTCCTCCATAGTGATTTGAGAGAAGAGGTTTACATGCGAGTCCCTAAAGGTTTTTCCACAGAGCCTGGCATGGTTTGTAAATTGAATAAATCTATATATGGCCTCAAACAGGCTTCTAGACAATGGTTTGAGAAGTTAGTGCACACCTTGCTTGGTTTAGGCTTCATCCAGTCTAAAAATGATTATAGCTTATTTCTCAGGCGCCAAGGTGATTTACTATGTGTTGCAGCTGTCTATGTAGATGACATTATTGTCACTAGTACGGATCATGAAGGCATTGAAGCCCTGAAAACTCATCTACACCAACAGTTCAGTATAAAGGACTTAGGCCTGTTGCATTATTTTCTTGGGCTTGAGGTTGGTTACAGTGATGCTGGTATATTGCTTAGTCAGAAGAAGTTTACCAGGGATTTAATCCTCAATTGTGGTCTTCCTTTGAAGTCACGTGCTTCCACTCCTTTACCTTTGCATCTTAAACTCCAACAAGACACAGGTCCTCCCTTAACTGATGCTGAACAGTACAGGTCTTTGGTTGGGAAACTCAATTTCCTCACACACACTCGTCCAGATCTCTGTTTTGCAGTGCAAGCTCTTAGTCAATACATGCAAAACCCTTGTACCAGTCATCTTGATGCTCTCACTCATACACTTAGCTATGTTGCTTTGACAGAAGGCCAAGGGATTCTGTTAAAGGCTCACAATCAACTTGTTCTTCAGGCCTTTTCTGACTATGATTGGGCCAGCTGTCTTGACACTAGACGGTCTATTTCTGGGTATGTTCTTCTCTTGGGCAATTCTCCAATAGCTTGGAAATCTAAGAAACAAAGTGTGGTATCCAAGTCTTCTGCCGAGGCTGAATATAGGGCAATGTCCTCAGCTACTTCTGAGGTTACCTGGACTGTGCGTTTGTTAGAAGAATTGAAGTAGTTGATTTGCAGCCTGTGAATTTATTTTGTGACAATCAATTCGCTTTGCACATTGCTCAAAATTCGGTTTTCCACGAACGTACCAAGCACATTGAGATGGACTGCCATTTTACACGTGATAAAGTTTTGGAAGGTCTCATTCGTCTTGCTTATCTTCCTACCACTGAGCAGTTAACTGATATCTTCACCAAGACCATTCCCTCTCCTCAGTTACATCATCTTTTGGGCAAGATGGGTATGGATTCTGTTTCCTCTCCATCCACCATCTTGAGGGGGGGGGGGGGGGGGGGGTGGGGGGGGGGGGTATTGGAGCTAATGACAGCAAGCAGTCTCCCTCATGCTTTTTATCAGAATGCCACATCAGCCAAGTTTGTTAGAGATTCTGTTAGGCATCATGTACATAATCATTAGTTTGTTATAATTCTGTTATATATGCTTCCTTACACAAGAAGTCAGTATGCTCTTCTTGATTGTACCTCTTGTACATATATATATAACCTCCTGATGTAAATACTCATTGATTGATTCTGAAATAATAGATTCATACTTTTTCTCTGAAAAATATCAGTTTCATTGTGTCCTCACATTTTATCAATGAAAATCCATATTTCCTCCTAACCCTATAACATCCTCTTTGACACTCTCTTATCTAAAAATCACTAAGTTTACATTAAAACGTCAATTTACTTGAGTTGAAAGCTTAGAAACAACAAATTTAATTACGCAAATGAATTTGTTTGATGTAATCTCGATTGTAAGTTGCCACCCTACTTGCTTGAACGGGACCATATATGTACAGGCAGCGTATACCCAGGTTCAATTCCTCCAAACAACAAATTTTTATGATTTTTTTTTTTCTAAAAATTATCCATTCCCCTTTCTCCATTTTCCCATTTCGAAAACCAACCCAGTTTGGCAGCCACAGTTCGCCATTTTCCATCCTCTCCGCTCCTCCTTCACGGCTTCACCGACGGCGCACCCCTCCTCTCCTCCTTGCTTCACCGACGGCGATGGTGCACTGTGCAGGCAGTAGTACTTGAGTTTGTGCAGGCAACAAGTCTTGCTTCACCCATTCCCCTGATTTTTTCATTGAGTTTGCTGACTTTGTCTAAATTGTGTTAATTGTTAATTAGTTAATTTGATCGTTTATTTTTGGTTTGTGACTTTGTGTTGATTGTTAATTAGTTAATTTCATCTTTGTTCATTCATGAATTAATTTATCAGGGTTAATCATTTTAGATTTAGGGTTATTTTTCATAAACATTGTTTCTTGACAATTGACAATCTTTCATTCTTTGTTCATTCATGATTTTTTATTTTTGGTTTGTGTTAATTTGTTAATTTGTTAAACAAATGATTGTGTTTTACGGTTAGAAATGGATAGGTATTTCAAAAGAGTGGTTTCTCGATCACATTTGTTACAAAGTTTGTCAAATGATGATATTATGTGTTGTTTTCAGAATATGAAAACTCGACGGATCAATTACCGTAATTAAAACGTTGATGTATTTTTTAAATTACGCAAACGAATTTGTTTAATGTGATCTCGATTGTAAGTTGGCACCCTACTTGCTTGAACGGGACCATATATGTACAGGCAGCGTATACCTAAGTTTAATTCCTCCAAACAGCAAAGTTTTAAGATTTTTTTTTCTAAAAATTACCCATTCCCCTATTTTCGAAACCCATTCCTCTTTTTCCATTTCCCCATTTCGAAAACCCACCCAGTTTGGCAGCCATAGTTCGCCATTTCCCATCCTATACTGAAACAGCCCAAACCGGCGTAAACAATATTATAATACTGTCTACAAAGCACAGCGGAAGACTTATAAAAGTCTGGGCTGAATTCGACCTGTGGCTCGATAGCCACGACAAACTAATATCAGAGAATTTAAAACTATTTACATTAAATAAGTGAATACTATTTACAAAACGTTATAAAATATTACAATTTAATTTACAAATATCTAATTTATACTGATTTTTAAAAAGAAGTCCTCGCCTCATAGAAACACATAACACAAGTAAGCATCATCCCCACAGCATAGCTAACCTAAAAATGGATCTACCCCCCGTAAGGGATAGGCCCCATCAAGGACAGTCAACAATTGAATTGTTGAGTAATCCAACAAACTATTACATTTATATACAAGTCATTTACAAACATCTCTAATTCAATGTTTTGCTCATTTGGTATCTCCGTATGAAATATTAATTTAATAAAAATCTAAACTCTTTTAAAAGACCATTTGGTATCGACATAAATACGGCTAAGAACCTTTAGTTCATAGCGAATCAAAACACGGCTATAACTTTACAAGTTAATTGCGAAAGTCAAAATACGGCTATTACTTTACAAGTAAATAGCGAACTCAAAATACGACAAATGAAACATTTGAATTCATTTGCGAACCAAACCAAACTTTATAATCAAAACGTATTCATTCAAAACTCATATTAAAACAATAATATAACAACACTTTAAAACGTGGGAATATATGGACCGTCAGGAAGTAGGCTTGATCTAAATCCTGAGAATACGGGTGATCGTCATCACCGAAATACGGTTCTTGCAAGAACGAAACGGGACCGGGGGCTCGAGACCGATCCGAATAACCATTACCTATTATCAAGCTATAGGATTTCATAATAATCCGGATATAAATATCCGTAGCCAATTCCAAAAAACAAACATGTTTCAATGTCGAACATTTCAAGATAAAACGAATCAATAAATCACTTGATTTTCTTTAAAATCAATAATCATAACTCATTTTCATAGTATAATATTTTAAAGCTCATATTAATAAAGCTATGAACATACAAAACATAAGTTTGATCAAGGATTAAAAGCAAGGTCAAACCAAGTCAAATTCCAATGTTTTGAACACCAAAAGTATACGATTTTGCTTAAATAGAAATAGCACTAATACCAAATATTATAAAACATAACATGACATTTGAAATGCTTAAATTAAATGTAAAAAATAATAGTGTTTGTAGGATTACCTTTATGATGTAGAATAATATTTTTATGAGAGATCGAGACCTTTTTAAAGAACACCTGAATAAGATTAATTATGGAAATAATTAATCTAATGAGCCAAATAGTAAATAATGTTGCTCTATTAATGAGTATGTGAAATTGTTCCCTTTTTTTACTCCCTTTTCAATACCCACGGCCTAAGTCGCCTTTTATAGCCAAAACCAAACATGAAGTGGCATGGAGGCCACGCAGGGTGCTCTAAAGCCCGACACGTGTCACACACTTGCCACTTAACAAGCAAGCCACGTGGTACGACTCCTTTGTCCCGTGTTACAAATTTATCCACTTTACAGTTTACATGTCTTTAGAATGTGTGATCTCACGAGTGTATAACTTTTTACGTACATACCCTCATTTAATCTCAATTTTCATCGTATAACTTACTTTGTTCCAAATCTAATACGACTGATATCCTCAAATAATAAAATATTATCCTGAGTCCCAGTAAAATAACATACTTTAAATTTTAAACCCAAATAAACTTAATTAATTAATATTAATTAAGCCGCTAAAATAGGGGCTGTCTCATTCTCCCCAACTTAAATAATTTCGTCCCCGAAATTACTCTACTACTTTAGAAAACATATTAAACTCATATTCTCCCCAACTTAAAGATAAACCTTAAATAGTACAAAATCCAATACATAACTGAAAATCTCAACTCCGACATTCGGCAGCCATTCAAGTCTAAAAACAATGTTTATGATTCAATCACGAATCAAAATAATTTTCAAATGCACAAAACTCATGATGCAAAATACATTTGCACATACACAAGTGCACATAGAAGTTAAAATTGCAAACTGATAATCAGATATCAAATAATATTAGCAAACATTTTAAACTTTTAAACATACATGTTTTAACAATCTACGAAAAACTTGATGGAGTCTCCCTTCGAAAAGAAACAGATAGTTATATAATCAAAATCATATTTGTTTTCTAGTCAAACAAACTTATTAAAACAGATTCATTTAATTTACTTTAACACAATTATCAAATATAGCAAAATAAATAAATAAATAAATAAATAAATAATTACCTTTATTTTAACTTTCAAAATCTATATCTATACAAAATATTCTTTATAAAATAATCTTTTTCTTAAAAATGATAATAAGTAAAATACTCGGTTCATATTATTATAATACAATAATAATATTACTCAAATTGACTTACTCGAAATCCCATATTAGCTTAATTGACATTTAATTAAGCCTAATAAAATAATGATTGATTCATTCTTATCAATTTTGAGTAATTCCATCCTCTAACTTGGACACTTATTTCTGATCGTACATTTCATAACTTACATATTCACGTCTCTCGATATAACTCTAGTTACAACTTCAAATATTTCCCAAGTTTGATACAACCTTAAAATTTAGCTTCTAATCTCAACATCAACTCTTACGTGTTATACTCGAATAATTTTTAACAAACCTTTGCTTGTTTTAATCGATCCAACCATTTTGTATTTCAATTCGGAAAATTGATTCCCTAATTTATTTGATCTTCCCAAATAACAACAAAACTTCACTTAGGAAAACTTATATCCCTATATATTTCAAAAATATCACTTTAAATCACACATTTCATTTCTCATAATCAAACAACTTGAACCTTAAATTAGAAAATTTCCTTGATGATTTTCGACTTTCAACCTTTAATAACTTATAATTTAATCATTATCATTTAACTTTCACGCATAATACCTTCATATCTACCTTTAATACATGACCTTAACACTTTAAGTTTCAAACACAACTTTCCCAAATAGCTTCTATACTTTTGACATTCAATTTCATACGATTTTTAATCTTTATTCCGATCATCCGGTCACCATTAATACAATTTTACACAACTTAGCCAATTCAACTTTTATCCTTTAATGTCTCATCAAATCATGGTATATACACACTTTTGTTCCCCTAGTCATTAGCTTTTCGATCACCTCAATACAATTAGTTTCAATTCAAGCTTATAATCAAATATTCATTATTTTCATATGTATAATTTATCTTCAAATGTCTCCATACATGTAATACAAGGCTCTCATTACTTTTATTTGATTTTTATTTGACTTACGAACTTCAACTCATATAAACCATGAATAAGGCTCGACATAATTTGAATCATTCAGACTTCCAAATTCTCAAAGTTATCCTTTCAATATTATAAATCGTTTAGAATATTTTCCATCATAACTTTAGATTTACCTCAATACGTATACAACACTCAATAAGGTTACCACAATATAAACTTTACGACATTCCTATTCATATCAACCATTGTTTCTTTTTCACAACTTCCCATAACTGAAATGTCTTATCCAAATATCATTAAATTGAACATGACACAAATACTTTTTCTACATTCTTTATTCCTTGATTGATTTCTAATCTTTAGACACAATTAACTCGTAACTTTCAATACCCGAAATGCTCCTTTTGCGCTCTTTGAATCGAATCATTCTTACAGAACATCATCGCAATTCTCGATAAGCTTGGTCCTCAACTCCTTAATTATGCCTTTATTTGAGTATGTATAATATCTTTTGTAAAACAATTTCAAAAAATACTTGACTCGAAATTATTCATTTCAAGTTGATATTTTTAAACTCTTTTAAAAACAATTTTTTTTTATACTTGACACATAAACAATTACACAAAATTTCACACATAATCAATTAGATCCACAAATCAAGCTTCAAACGAAAAATCCCAAATTAACTTTAATTTCCTTTAAAACTTCTATCACCAAACTTCAAAGTCCCAATTTCATAATCCAAACTTAACTCTTGGCCTTCGGCAAGACTCTTAATGAATGAGGAATCACAACACATTAGGAAACTTTAACATTTCCTCAACACATAAGCACATTACACCTCACACGAATAAAGCATAGTCACATTAATACCATCCAATTTTCAGAGGTTACACCCTGAGACTCGATTAACGCGCTCTCTCGGGTTTTCAAAATTCATTTTTCTAAAGTTGTGTACTCGAATATGAGGATTCGAATACTCCAGAAACAACCAGACTCTGATACAAATTGAAACAGCCCAAACCGGCGTAAACAATATTATAATACTGTCTACAAAGCACAGCGGAAGACTTATAAAAGTCTGGGCTAAATTCGACTTGTGGCTCGATAGCCACGACAAACTAATATCAGAAAATTTAAAACTATTTACATTAAATAAGTGAATACTATTTACAAAACGTTATAAAATATTACAATTTAATTTACAAATATCTAATTTATACTGATTTTTAAAAAGAAGTCCTCGCCTCGTAGAAACACATAACACAAATAAGCATCATCTCCACAGCATAGCTAACCTGAAAATGGATCTACCCCCGTAAGGGATAGGCCCCATCAAGGACAGTCAACAACTGAATTGTTGAGTAATCCAACAAACTATTACATTTATATACAAGTCATTTACAAACATCTCCGATTCAATGTTTTGCTCATTTGGTATCTCCGTATGAAATATTAATTTAATAAAAATCTTAACTCTTTTAAAAGACCATTTGGTATCGACATAAATACGGCTAAAAACCTTTAGTTCATAGCGAATCAAAACACGGCTATAAGTTTACAAGTTAATAGCGAAAGTCAAAATACGGCTATTACTTTACAAGTAAATAGCGAACTCAAAATACGACAAATGAAACATATGAATTCATTTGCGAACCAAACAAAACTTTATAATTAAAACGTATTCATTCACTACAAGAAAAATAGTTTTGGGCGTCAAAATTATCAATTTTTGGGCGTCATATAACAGGGTGTGGCACAAAGTACACTTAGGGCGTCACTAAACAATAATTGAAGCACAAGTTGTATTTTAGGCGACATATACAATTTGTATCGCCCAAACTAATATTATGGGCCACACATAAATGATAGTATCGCCCAAAATAATATTATGGGCCACGCGTAAGTAAAGATGTCGCCCAAAACAATATAATGGGCCACGCAACTGTTTTATGTCGCCCAAAACCACTCATATGTAGGATGGGTTAGGGTTTAGCCCGTTTAGGTGAGTACACCCCCCTCTAATTCACAAAAAAATCACGCCTCACCATCCCTCCTTCTCCTCTTTCTCTCTCTTCCTCTTGTTCTGCGCCTCCACCGTAGCCGCCAGGCGCCAACAGCACCAACCATCCTCCTCCCTCCCTCGAGCAGCTACTGCACCAGGCCACACTCCTCCCTCTTCTCCCTCGGTGTTTCCCTCCGTCAGCAGCAAGCCGCGTGGGCTGCCAACAGCTAGCAGCTGCGTCTCCCCTACCAGCAGCCGCGGTGGTTCTGGTCCTCTCTCATCGTCAATCGTGCCCCACAAACACCATCTTCCCTTTTCTAGTTTCACCATTGTAAGCCATCTCCTCTTCTTTTTTTTCATTTTTTTTCCATGTTCTAATTAAAATTTTATTAAGTTTATGACTTTACTGTTGATTTTGTATTAATTTCATTGAATCTTATTATGGGTAAGAGTTTGATTGATAACTTGAATATACTTATGAGTTAGGGTTTAAAGTATGAATGAAAATGGTGGTAGTTGTATTACTTTTGTGGATTTTGCACTGCTAGGGCTGCTGCTTTTGTTATTTTTCTACTCTAGATTTGCATTTATTTTTGTTTTAACTGCAATTGTTTGTTTTTACTATGATTGCTTTAAAGATATTGTGTTAGTGTTGAAAGTTACTATTGGTGCACACCAAGTGTTCGATGGAATGCATAAGTGAATTACGTTGACTGCCTTGATTCAATTCTTTGAAAGCAAAACCATGTGGGTATTTAGGTGGCCTTGTTTGGTGTTAGTTTATATCAGAGAACCATTCCCTAGTATTAAAATTCAGCTTGTAGGCCAAACTTGGCAACTTGTTGCTTGATAATCGATACAAGTCTTATGGCAACTACAAAATTGGGATTCAGCATAATACATCCAAGTAACCTACAACATAAGTTTATTTTTGAGGAAATCTGCAAGGACCAGAGTGGATTGTTTGGATTTAGAACGTTATTTAGATTAAATGTTGCATTTTAACTTACATCTTGTTTCACTACTACAGAAAGGAGTAGTGGCTGTTTTTGGGCAAGAACAATGTTAAAAATTGAGGATGGAGATTTGAGGTTCTAAATGGCAATATTACAATTTCTTTCTCAAAAATAAATGGGAAGGAATTGAATTATTTTGATATTTTAATGTTTGAAAGATTTTGGTTTCTAAAAAGGCTTTTGTGATTTAGCTGTTGCGTATGAGTAACTCTTCATTGTAGAGAATCTTTCGGTCTAGCTATATTTCAATGTTAAGTTGTAAGTAACTGTTGGCTTAGAATCACAGTGGAGTTCAATTCCTTAATGTGTTTAATGGTGAAGAATCATTTTGTTGTTCCATCTTAATTTTGTTTATTATGTTGTTTGTTTGATTTGTTTTGTTGTTTAGTTTGGTTTTAAGGTCATTGCTGCTTTCGAGTAATTTTTGTGGCGAAGCTATCGAGTAATTTTTAGTCTAAAGGGATTTCAAGGCTGCCAATATGTAATTGATCATGTGAAGCTTTTCTCAAAGTCACGGATCAAAAGAATTTGTCACCACATCAATTAGGCTCGCGGTGAATACCACTTTTTCGGATGGATAAGGTTGAAGTGATGGTACTCGACTCAACAACTACTCAAGTGCAAGAACAGAGTTTTAACACGCAAATGACACAACTTCAATCCAACCAAAACAATATGGGACCTTTTTGATCATTTCGCTTGTATTATCTAATGTGCTAGTATATATTAGATATTAGGAATATTACATTTTGGGTGTATTATCTAAAACAATTGATATTTTTAAAATATTTATATTTATTTTTATTGGGTTGTTTATTAGTTGAATTTAAATTTTATTTTTCATATAAATAATATAAAATTAACTATGGGCTACTTGCTTAAAAAAAACTATGAGCTACACATTTACTTGTTTCGCCCAAAACATATAACTATTGGCTACAAAGAAAATTCTTGTCGCCCAAAATATATAACTATGGGCCACGCACATATCATGTCGCCCAAAGCATATAACTATGGGCTGCATAGACGATATTGTCGCCCAAAAATATTAATTATGGGCTGCGTGTCCTTATCTGTCTCCCAACCATAAGCATGGGCGTCAATAATAAAGGTATGTCGCCCAAATATGGGCGGCGGTGATAGGGCGACACTTGTCGTGTCACTTTTGAAACTTGTCGCCCCAACTTTGAGCGACATATTTTTAAAAAGGTGCGACATAATTAGGTGTCGCCCAAAACGTTTTTTCTTGTAGTGATTCAAAACTCATATTAAAACAATAATATAACAACACTTTAAAATGTGAGAATATATGGACCGTCAGGAAGTAGGCTTGATCTAAATCCTAAGAATACGGGTGATCGTCATCACCGAAATACAGGTTCTTGCAAGAACGAAACGGGACCGGGGGCTCGAGACCGATCCGAATAACCATTACCTATTATCAAGCTATAGGATTTCATAATAATCCGGATATAAATATCCGTTGCCAATTCCCAAAAACAAACATGTTTCAATGTCGAACATTTCAAGATAAAACGAATCAATAAATCACTTGATTTTCTTTAAAATCAATAATCATAACTTATTTTCATAGTATAATATTTTAAAGCTCATATTAATAAATCTATGAACATACAAAACATAACTTTGATCAAGGATTAAAATCAATAAGTCAAATTCCAATGTTTTGAACACCAAAAATATACGATTTTGCTTAAATAGAAATAGCACTAATACCAAATATTATAAAATATAACATGACATTTGAAATGCTTAAATTAAATGTAAAAGATAATAGTGTTTGTAGGATTACCTTTATGATGTAGAATAATATTTTTATGAGAGATCGAGACCTTTTTTAAATAACACTCGAATAAAATTAATTATGGAAATAATTAATCTAATGAGCCAAGTAGTAAATAATGTTGCTCTATTAATGATTATGTGAAATTGTTCCCTTTTTTTACTCCCTTTTCAATACCCACGGCCTAAGTTGCTTTTTATAGCCAAAACCAAACATGAAGTGGCATGGAGGCCACGCAGGGTGCTCTAAAGCCCGACATGTGTCACACACATTCACTTAACAAGCAAGCCACGTGGTACGACTCCTTTGTCCCGTGTTACAATTTTATCCACTTTACGGTTTACATATCTTTAAAATGTGTGATCTCACGAGTGTATAACTTTTAAAATACCCTCATATTTTGAATATTAACATACCCTCATTTAATCTCAATTTTCATCGTATAACTTACTTTATCTCAAATCTAATACGACTGATATCCTCAAATCATACATACTATTAAAAGTCTTGGGAAATGACAAATGTCATGTTATGGGAATGCATGCCTTTTGTCATTAATCTATTGGTTATAAGATAATAGAATTCTTTCTACATTTAATCACCATTGTTTAATTTTTCTAGATTTAGATTAGATTATACTCTGTAAATTTAAAAGAATCAAACTCTATTAATTATGATAATCAATTTATTCAAAAAAAATTCTTACCATTTGATCGTCAATTAGTTTTTATATATAAGATTTATACTCTGCTAATATTGTCAATTATACTATGCTAATATTGTCAATTAGATATAAGGCAATACTTTTAAGGGGAAGGTTAGTTAGAATTTTTGAATTATCTAACAATCAAGTATCAATTTTTTAATTAATTACTACAAATTGAATTGTTATTCAGAATTTAATGTATATCATTTATGCCTAATAAGGAAATAAAATAATTATTTTCCATTGATTAGGGCCAATTAGGAGATTGTTATGTTTTCTTAAAATTCTGCCTTCTTAAATTAAGAGAACCCAATTTCAAAATTTTGTCACAAAAACCCTACAATCTACTATATATAACATATATGCCTTAAGTTATTTCACACAAAACCTCTAAACTGTTATTCTCTAATGTAGATTTCTTTATTATTGTTTTTTATTGATTTATTTTACAATTTTATATTATATATACAATTGCATTATTTTACATAAGTAATTGCATTATCTCTCAAATCTAATATTACATTATTAAATTGTTACATTATTTTTATATCAAATGTCATAATTTAAAAAATGTCATAATTTACATGTATATTATAAACATACATTAATTTTATTATTTTAAATTTTTTATGTATTAATTCTAAAAACTCCGTGCATGCACGGGTTTTTATACTAGTAATAAAATATTATTCTGAGTCCCAGTAAAATAATATACTTAAAATTTTAAACCCAAATTAACTTAATTAATTATTATTAGGGTTAATCATTTTAGATTTAGGGTTATTTTTCATAAACATTGTTTCATGACAATTAACAATCTCTCATTCTTTGTTCATTCATGATTTTTTATTTTTGGTTTGTATTAATTTGTTAAACAAATGATTGTGTTTTACGGTTAGAAATGGATTGGTATTTCAAAAGAGTGGTTTCTCGATCGCATTTGATTTTATGTCGTTTGATTTTTAGTTTTAAGCTTGCAGATGAGTCTTGACAATGATTCCCAGTAAATTTATCGAGTAGCGATTTTGCGGTGCTACTTGATGCTGAAGCTAGATTCTAGGTCTTCTGATAAATATTCAGATCAAGATTTAAGGGATGATGATGAAAATATTGCTGCTGAAGCAGATGCAAGGTAATAATGTAGCATATATTTTTTTGGAAGCTTTGCGTCTGTGTTTGTAATAGCTGATTTAGATTTTTGGCTGTAATGGTTTTGCTATGCTGAAATAGACGGATGGAATATGATTTGTAGAATAAATTCGTGGCATTAGCGGTTGAAAAACTTTGAATTTACCTTTTCTATCACATAACAGTAATGTCTATATTTAGTTTGGTCTAACGACGAACGACATTGGAGATGGACAATGGTGTGCAGCTTGACGATTCAAATATTACATCAACACTTTTGAAGCCTTATTAGTTACTAGATAGATTCCCATGATAAACACAGTTTATTAATTATTTAAATAAACATTTATTAATATTATATATATAATTAATTATTATATGAATTTTAAATTATTGATTTATAGTTACTCAAACAAAAATTATTGGTTTATGAAAATTGTATAATTTCGTTATTATAATTATAAAAATAAAAAAATTAAAAAATAAAAAAATAAAAAATAAAAAATAACGTATTCCTAATAAATAAAACTTAATTAGTTAACAAATATTAAATCAAAATAAATTGATAAAATAAATCATGTAATAATAAATAAAACTTAATTAGTTAACGAATATTTGATCCTACACGTATTCCTATCACATTGACGTAACAAATATTTGATCATACACGTATTCCTACCACATTGCTGGATAAATATTTGATCCTATTGTGATCTCGATTGTAAGTTGGCACCCTACTTGTTTGAACGGGACTATATATGTACAGGCAGCGTATACTTAGGTTGTTGGGTTATTCCCTCCCACTTGGAGGAAGAGTCCAATTAATATTTTAAGTATGGGCTTTAAAATATTATGAGCTAATATTAATAATAATAATAATAATAATATAAAAAAAAAGGAAGCTATAAAAAAGCCTAATAATAAGGAGATTATAAAGCCTAAATATTAGGCAGCAACTTTATTTAAAAGGCATTTGGTGAAACACATTTTTACGCACAAAAATAGAACCGCACGGCAGAAGAGAAGAACGCACGTACGGGGAGATCTTTCGGCGATCCGTTTCAAGATAAAACGAATCAATAAATCACTTGATTTTCTTTAAAAAAAATAATCATAACTCATTTTCATAGTATAATATTTTAAAGCTCATATTAATAAATCTATGAATATACAAAACATAACTTTGATCAAGGATTAAAAGCAATAAGTCAAATTCCAATGTTTTGAACACCAAAAATATACGATTTTGCTTAAATAGAAATAGCACTAATACCAAATATTATAAAATATAACATGACATTTGAAATGCTTAAATTAAATGTAAAAGATAATAGTGTTTGTAGGATTACCTTTATGATGTAGAATAATATTTTTATGAGAGATCGAGACCTTTTTTAAATAACACTCGAATAAGATTAATTATGGAAATAATTAATCTAATGAGCCAAGTAGTAAATAATGTTGCTCTATTAATGAGTATGTGAAATTGTTCCATTTTTTTACTCCCTTTTCAATACCCACGACCTAAGTTGCTTTTTATAGCCAAAACCAAACATGAAGTGGCATGGAGGCCACGCAGGGTGCTCTAAAGCCCGACATGTGTCACACACATTCACTTAACAAGCAAGCCACGTGGTACGACTCCTTTGTCCCGTGTTACAATTTTATCCACTTTACGGTTTACATATCTTTAAAATGTGTGATCTCACGAGTGTATAACTTTTAAAATACCCTCATATTTTGAATATTAACATACCCTCATTTAATCTCAATTTTCATCGTATAACTTACTTTATTCCAAATCTAATACGATTGATATCCTCAAATAATAAAATATTATTCTGAGTCCCAGTAAAATAATATACTTAAAATTTTAAACCCAAATTAACTTAATTAATTATTATTAGGGTTAATTATTTTAGATTTAGGGTTATTTTTCATAAACATTGTTTCATGACAATTAACAATCTTTCATTCTTTGTTCATTCATGATTTTTTATTTTTGGTTTGTATTAATTTGTTAAACAAATGATTGTGTTTTACGGTTAGAAATGGATTGGTATTTCAAAAGAGTGGTTTCTCGATCACATTTGATTTTATGTCGTTTGATTTTTAGTTTTAAGCTTGCAGATGAGTCTTAACAATGATTCCCAGTAAATTTATCGAGTAGCGATTTTGCGGTGCTACTTGATGCTGAGCTAGATTCTAGGTCTTCTGATAAATATTCAGATCAAGATTTAAGGGATGATGATGAAAATATTGCTGCTTGACGATTCAAATATTTAGTTTGGTCTAACGACGAACGACATTGGAGATGGACAATGGTGTGCAGCTTGACGATTCAAATATTACATCAACACTTTTGAAGCCTTATTAGTTACTAGATAGATTCCCATGATAAACACGGTTTATTAATTATTTAAATAAACATTTATTAATTTTATATATATAATAAATTATTATATGAATTTTAAATTATTGATTTATAGTTACTCAAACAAAAATTATTGGTTTATGAAAATGGTATAATTTCGTTATTATAATTATAAAAATAAAAAAATAAAAAAAAAATAAAAAATAAAAAATAACGTATTCCTAATAAATAAAACTTAATTAGTTAACAAATATTAAATCAAAATAAATTGATAAATAAATCATGTAATAATAAATAAAACTTAATTAGTTAACGAATATTTGATCCTACACGTATTCCTATCACATTGACGTAACAAATATTTGATCATACACGTATTCCTACCACATTGATGGATAAATATTTGATCCTATTGTGATCTCGATTGTAAGTTGGCACCCTACTTGTTTGAACGGGACTATATATGTACAGGCAGCGTATACTTAGGTTGTTGGGTTATTCCCTCCCACTTGGAGGAAGAGTCCAATTAATATTTTAAGTATGGGCTTTAAAATATTATGAGCTAATATTAATAATAATAATAATAATATATTAAAAAAAAAAGATAAAAAAGCCTAATAATAAGGAGATTATAAAGCCTAAATATTAGGCAGCAACTTTATTTAAAAGGCATTTGGTGAAACACATTTTTACGCACAAAAATAGAACCGCACGGCAGAAGAGAAGAACGCACGTACGGGGAGATCTTTCGGCGATCCGATCGAAGGCCATTCGTACTCCGATTTTTGTCAGATTCTGACACGGTGTGCCTACCTACCCAACCTACATATTCTACGGTTGGATTGTCGTTTTGTGCGCTGTAAGTGGGTAATTTGTTTTGCCCTAATTTTACCCTAATTATTATTTTACCACTTTTGAGTGAAGTTTTAGGGAGATTTGGTGTTTGTATTACCTCTAGTATTGTCTAGAGAGGATTTTGGGTGTACCTATTAATTAAATTGGTAAATAGTGGAAGAGTGTGGTACCACTTACGGTCCCGTGGTTTTTTCCCGCATTGGGTTTTACACATAAATATTGTGTGTGCTTTACTTTCCGCATTTTTACTTTATTGCTTTTGATTGTGGGATTATTATTGTTTACTTGATTGGATTGGTTATTTTTCTCATCTATAACAACACAAAGGGAGAAAGTGTATATCGACACTTTTCTCAACATAGTGGTATCAGAGCTTGGTTATATTTTCTTGGGTGATATTCTTGTGTTGTTTTATGATGGATGAAAAATCTAGTATGCACGGTATGATTTATTTGGACTCTACCAATTACGCTGTGTGGAAAACTAAGATGGAAGATATTCTTTATGTGAAAGATTTGTATGAACCAATCTTAAATGAGTCTATGCCCACTGGTCAAGATGAAAGTAAATGGAAAATTTTGAATCGGAAAGCGGTAGGAACCATTAGACAATTTGTTGATGTTAGTGTGCTCCAACATATTTCCAATGACACGAATGCTTATGAATTGTGGATGAAACTTGAGGCTATGTATGAGAGGAAGAATGCCTTAAGTAAAGCGTCATTGATGAGAAAATTGGTAAAGCTAGAACTTCACGATGGTAATAGCATGGTAGTACATTTGAATGATTTTCAGGGTTTGATTAATCAGTTGTCTGCAGTGAAAATGTCTTTAGATGATGAGTTGCAGGCACTATTGCTACTCTCCTCATTACCAAAGAGTTGGGACACACTATTTGTATCACTTAGCAATTCTGCTCCTGATGGTAAGCTGACGATGGAGAGTGTCAAAGCTAGTCTGTTGAATGAAGAGACTAGGAGAAAGGAGTTGGGTTCCTCCAATCATTCTGAAGCTCATTATGTTGCGCGAGAGTCTAACAGGGGGAGAAGTAAAAGTCGAGCTTCTCAAGGTAGAGACAATTCCAGAGACAAGTCTAAATCCAAGAGTAAAATTATCTGCCATTACTGCGAAAAGCCGGGTCATATTAAGAGGTTCTGCAGAAAGATGAAAAGAGACAAGTCAAAAGATAGAAAGGGTGATTCCTCTGAATCGAAGTCTGAAGAGAAAAATACTACAGCTCTAGCAATCAGTGATGATGATTTGCTCTTTATTGGCGATAAACAGTGTTTGAATGTAGCTGGGGATGACTGCAATTGGGTGATTGATTCGGGTGCTTCGTATCATCTTACTCCGCATCACGATTACTTCTCGTCCTACACTAGTGGTGATTTTGGTAGTGTTAGAATGGGGAATGATGGGTCATCCAAGGTCGTTGGCAAAGGCACTATTTGCTTGGAGAGTTCCACCGGTTGCAAGCTAGTTTTGAGAAATGTTAGACACGTTCCTGATATTAGATTGAATCTCATTTCTATAGGTCGACTTGATGATGATGGTTACATCAGCCACTTCAATGATGGTAAGTGGAAGCTCTGCAAGGGGAATCTTATAGCGGCCCGAGGTAAGAAGCAAGGTTCACTTTATATGATGCAAGCTAAGGTTTGCACGGGTGAGGTAAACGTTGCAGATGAATATTCTAGTGAGTTATGGCATAACAGACTTGGTCATATGAGTGAGAAAGGTATGCAGATGCTCTCTAAGAAGCAATACCTCCCTGATGTCTCAGATATGTCTCTTAAATCCTGTGTTGATTGTTTAGCTGGTAAACAACATAGGGTTGCTTTTCATTCTCGCCCCCCATCTAGGAGAAAGTATCCTCTTGATCTTGTCCACACTGATGTATGTTCTATGGATGTTAAATCCCATAGTGGTGCTCTTTAATTTGTTTCTTTTATTGATGATTATTCTCGAAAGGTGTGGGTTACTGTGTTGAAAACCAAGGATCAGGTACTTTCTGCTTTCAAGGAGTTTCAGGCTAGAGTTGAGCGAGAAACAGGTAGAAAGCTCAAGGTTGTGAGAGCTGATAATGGTGGTGAGTACAGAGGCCCGTTTGAAAGCTACTGCAAGAGTCAAGGCATAAAGCTTGAGAAAACAGTTCCAAAGACACCTCAATTGAACGGAGTTGCAGAGAGGATGAATAGAACAATTGAAGAAAGAATTCGATGTATGCTCTCTCATGCAAAGTTGTCCAAGTCTTTCTGGGCTGAGGCATTAGTTACAGCTGTATACTTGATCAACCTTTCACCTTCAAATCCTCTTGATGGTGATGTTCCTCAGAAAGTTTGGACCGGTAAAGATGTCTCCTACAAGCACTTGAGGGTATTTGGATGTCGTGCTTTTGTTCACATTCCTAGAGATGAGAGATCCAAGTTAGATAAGAAGACAAAGCAGTGTATATTTTTGGGGTACTCTAAAGATGCTCTTGGGTACAAGTTATGGGATCCAGTAGATAGGAAAGTTCTTAGAAGCAGAGATGTTGTGTTCTTTGAAGATCAGACTGTTGAAGATATTGAAAAGCCAAAGCAACAAACATCCTCTCATACTCCTATCACTTTTGATCCAGTCTTACCACAGATGACTCCTAGAGTTGAAGGGGGAGATATTCAGCATGATGATGACAATATTGGTGATGATGGTCATGATGATCAACCTGAAGTTGAGCCACCAGTTGTTGAACCGCAACCACAGCCTGATGATGTGAGAAGATCTACCAGAGGACGACATCCTTCTATGAGGTATCCTACTACAGAGTTTGTGTTACTTACTGACGGGGGAGAGCCAGAAGACTTTCAGGAGGCTATGTCGCATGAGAAAAGTAAGGAGTGGTACAATGCCATGCAAGATGAGATGAATTCCTTGCATGAGAATCACACTTATGATCTGGTAAAGTTGCCTAACGGCAAACGAGCACTCAAGAATAAGTGGGTGTTTAAGCTGAAGCCTGGAGAAGATGGTCAACCACCTAGGTTCAAGGCTAGGATTGTTGTGCGAGGCTATGAACAGAAGAAGGGGATTGATTTTGATGAGATTTTCTCTCCAGTGGTGAAGATGTCTTCAATCAGAGTTGTACTTGGTTTGGCTGCCAGCATGAATTTGGAAATTGAGCAACTTGATGTGAAGACTGCTTTCCTCCATGGTGACCTAAAGGAGGAAATTTACATGGAGCAACCTGAAGGCTTCAAGGTCAAGGGAAAGGAGAAACTTGTGTGTCGCTTAAAGAAGAGTTTGTATGGTCTTAAGCAAGCGCCTCGGCAATGGTACAAGAAATTTGAGTCATTCATGGTTGATAATGACTTCCACAAGACATATGCTGATCATTGCGTGTTTGTGAAGAATTTTGCTGAAGGTGACTTTCTCATTCTCTTGTTATATGTTGATGATATGTTGATTGTTGGTCGAGATCCCAACAAGATTGCTGACTTGAAGGCTAGTTTGAGCAAGTCCTTTGCTATGAAGGACCATGGCCCTGCAAAACAAATTTTAGGCATGCGTATTTCTCGTGATAGGAAAAATAAGAAATTGTGGATATCACAAGAGAAATACATTGAAAAGGTGCTGAAAAGGTTCAATATGAACAATGCTAAGCCTGTGTGTTCTCCACTGCCAGTGCATATGAAATTGAGTTCCAAACAATGTCCTACAACAGATGAAGATAAGAAGAAGATGAAAAGTGTGCCTTATTCATCCGTCGTGGGTAGTTTGATGTATACTATGGTATGTACTAGGCCTGATATAGCTCATGTTGTTGGGGTAGTTAGCAGGTTTATGTCTAATCCTGGAAAGGAGCATTGGGAAGCAGTTAAGTGGATTCTAAGGTATCTCAGGGGTACTTCTAGAGTGAGTTTATGTTTTGGTCCTGGCGAACCTGTGTTGGATGGTTACACAGATGCTGATATGTCAGGTGATATTGATTCTAGTAAGTCTACTTCTGGTTACATGATGACGTTTGCAGGAGGAGCTGTTTCTTGGCAATCTAAATTGCAAAAATGTGTTGCTTTATCGACTACTGAGTCAGAGTATGTGGCAGCAGTTGAAGCTGGTAAAGAGTTAGTGTGGATGAGAGACTTCCTTGAAGAGTTGGGCTTGGAGCAAGACAATTATTTGTTACATTGTGATTGTCAGAGTGCCATTCACCTAGCTAAGAATGCTACCTATCATGGTCGAACCAAACATATACGGAGGAGGTATCATTGGATTCGAGATCAGATAGAAGAGAATACTTTTGAGCTTGTGAAGATTAGTACTCATGAAAATGGATCGGATATGTTGACTAAGATCCTACCTAGGGACAAGTTAGAGGTGTGCCGTTCGAAAGCGGGGCTTGTCTTACCCCCCAAGTTGGAGTGAGGGGGAGATTTGTTGGGTTATTCCCTCCCACTTGGAGGAAGAGTCCAATTAATATTTTAAGTATGGGCTTTAAAATATTATGAGCTAATATTATTAATAATAATAATAATAATATAAAAAGAAAAGAAAAAAAAGGAAGCTATAAAAAAGCCTAATAATAAGGAGATTATAAAGCCTAAATATTAGGCAGCAACTTTATTTAAAAGGCATTTGGTGAAACACATTTTTACGCACAAAATAGAACCGCACGGCAGAAGAGAAGAACGCACGTACGGGGAGATCTTTCGGCGATCCGATCGAAGGTCATTCGTACTCCGATTTTTGTCAGATTCTGACACGGTGTTCCTACCTACCCAACCTACATATTCTACGGTTGGATTGTCGTTTTGTGCGCTGTAAGTGGGTAATTTGTTTTGCCCTAATTTTACCCTAATTATTATTTTACCACTTTTGAGTGAAGTTTTAGGGAGATTTGGTGTTTGTATTACCTCTAGTATTGTCTAGAGAGGATTTTGGGTGTACCTATTAATTAAATTGGTAATTAGTGGAAGAGTGTGGTACCACTTACGGTCCCGTGGTTTTTTCCCGCATTGGGTTTTACACATAAATATTGTGTGTGCTTTACTTTCCGCATTTTTACTTTATTGCTTTTGATTGTGGGATTATTATTGTTTACTTGATTGGATTGGTTATTTTTCTCATCTATAACAACACAAAGGGAGAAAGTGTATATCGACACTTTTCTCAACAAGGTTCAATTCCTCCAAACAGCAAAATTTTAAGAATTTTTTTTCTATAAATTACCCATTCCCCTATTTTCGAAACCCATTCCCCTTTCTCCATTTCCCCATTTCGAAAACCCACCCAGTTTGGCAGCGACAGTACGCCATTTTCCATCCTCTCCGCTCCTCCTTCACGGCTTCACCGACGGCGCTCCTCTTCTATCCTCCTTGCTTCACCGACGGCGACGGTGCACTGTGCAGGCATTAGGTTTTGAGTTTGTGCAGGCAACAGGTTTTGCTTCACCCAATCCCCTGATTTTTTTCATTGAGTTTGTGACTTTGTCTAGATTGTGTTGATTGTTAATTAGTTAGTTTAATCGTTTATTTTTGGTTTGTGACTTTGTGTTGATTGTTAATTAGTTAATTTCATATTTGTTCATTCATGAATCAATTTATTAGGGTTAATCATTTTAGATTTAGGGTTATTTTTCATAAACATTGTTTCTTGACAATTGACAATCTTTCATTCTTTGTTCATTCATGATTTTTTATTTTTGGTTTGTGTTAATTTGTTAATTTGTTAAGCAAATGATTGTGTTTTACGGTTAGAAATGGATAGGTATTTCAAAAGAGTGGTTTCTCGATTATTTTTGATTTTATGTCGTTTGATTTTTAGTTTTAAGCTTGCAAATGAGTCTTGACAATGATTCCCCAGTAAATTCATCGAGTAGCGATGATTTTGCGGCGCTACTTAATGCTGAGCTAGATTTTAGGTCTTCTGATAAATCTTCAGATCAAGATTTAAGGGATGATGATGAAGATATTGCTGCTGAAGCAGATGCAAGGTAATAATGTAGCATATACTTTTTTGAAAGCTCTGCGTCTGTGTTTGTAATAGCTGATTTAGATTTTTTGTTGTAATGGTTTTGCTATGCTGAAATAGACGGATGGAATATGATTTGTAGAATAAATTCGTGACATTAACGGTTGAAAAACTTTGAATTTACCTTTTCTATCACATAGCAGTAATGTCTATATTTAGTTTGGTTTAAATGGTATGTATTATTTTTTTTAGGAAGAAAAAACGAACGACATTGGAGATGGACAATGGTGTGCAGCTTGATGATTCAAATATTACATCAACACTTTTGAAGCCTTATTAGTTACTAGATAGATTCTCATGATAAAAACGGTTTATTAATTATTTAAATAAACAATTATTAATATATATATATAATTAATTATTATATGAATTTTAAATTATTGATTTATAGTTACTCAAACAAAAATTAATGGTTTATAAAAATTGTATAATTTCGTTATTATAATTATAAAAATAAAAAAATAAAAATTAAAAAAATAAAAAACATTCTAATCAAAATAATTTGATATAATAAATCATGTAATAATAAATAAAATTTAATTAGTTAACAAATATTTGATCGTACACGTATTCCTAATAAATAAAACTTAATTAGTTAACAAATATTTAATCAAAATAAATTGATAAAATAAATCATGTAATAATAAATAAAACTTAATTAGTTAACGAATATTTAATCCTACACGTATTCCTACCACATTGACGTAACAAATATTTGATCCTACACGTATTGTTGAACATTTAGTGTATAATAATCCTGAATATTATAATCATCAAGTATTAATAAGGTAGTGGGACAAATCGTTTCAATTTACTAAATCCGTATACATCGCTAAAGCTACTAAGAGTAGTGGAACAAAACGTATTATTATACGAGGTCCGTTAGGCATTAAAGTGGACTCCAAAACAAAGGAAAAGGGGAGTATTAAGGACAAAAATTTAATGCTTTGGATTCTCCTTAATACTCTTAATCTCAGGTATTATTAGGGAGTATTAAGGACAAAAGATAAGGCTCTTGAACACTTTAAAGTTTACAAAAATGAAGTACAATTACAAATTGGAAGTAAACTTAAAAAGTTAAGAACCGATAAAGGAGGTGAATATTATGATCCTAACTATTTTAATTCAATGGGTATTATACATGAAACCACCGCCGGTTATGCACCACAATCAAATGGTGTGACGGAGAGGAAAAACCGTACTCTACAAGAGATGGTTAATTCCATGTTATCCTACTCGGGTTTGAGTGATGGATTTTGGGGTGAAGCAATGTTGACGGCTTGTCACATTCTTAACCGAGTTCCAATGAGAACGAATAAGGAAACACCTTATGAACTTTGGTTCAAAAAGAAACCAAACTTAAGTTATCTTAAGGTTTGGGGTTGTAGAGCCATTGTAAGATTGCCCGGTAACAAAAGAAAGAAACTCGGTGAACGAGGTGTTGAGTGCATCTTTATAGGCTATGCTATTCATAGAAAAACCTATAGATTCTATGTTATAGAACAAAATGACTATATATCGATTCATTCGATTATAAAGTCTGGAGATGCGATTATTGATGAAAATAGATCTTCATCATTGAGTAGACAAAGAAATAAAAAGTATGTAATAACTTTTATTGATGATTTCTCAAAGTTTTGTTATGTATATCTTTTACATACAAAAGATGAGGCCCTTGAACACTTTAAAGTTTACAAAAATGAAGTACAATTACAAATTGGAAGTAAGTCCGTATACATCGCTAAAGCTACTAAAAGTAGTGGGACAAAACATATTATTATACGAGGTCCGTTAGGCATTAAAGTGGATTCCAAAACAAAGGAAAAGGGGGACCTAGGCAGTGGCTTAAAGCCGACTCGGCGGTCCCCCTAGAAGAGCCATAGCCGAGTCGGCGTTTGGTCTCTGGAAAAATGGGATTTGGTCAGTGACCAAAAGCCGAGTCGGCGGTCCCTCATATGGACCCATCGCCGACTCGGCGGTCAGGGCTGCCATATGACCGTTGCTTTCTTCCCGTTTTCATGTGTTTAATGCTTTGGATTCTCCTTAATACTCTTAATCTCTGGTATTATTAGGGAGTATTAAGGACAATAATGCTATGGAATAATGGCATTGAAGACTATGATCATCAATATGATCTTTATGGTGATGGTTGTTGAAGAGGCTCCTCCTTATACTCTTTGAGTATAAATAGAGGTCCTTGGCTCTTGAATTGAGCACCTCAAATTTTCTGAATTCCTTTCCTCTTTTCTCTCATTTGTCTTTGCTTAATCAAGAGATTAATTAACTCTTGTTCTAGTTTTACATTGCTCATAGTTTCCTAAACACATTGCTATTAAGTAATATACCCTAAGTACTAAGGGTATATTGGAGTTGTTTGTATCTCGTTGTGAATTTCCACTCTTAAACCCAAGTACCTTTGTGGGGGAAATATCACAAAAGGAAAGTGAGCACACGCCTACAACTTTTATCAAGTTTCCGGGTAACAGTTGTTGTTACAAACTAATCTTCATATTTACTTAGCATTGTAATAGTTGTTGTAATTTGGTTTTTGTCATCAACAAAGGGGTTTAATACAAATTCCCGATTGTAATTTGTATTGCATCATATACTTTTTGTAATAATCTTTTGTGATAGACTTCACCGATGGCATCTATGAAGGATTTTACATCAAACTTTGCTAAGCTTGAAAAGTTTGTCGGCGTCGACTTTAGACGTTGGCAAAAGAAAATGATGTTCATGCTCACCACTCTAAACGTGGCTTATGTGATAAGCTCACCTAAGTCAGATGCTCCTAAAGAGGATGATCCGGAAACGGAGGTCCTTGAACAAAACCGCAAAAGGTCCAAATGGGACAGCGACGATTTCATTTGCCGGGGAGACATTCTCAATGGCATGCAAGATGCTTTGTTCGACATCTACCAATACCATGAATCCGCAAAGGATTTATGGGATGCCTTGGACAACAAATATATGGCGGAGGATGCTAGCTCCAAGAAATTTCTAGTAAGTAATTATAATTCTTACAAAATGGTTGAAGATCACCCTATAATTGATCAATTTCATGAACTACAAAGAATGCATGCTAACTTAAAATTGCATAAAATTGAAATTGATGAAGTGTTTCTTATTTCAAGCATAATAGACAAATTGCCTCCCTCATGGAGGGATGTTAGACATGCTCTTAAGCATAAAAGAGAGGAGATTACACTCTCCGATCTTGGACAACATGTCATTGTTGAGTCTAGCATTCGGGTTCATGAGAACCGGAAGGATGATAATCCTAATGTACCTACTATTAATATGGTTGGGGAAGGGAAACCACAATCCCGTCCCGGAGATAAGAGGAAGAGAAATGACTCTTCAAAGGGGAAAGCTACTATTCCCAATACCGAAAAGGTATGTTGGGAGTGTGGAAAACCCGGGCACCGAAGGAAAAATTGCTTTGTTTTGAAGAACAAGCAAAAGAAAGCCAAGGGGAGTGGTCAAGCTTCTACAAGCAAGGGACCATCCACTCAAGGTAATCTTGCAATTTTTGATGAAAATTCTAATATAAGTTTTTCAACTATGAATGCTAATATTAGTTCTTTGCAGGATGATTCTTTGGCTTGGTGGATCGATTCGGGGGCTTCGAGACATGTTTGTAACTCTACACAATGGTTCAAAACCTTTAACAAGGTTGTTGATGGGGAGCATCTCTACATGGGGAACAATGCACCTATCAAGGTCCAAGGAAAAGGACAAGTTGAATTGTTGTTTACTTCGGGAATCTCTTAGTTTTAAGAGATGTGTATTTTACACCCGAAATAGGTAGAAACTTAGTCTCGGGTCCTATTTTGAATCGGTTGGGCTACAAACTAGTGTTTGAAGCCAATAGGTGTATTATCTCAAAAAATAATTTGTTTGATGGGCGTGCTAATTTATGTAATAGTCTTTTTAAGCTTTCTTTGGATTTGAATAAAAATTCTATTTGTAAAGTTTCAACCATGAATGAAAGTGATGATTTACATTATTTGTGGCATGTTAGACTAGGTCATGTTAACTTTAACAAAATTTCTTTTATGTCTAAACATGATTTAATTCCTATGTGTGTTAAAATGTCTAAGAATTCCAAAACGTGCATGCTAAATAAGATCACTAGAACACCTTTTAAAAGTGTTGAAAGAAAAACCGAAATATTGGAGTTAATCCATAGTGATCTTTGTGATTTTCATAGTACACCGTCTTTGGGAAATAAAAAGTATGTTATAACTTTTATTGATGATTTCTCAAAGTTTTGTTTTGTATATCTTTTACATACAAAAGATGAGGCTCTTGAACACTTTAAAGTTTACAAAAATGAAGTACAATTACAAATTGGAAGTAAACTTAAAAAGTTAAGAACCGATAAAGGAGGTGAATATTATGATCCTAACTATTTTAATTCAATGGGTATTATACATGAAACCACCGCCGGTTATGCACCACAATCAAATGGTGTGGCGGAGAGGAAAAACCGTACTCTACAAGAGATGGTTAATTCCATGTTATCCTACTCGGGTTTGAGTGATGGATTTTGGGGTGAAGCAATGTTGACGGCTTGTCACATTCTTAACCGAGTTCCAATGAGAACGAATAAGGAAACACCTTATGAACTTTGGTTCAAAAAGAAACCAAACTTAAGTTATCTTAAGGTTTGGGGTTGTAGAGCCATTGTAAGATTGCCCGGTAACAAAAGAAAGAAACTCGGTGAACGAGGTGTTGAGTGCATCTTTATAGGCTATGCTATTCATAGAAAAACCTATAGATTCTATGTTATAGAACAAAATGACTATATATCGATTCATTCGATTATAGAGTCTGGAGATGCGATTATTGATGAAAATAGATCTTCATCATTGAGTAGACAAAGAAATAAAAAGTATGTAATAACTTTTATTGATGATTTCTCAAAGTTTTGTTATGTATATCTTTTACATACAAAAGATGAGGCCCTTGAACACTTTAAAGTTTACAAAAATGAAGTACAATTACAAATTGGAAGTAAGTTCGTATACATCGCTAAAGCTACTAAAAGTAGTGGGACAAAACGTATTATTATACAAGGTCCGTTAGGCATTAAAGTGGATTTCAAAACAAAGGAAAAGGGGGACCTAGGCAGTGGCTTAAAGCCGACTCGGCGGTCCCCCTAGAAGAGCCATAGCCGAGTCGGCGTTTGGTCTCTGGAAAAATGGGATTTGGTCAGTGACCAAAAGCCGAGTCGGCGGTCCCTCATATGGACCCATCGCCGACTCGGCGGTCAGGGCTGCCATATGACCGTTGCTTTTCTTCCCGTTTTCATGTGTTTAATGCTTTGGATTCTCCTTAATACTCTTAATCTCTGGTATTATTATGGAGTATTAAGGACAATAATGCTATGGAATAATGGCATTGAAGACTATGATCATCATTATGATCTTTATGGTGATGGTTGTTGAAGAGGCTCCTCCTTATACTCTTTGAGTATAAATAGAGGTCCTTGGCTCTTGAATTGAGCACCCCAAATTTTCTGAATTCCTTTCCTCTTTTCTCTCATTTGTCTTTGCTTGATCAAGAGAGTAATTAACTCTTGTTCTAGTTTTACATTGCTCATAGTTTCCTAAACACATTGCTATTAAGTAATATACCCTAAGTACTAAGGGTATATTGGAGTTGTTTGTATCTCGTTGTGAATTTTCACTCTTAAACCCAAGTACCTTTGTGGGGGAAATATCACAAAAGGAAAGTGAGCACACGCCTACAACTTTTATCAAGTTTCCGGGTAACAGTTGTTGTTACAAACTAATCTTCATATTTACTTAGCATTGTAATAGTTGTTGTAATTTGGTTTTTGTCATCAACAAAGGGGTTTAATACAAAATCTCGATTGTAATTTGTATTGCATCATATACTTTTCGTAATACGTATTCCTACCACATTGATGTATAAATATTTGATCCTATTGTGATCTCCCATAAATAACTCCCTTCATAGTATTATAAAAGGGGTTACATACATCATTTGAAAGGGGTAAGCCTTGATATTCTCACAATACTCATTAAAAATACACCGCCCTTCCCACGATCGATATTCAGTTTTCAATAATTATCATATATTCATTACTTTCAGTTTCCGGATCTGACTTGAGCGTCGGAGGTGTTTCCGGGTAACCAACCCCGGGCAAGGCTAACATTGTATTGCAGGATTTGAGGTCTCATCATCGGAAGGATCAAGCATATTGACAATCGTCTCCGATTACACCTGTCTCCAAGTACTTTTAATTGTTTTTTGCACTTCCTCGTTTCATTACCGAAATAGTTTGGCGCCGTCTGTGGGGAGAGTTACAAAAGGCCATGGCTCCCAAAAGAAATCCTACACAAACCGCTACCGTGCACAGCACAGATACAGATACTTCTGCAGGTCAAGACAACAATCAAGTCGTGACTCGCCGTGATCTGGACATGCTGGCACGGAATCTCACTACTACCTTCACTGAACAACTTCGTGCCATTGTCAGTGCCAATGCCGCTACCCCCATCAACAGGTGTTGGCTGACATGGCAAATGAAATCAACAATCTTAAAGAACGAATTGAACCCACCAAGGATGTCTCAAGTTCCCAAAAATCTGATGATGGGGACACAAAGATGTCACGGTCAAGTAAGAGGAACAAAAAAAGAAGGGAAAGAGCCAAACTCCGAAAAAGTTTAAGTAAGATGGAAGAACAAGGGGAGTCGAAGTCTGAGACTCAAGATGCCAAAAAACACCTAGATAAAAAGAGAGACCTACAATCACAAAGTGTTCAATCTTTTATTGACAAGAAGCGGGAGGAGAGGAAGATGTCGCGGCTTTCTGGGTCTAGCCGCCCAATTAGCCCCATCAGGCCTCCATGGGATGATTTTAGCCAAGGCGGCCCGCAAGAGGCCCCTATGTTGCTGAATTCTCCATTATCTGTCGAGATATTAGCTAATCCTAATCCATCCAAGATTAAAGTTCCTAACATGACTCCATTTGATGGAACAAAGTGCCCGGAAGAACATATCGTGGCATACAAGAATCTGATGTTGTTGTATACTACAAATCCAGATTTGTTGTGTAAGTTCTTCCCTACTACTCTTAGTGGCATCGCTTTGATCTGGTACACATCGCTTCCAATTGGAAGCACTCACACATTTGCCCAACTGGAGGCTAAGTTTGTAAGTCATTTTGTGGCTTCCAAGAGACAATACAAGTCTAACTTCCACCTATTAAGTATTATGCAACATGAAGGGGAAACTGTCTCCTCCTACCTTAAAAGTTTCCAATAGGTCGTTTTGGAAGTGACAGACTTGGAAGAGTCAGTCGCCCTTAACGCCTTAATAAACGGAATGCGAACTCCCAAATTAAAGTTCCAGTTAGTTGAGAGTCAAGTGAAGACGTATGTGGAGGCGATGAGACAATGCCAAAACTTTGTAACCGCCTCTGATATATGTCAGGCACATGATTACAAGAAGCGGAAGCATGATAAGCGGGATCAGGGGCAAAACCATTCGTCTAGTAGGGAAAGAGGTTACCCTCCTCGTCATCAAGGTCCCCGTTTCGAGATGGGGCCTCCTACAAGACACGTTTATGTCACGGAAGAAGAGCCACGGACAAGGATTTCGAGAGACAAGGGAAATGATCCCCGGTTTAATAGAAGTAGAAGGGACATCTTCTACGCTATCCGAAACGAACTCCCGGATCCGTCGCCTACTACTACCCCTTCCGATCGCCATAATTATAACTTGTGGTGTGACTATCACAAAGAATATGGGCATACTTAGTCACAATCATGGTTATCAGAATCTCGATCCTGATCACCGATTCTACGATCTTACGATCCAAAATTAGGCGACCGATCCGGATCGTAGGTAGGATCTTAAATTGGTAGAATCGTACGATCCTACTTAGCTCCAGGATTTAAGTGGTAGGATCATAACACGATTCTACGATCCTACGATCTTACGATCCGATCCTACTAGGGTAGTTACAATCATATAAAAATTTCATATAATCCAAATTTTACTTATGTATATATGAATATATCTAAACAATCATATCAATTTGACTAAAATTCACGTTTTTTCTCGATTTGAATTTTAATAATGATTATTAGAGGTACTTTTAACAAAACTTAATAGTTGAAGTCAAATAAATGTTAATTTAAACCTTAAAACATAAAAAAAAACAAATACAATTGAAAATTAGTTATCTAAAGCATATAAATGCATATTTGTAGGATCACACGATCCTACGATCCGATTCTACCGATTTCGATCCTACCCCCTCAACGATCCTACGTAGAATCCCGATCCTAACAACCTTGGTCACAATGTCGCGAACTCAATAGAATCTTGCATCCAACTTGCCGAGGAAAGGAAACTAGAAAGGTTCTTTAATCGGAAGGAGTATGGCTCTCGCAGTGATAATGAGAGAACATCATACCGTCCAAGGCATAAATCTCCCAGAGATGAAGAAAGAAAAGATAATTCCAATGATACCCGCGACATCATCGATTAGTTGCTTGTTTGTTTACTAAGTATTAAAGTCATTAGTTTTCTGAATTTTCTATGCCTTCAGTTGTACGTATCATCATAATACTTCCATTTTCAGTTATAGTTTAATTGTATTCTGGTATCATCATTATACTTCGCATTCTGGGTTGCAAATCTCGCTAAATCTAATTTTCAAAGGAAATTTAAATCCTTATCATACATTCTGGGTTGCAAATCTCGCTAAATCTAATTTCTAAAGGAAATTTAAATGCTTATCATAAGTCCCGGGTGATTGACGGCTGGGCAAAGCGAACCTATGTCCGATCCGAATATTTATCAATTATTTTGAAGGATTCACTTAGTATGATTCCTTATCATAAGTCCCGGGTGATTGACGGCTGGGCAAAGCGGACGTATGTTCGATCTGAATATTCATCAATTCTTTCGAAGGATTCACTTATTATGACTCCTTATCAAGAAGTCCTAGGTGATTGACTGCTAGGCCAAATCATCATTCAAGTTCAAATTCCAGATCATCACATGTTGCTCCAAGGTTGTATCATCAAAAGTGGCTAAAATCCAAAATACTTATAATTCATGGGGCTTCCACCAAGTATGTTCCTACCGAGGTATGATTCTTTTCCGCATAAAGATTAATGCTTTCATTACATTAAATTTCCTCCTCTATCACTCTTTATGCGTGGGGCTTATGTTATGGGGTCAAATAAACTCATAACCCTTTTAGTTATTACCTATTGTGGTTGGGTCATCGAAAAGACGGACCCTTATATGAAGGTTTCATATGAATCTAAAATTATTCAAGTATTGGGCTTGTCGTGTCATCCCATGACCACAATATAGAAAAGTCGGACTCCAAAATGGAGTTATCCAATTCAAATATCATAAAATATGGTCAAGTATTTCACAAAGACCAAGTTATTTATTAATTTGTAGCCGCGGCAACCAAGATTCACATGGTTGCAAATTGCAATCCCTTCACCCTACTGCCGGGACACTTATCGTTAGGCTATGATTTACTCATTTGGGGGAAGTGTCCGTGTCGTCAATAAGTCGGACCCTTTAATGAGCTCCAAGTGAACAATATTCAAAGTGTTGAAGAAAATATTATCCTGGTTTATTCCGCTTTCTTGATAAGTCGAACTCTCCATGAAGCCCAATATCTGAAAAAATTGCTAAGTATTGATGGTAGTAGGGGGCTCGTGAATGCCACAGTAATATCCCGTATTATAAGATGAAAAGCGCTTGGGGCTTCTTAGAAGACATGAAAGGAGGTCTGTGACATAGGATAGCTTAATCGTCCTTTTAAGTCGCGTCATCAATAGAAGCCACGACATCACTTGCTCCAATAATGTGATTCAAGCAGGTCTCATGTAATACTTTCCGCGACATTATATTTGTCAATTGATCTCCGCGGCGTGTGATGAGTATAATCTGTGTTATAAAGAGAATGGTCATATTACTCCGTCCGTGAAGTAGATAAGTCGGACTTGATATATGACCAACTTTCTGAAAATTTTTCTAAGTTACGAAAATTTCGCAATGAATCCATTCAAGTATCATTTATTCCGCGGTAATGTTCCATCTTACGAGAATGAAGTGTTGGGGTCTTAATTGTTCAAGTTACCATATGAAATTTCCGCGACTTGAAGAAGACGGACTTGAGAAGATGTATGTCATTTAATAGTTGAAAACCCTTGTCTTGGTGTTTTTTTACAATTCTTATTAAGCTTGAGTCATATGATCATTGTGGGAGATGTCCGTGTCATCAATAAGTCGGACTCCCAAGTGGTTCTAACAATTTTGCAAAATATTCTAAGTATGAATATCATCTGAATCATAAGTTGTCCGCAACATCCATAAGTCGGACCCCCTTTTTAGCCCAAGATCTGAATCTTGGGGCTAATTTGTCTAAGTTATGTTTTGTGTCCGTATCATCACAAGGTGAAGTGATTCGACCCCCGTTTTTGTATGAAACAACCTCTAAGAAGGTGTTCTCTTCAACTTATTTTTTTTGACTTATTACTTATTCTTATTGGAATCAGATCAGATCAGACCAGATCAAACCAAATCAGATCAGATCAGAAAGTTTCAGATCAGACCAGACCAGACCAGATCAGATCAGATCAGACCAAATCAGATCAGATCAGATCAGATCAGACCAGATCAGATCAGATCAGACCATACCATTATTATTATTATTAATATTATTATTATTATTATTATTATTATTATTATTATTATTATTATTATTATTATAAATAACATTATTAATATTATTATTATTATTATTATTATTATTATTATTATTATCATTATTATTATTATTTTTAATATTATTATTAATATTAATATTGTTAGTATAATAATAATAATATTATTATTATTATTATTATTATTTGAATTTATTATTATTATTACTTACTCCCTCCGTTCTTTTTTGATTGTCCACATTACTATAACGGGTAGTTTCATATGTTTGTCCCATTTCCTAAAATGGAAAGTTTTGATACCCTCTTTTCACCCCTTCTTTCTTCTAATATCTCATTTATAATAATTAATTTATATTTTTTCTCTCATAATACCAATACAATCATTAATTCACACCATTATTATAATAAAATAATACTCCTCTCTCTTCTAATATCCCATTTATAATAATTAACTTATATTTTCTCTCTCATAATACCAATACAATTATTAATTCACACCACTATTATAATAAAATAATACCTACAATCAACAAAGATTTCCACTATCTTAATATGTGTGAAATCTTCAAATAGGACACACATATAGAACGGAGGGAGTATTACTTATTATTATTAATTAATTAATTACTTAATTAATAAAATAATTAATAAATAATTATATAAATAATATTTTTAATAATATAAATAATGTAATAATATTATTATGTTAATTTATTTATTAATTAACAATATTTTTTTAATTAATTAATTAATTAGATATTAATAATATAAATGACTATTTAATAATTATAATAATGTTAATGACATTATTTAATTTATTTTTTAATTAATTATTTAATTAATATTAGTATTTATTAATTAAATTCTTAATTAGATAGTAATAGTAATAATAGTAATAATAATAATAATAAAAAATAATAATAATAATAATAATAATAATAATAATAATATAAATAAAAATAATAATAATAATAATAATAATAATAATAATAATAATAATAATAATAATAAAAACAACAACAATAATAATAATAACAATAATAATAATAATAATAATAATAATAATAATAATAATAATAATAATAATAATAATAATAATAATAATAATAATAATAATAATAATAATATAAAAGTAATAATAATAACAATAATGATAATAATTTAAAAATAAAAATAATGAAAATAATAATAAGAATAATATAATAATAATAATAATAAGTATTATTATTATATTATTATTATTATTAGAATAATATAATAATAATAATAATAATAATAATAATAATAATAATAATAATAATAATAATAATAATAATAATAACTTTATGAAATCAAATCAGATCAGATCAGATCAGACCAGATCAAATCAAACCAGACCAGACCAGATCAGATCAGATCAGATCAGATTAGATCAGACCAGATCAGAAAGATTCAGATCAGATCAGACTGAATCAGACCAGATCAGACCAGATCAGACCTTAGTAAATTCAGACCTTATCCAACCAGATCAGATGAAGAGAACAGGCCCTAAGTAAAATATTCTAAGTATGGGAAAATCCTGCATCGATCTTGCCGCCACATTGATAAGTCGGACCCTCCAAAGCATCCAATGAAAGCAAAATATTCTAAGTATCAAGAAGGCTCCTTTTACCTATCCTTCTCATCGATGTGGCTACCACTGCCGTAACATTGATAAGTCGGACTCCCCAAAATGGGAGTGGAATGGAAAATTCATCTAAGTATGGATAAGATCAACCAACCCTGTCCTTATCATCGATGTGGCGACATTAACGAATTTTTACAACAATGTCAAATCGTGATATGTGATGTCACGACCTTAGGACGAGAAGTCGCAACTTAATGTCAACTGTCCAAATTCACCCTTGTAGTGGGATAGATAAGTCGGACACCCCTGAGTGTCCTATTTCTTAAAATTTTGTCTAAGTTAAAGACAAGTCACGACATCTTAGGAGGTGATTGCAGTGACATCGACAAGTCGGATTCCTTAAGGTGTGCAAATTTCTAAAAATTATTCTAAGTATTATACCTTCCATATTCTCTTTAATCATATCGCGACATCGAGTATATTACAACATCATCCTCAACCTTGTCGTGAGATCGATGAGTCGGAACCCCTTTGGGCCACCCAATCTTCAAAAGTTCTAAGTATATGATTATTCCGTGACATCAAAAAGTCAGACTCCCTTTTTGGGTCCTTCACTCAAAAATGGAGAAAAAAATTCAAAGTATAATTTCAAGACGCGTCATCAACGGCTCATGTTATAAGTCATTCGGATACTAAGGCGTAAGCGGGTCAAACCAATTCAAGTCCGCGACATATAATTTCTATGGGAGTGATGTGCTCGATTTAGAGCACATTTATAGCCTCACTTTGGTGTCTTATCTCGGTGTTTTTATATTGTTGTATGCTTTATACACTCGATTTTACCTTGATCTTGTCTACATGGTGTTTAGAGATCATTTCAGGTGTTTTCGGGAGATTTCGAGGTGATTCGGGTTGAGTTCGAGGCTTAGACATCAAAGTCGAAGATAATGCACGCGTTCCGAGGTGCTCACATGTGTTTCGGGCCATCCCCAAAGATATCACGATGATCGGAGCTCGTTTCGAGGTGATTCGGGTTAGTTTGAAGCTTAGACGTCAAGGCCGAAGAAGTGGCACGCGTTTCGAGGCTCCCACAAGTGTTTCGGGTCATCCCCGAAGTTGTCGCGAAGACCGAGAATCGTTTGAAGCTTGTTTAGACATGCAAAGAGGCCAAAAGCCCTACATTCGGTCGAATTAGGGCTTGGTTCGGTCGATTTGGACTCCAGCAGCCCAAGACTAATGCTCAAGGCCACTGGAAATAGCGAATTGCACCTTCATTCGCTCGAACGGGACCAATTCGGTCGAATCCCTTGTCAGCTTCGGTCGAATGAACCCCAAAGCTTACTTTGCAAAGTCTCCTGGAAATACCGAATTTGGGACACATTCGGTCGAATGCACCCAATTCGGTCGAATCCTCACTGCCATTCGGGCGAATCTAGCCTAAATCAGCGCAGCACTTTTTCGATTAATCTTAAAACACGTGGATCTTTTAGGGCTTTTAGGGCTAGGTCTTTTGGGGCTATAAATACCCATTTTTCCCATTGTAAACCCCATGCCTTGATGGATAGAAACACTCTCTTCCATTAAGAACATCAATTTATTGCTTTTCTTCAATTCCAAACCCTAAAATTAGATTTTTATGCTTTCATTTACATTTCAAGCATTGTTATTTCAATTCCTTTCATTCTAGCACTTTGGTTTATGTAAGTTTATCTTCCCATTACTCTTTATTGCTTTCATTTACCTTGTTTATGGTTCATTCATGTCATTTAATGCTTTTCTCCTTTCATGCTTCATTTAATGCTTTGAATCTTGTTCTATTGCTTTCAAAACTTGTTCTTGCTTTGGTTATTGCTTTCTAGAATAGTGGGTAGTTAGATTTCTTGCTTTGTCTTTCATTATAGTTAGTTTATTTGTTGCCCTAATGTTTACATACATGCTTTCTCTTTTGTTCTTTGTTGTTTTCATTCCAAACATGCTAGAGTAGATTTCCTAGGGGTTTTGGTTTGGTGAAACCCTAGGTTTTGTGAATGTTGTTCATATTCTAGATTAGGGTTGAGGTTGTTTTGGTTTGAATGATTGATATTCAATACATATCTTGTCCTGCCACTCCCTTGTGAGACATAGGGCGATTATGGGTCGTTCGTATTGACTATATGTCATCAACTTCCCCATGTCATCTTGAGTGTCTCTATTGAGCCATGCTCAATCTCCCTTGACTTAGCTTTGTGTGAAAAACATAGCATCGACCTAGGGTGAATCCTCACCAACCCCGTTTGTCTCTTATTGCTATCTTATTCTTGTTTATTTGCTTTCATTAGTTTAGTTCACAAACACCCAATATCATACACACACCATTTCCATTCATCTACACTTAGCACATCATCTTTCTTACCCTTGTTCCTTGTGGTTCAATCCCCAAACTTACCCCTATACACGTTATAGTTGTAACTAGGGTGTTTATAAATGTATTTGATTAACTTAGGTTTTTAGCGTATAACGACGCGTTAAAAATCGGTTATCAAAATGGCGCCGTTGCCGGGGAACAAGGCGTTTTAGTTAGCTTTTGTGCTTGTGTAGTCCATTTTATTGCTTTATTTAGTTTTTGTTTAAATAATTCTTGCTTGTCAGTGCTTACGCTTGGTTTCTAGTGTTGTTTGCATGAGCTATACCACACGGAGATCACAGCTACAACTCATTCCGTACAATCCAGAGATTCAAAGGGTCACTAGACGATCTCCTCCTCCTACTCCACGTCAATCGTCTAGGCCCAATCCACCTCCACCAATGGCCGAAAATCAACCTCTATTTGGGCAATTCGGGACTCCGGGGTCAAGAGAGTTCCAAGAGGCCGTGGTACTACCGAATGCCCCACCAAACTTCCGCATAGACCCACAAAACACAAGAATGGTGAGAGAAACTCCATTTTGCGGGCTAAGAAATGAATGTCCTCTCGTGCACTTGGAGGCATTCACGGAGAATTGACATCAAGCTATGTCTCTTTTCGGTTAGTCTAGCGGGGGACGCCAAGGATTGGTATAAATGTCTAGAGCCCAACTCCATCACTACTTGGGAGCAATTGAGAACGGCGTTCCTCGAAAGGTTCTATCCTACAAACCGCACGCAAGATTGGCGCAAAAAGATCGCGTCATTCACACAAGAGGATGATGAGAACCTATGTGCCGCTTGGACTAGATTTAAGGGTATGCTCCGAGCTTGCCCCCATCATGAATATGGGGAGAACCATTTGAATACCTTCTTCTACGACGGGCTCGATGATTTGACTAAGGCACTACTAGACTCCGCGGTCGGTGGGCAACTCTAAAAAATCCCATGCGATCGTGTGAAGGGTATGATCGAGGAGGTTGCCAAGAATAGCACTTGGGGTGGTGCAAGGGGGAGTAAGCAACAAAGGGGCGTGGTCAATGGTCCAAGCCTTGATTCGATTAGTGCAAAAATTGAAGCCATGATGGACAAGAAATTGTCCGAGCTTAAGCTAGCCCAAGCGAGCTCCAATGTCTCCGCCGCTAATGAAGCCAAACGTTTCTCATGCCGAATTTGTGGGGGTACTAATCACGATGCATCTTATTGTGGGGGAAGAAGTCCGGATCATGTGGCATCGGTTGACTATGGGTCAAGTGCTTATGAAGGGGCCCAAGCGACGAACTTTGATGGGAATGGGTTCAATCCCGAACATATAGCGGCTATGGGTTATGGGAACCAAGGTCAAGGATACTCTCATTACACCTTATTCAACAATCCGGCCTCCCGACCACCTTTCAATCCTAACAATGGTCAAGGAAACTTCAACCAAGGCTACAACAACTACAATCAAGCCGGTGGTAGTTTTCTTAGACCCAATGGAAGCAAGCCTTACCCACAAGTGCCACGACCCAATCCCAATTAATCCTACCAAACCACCCAACCACCTCCAAACCCCAATCCTAACCAAGACTTCATGACCACCCAATTGAGCACCTTAGCCCAACTCAATCAATCCTTGATCACTCAAATGGCTCAACTCCAAACCCAACAAAAGAATTTGGAGACCCAACTTGCACAATTAGCCCAACCACCTCCACCTATGCTATTCCCATCCAACCCTCAACCTAACCCATCCACCCAACCTCTACCTCCTAACCAACCATCAAACCACCACACATGCAAGGCGATCTTCCTAAGATCGGGTTCTTCCTATCCGGGTCCAAGTGAAGCTTTGAGTGATAATTTGGGTGATGGTACTCCAATGGGTAGTGATTTACAAGAGGATGTTGAGCATGAGCTTGGGGGAGAGGGAAAAGAAGAGATTCTTGAGGAAGTTTTTGAGGAAAAGAAAGAAGAGGGAGTTGAAAAGAGAGATGAAGTGAAAGAAAAAGAGAAGTTGGAGCAAGAGGATAATTGGAGAGAAATGCAAGAGTGGCGTGCTCGTGAGCGTTTAAGTGGCCCACCCCTTCCTTTCCCATATAAGAAGGTGGAGAAGCAAATGCAAGCCAAATTTCTCAAGTTTCTTGAGCATATGAAGCGATTGGAAATGAAAATCCCGTTCTTGGAGGCAATGGAGCAAATGCCTCAATATGCCAAGTACTTGAAGTCACTCTTGGGCAACAAAAAGAGGCTTGAAAGTGAAGTCGTCAATCTATCGGAGCAAGTAAGTGCCATTGTTCAAGGCACTTGGGCTAAAAAGGAAAAGGCTAGAGGACCCTTTGTACTACCCGTTACTCTTGGGAACAAAAAGCCCAAGGGAGCACTTGCCGATTTGGGGGCCTCTATTAGCCTAATGCCGATGAGTATTGCTAAGCACCTTCCTTTCAAGCTTACACCATCCAAGAAATCCATCCAACTTGCCGACCGGAGCATTAAAGTGCCATGTGGGGAGTTTGAGGATCTTCCAATCCAAGTGGGAAGCGTTGTTGTCCCATGTGATTTTGTTGTGCTTGACATGGTGGAAGACCCCTACACTCCCCTCATTCTTGGGAGAGATGCTTTGAAGAGTTTGGGTGCCCTAATCGATTGTGAAGCCGAAACCATTACTATAAGGGTGCCCAATGAGCAAGCGATCTTTAGGTTTGCTCAATCTTCAAAAGAGCCCATGGTCGAGCAACTTTTCTCCCTTGATTTGGTGGATGATTCCCATGATGATAAGATTGGAGGACTTGATGTTCTTGATGCCCAATTGTTTGATGATGAGATGATGGATGATGAGGTTATTTCTCGTGATGAGGTGATGTTTGATGATGAGATAAAGAAGAAGGAGGATGATGTTGTGAAGGAGAAGGAGTTAGTTCTTGTGTACTCCGACATTGATGAAGAAGTTGGTGGTAATGACAAGCAACCCCGCAAGAGGAAGCGGGTAAGAAAAAGAAAAAAAAAATTATCTACAAAAAGAAGAAGATGGCTCCACCTAAGCTTGGGGGAGCCCCATGTTTGAGCTTTCATCCAGGTGACCCCGGTTGTACATTGCTTACTTCCTCCACCATTGCAAGGTGGAGAGTTTTGGGTCACCATGTGCGAGGTGATGGTGATGCTAGGAGTGAGTCCGCTCCTAGCTCAGGTATGGTTTCTTTCCCTAGCTTTTCATTTGTTTGAGCTGGTGGTTAGCTGTTGTGTCGAACTTAACGACGTTAAACAAAAGTACTTGCGGGAGATAACCCGGTGTTTATTGTTGCATGATGTTTGGTTTGTTCTCTTTAGTTCCAATAATGCCTATCTTTCGTTCTTTTGGTTTTTCTTTCGCCTTCCCCATCGCCGAGACGGCTCTTGAGCTAGCTTGGGGGAGGATGCGCTCACGCTTTCAAAATCTCGAAAGATTTGCATTATTGTAACTATTGCTTAGTTTTTCTTTTAGTTTTTCACATGTTTAGTTTGTTTAGTTTTTGTCTTGTTTAGTTTGTATAGTTTCATGTTTAGGGTGTATAGTCATGTTTTATCCTTGCTTTCAATAAATGGTTGAGCCACGAGACTTACATGCAAGCTTCTGTTGTGCACATTTCATGCCCTTATGCAAACTCGTATTTCCTTAGCCTTGTGCCTGTTTTGGGACCTAGAGTTCGACTTTTTTCCACATAGCTTGGGGGAGTTGGGGTTTGCTTGGTTTGTGGCTTGGTTGTCTACCTTTAGAGGCGCATTTCGACTAGCCGTAAGGATTGAGCCTTCTTGGACTCCTTGCGAGTTCCATTCATTGTGAGTGCTAGTTAGGGGATCTAAGTATTGTGTCGGTTCTTCTCCAGTATAGTCGACTTTTCTTGAGACCAGGGATGATAACACGTTCGCTAGAATTGAGCTACATAGCCAAATAACCTACCTTGAACGAAATTGACTTTAGGATAAGCCAAGTTTTTGCCTTTCCTTTTCTTTTGTAGCCGCATTATTTAGCCTCCACATGAGCCAAATATTTCCTCTTCTTACCTAGAGGATAGCTTAAGTGATGGTGGGGTTTGTTGTGTGCTACATCGATGAGTAGGTTTTTGGTTATGATATTATGGTTGTTGGTTTTCATGACTCTTCCATCTCGTGTCAAGCTCTTATTATTTCTCCCATTTCCTCTAGGGCTTTCATTATTATTATTATTCATACATACTCTATGTTTGAGGAGACCTTTCTCTTGTTTTTCATTGAGATTTTATACACATACATATTCATGTGAGTGAGAAGGTCGATGTTTAATTGGGAGATGAGCTTGGAGACACTTGTGCTTATGAGATTTCATGTTTTTGGTGTTATATGATGGAGATCATTGTGCTTTGATGAGTTTATTGGGTTAATGATAGTTGTTGGATATAGTTTTCATTGGTTTGTCATGAGATGTTTGTGGGTGTTTTGTTTAGGGCCACTTGCTATCCTCTACTTAGCTCCACATTCCCAAATGTATCCCACCTTAACCCTAAGCCAGCATTACAACCCATGTGCTAACCTGTTCGACTTGGTCCGATTAGTTTGTTCTGTGCTGGAGTTAGATATGACACAATCCCCATGATTCTCGCCTATTAGGTGTTTGATTCCCGACTCATCTTTAGTCGGAAGATTATGAGCGAAACACGATCCTAAATCAAACACATGAGCGTAATTGCATATTTCTCACATCTTTTGAGAAATTACCCGGGGAGTGTAGACTTGTGACCTCTTTAGGTAGTGGGTGGCATAGCCTGTGTTGTTGCTTGCCCTAGTGATCTCAAGCTTGTGGAATTTGTCGTTCTCTTCGGTATTGCGCTCTATTGAGACCATTGTACTTACACACCTATGGCTAGGGAAGAGTTTTGCCCATGCACATGCTTGTATTGTTTTGTTCTCCGCTCACCATGTTTGATTGCTTTGGATTTGTGGGTCTCCTTCTGAAAACCCTTACGAGACCTTACTCGTCCTCTTTGGGAGACCTTGAGGTTTAAAGGGCTTGTCGTACGTGCTAAGTGCGACCGTGATTCCTACGACAGTGAGTATTAGGTTTTATTGCTTTCATAGTTTAGTTTTGTTTTGCCTTTGTTGTTAGTTTGTTTGTGGGGTGCCCATGTGCTTTCACGTTGTTCCTATCTAGTTTCTTTGTTAGAGGCTAGCAAAGCCAAAGGCTAAGCTTGGGGGTGTTGATGTGCTCGATTTAGAGCACATTTATAGCCTCACTTTGGTGTCTTATCTCGGTGTTTTTATATTGTTTTATGCTCTATACACTCGATTTTACCTTGATCTTGTCTACATGGTGTTTAGAGATCATTTCAGGTGTTTTCGGGAGATTTCGAGGTGATTCGGGTTGAGTTCGAGGCTTAGACATCAAAGTCGAAGATAATGCACGCGTTCCGAGGTGCTCACATGTGTTTCGGGCCATCCCCGAAGATATCACGATGATCGGAGCTCGTTTCGAGGTGATTCGGGTTAGTTTGAAGCTTAGACGTCAAGGCCGAAGAAGTGGCACGCGTTTCGAGGCTCCCACAAGTGTTTCGGGTCATCCCCGAAGTTGTCGCGAAGACCGAGAATCGTTTGAAGCTTGTTTAGACATGCAAAGAGGCCAAAAGCCCTACATTCGGTCGAATTAGGGCTTGGTTCGGTCGATTTGGACTCCAACAGCCCAAGACTAATGCTCAAGGCCACTGGAAATAGCGAATTGCACCTTCATTCGCTCGAACGGGACCAATTCGGTCGAATCCCTTGTCAGCTTCGGTCGAATGAACCCCAAAGCTTACTTTGCAAAGTCTCCTGGAAATACCGAATTTGGGACACATTCGGTCGAATGCACCCAATTCGGTCGAATCCTCACTGCCATTCGGGCGAATCTAGCCTAAATCAGCGCAGCACTTTTTCGATTAATCTTAAAACACGTGGATCTTTTAGGGCTTTTAGGGCTAGGTTTTTTGGGGCTATAAATACCCATTTTTCCCATTGTAAACCCCATGCCTTGATGGATAGAAACACTCTCTTCCATTAAGAACATCAATTTATTGCTTTTCTTCAATTCCAAACCCTAGAATTAGATTTTTTATGCTTTCATTTACATTTCAAGCATTGTTATTTCAATTCCTTTCATTCTAGCACTTTGGTTTATGTAAGTTTATCTTCCCATTACTCTTTATTGCTTTCATTTACCTTGTTTATGGTTCATTCATGTCATTTAATGCTTTTCTCCTTTCATGCTTCATTTAATGCTTTGAATCTTGTTCTATTGCTTTCAAAACTTGTTCTTGCTTTGGTTATTGATTTCTAGAATAGTGGGTAGTTAGATTTCTTGCTTTGTCTTTCATTATAGTTAGTTTATTTGTTGCCCTAATGTTTACATACATGTTTTCTCTTTTGTTCTTTGTTGTTTTCATTCCAAACATGCTAGAGTAGATTTCTTAGGGGTTTTGGTTTGGTGAAACCCAAGGTTTTGTGAATGTTGTTCATATTCTAGATTAGGGTTGAGGTTGTTTTGGTTTGAATGATTGATATTCGATACATATCTTGTCCTGCCACTCCCTTGTGAGACATAGGGCGATTATGGGTCGTTCGTATTGACTATATGTCATCAACTTCCCCATGTCATCTTGAGTGTCTCTATTGAGCCATGCTCAATCTCCCTTGACTTAGCTTTGTGTGAAAAACATAGCATCGACCTAGGGTGAATCATCACCAACCCCGTTTGTCTCTTATTGCTCTCTTATTCTTGTTTATTTGCTTTCATTAGTTTAGTTCACAAACACCCAATATCATACACACACCATTTCCATTCATCTACACTTAGCACATCATCTTTCTTACCCTTGTTCCTTGTGGTTCGATCCCCAAACTTACCTCTATACACGTTATAGTTGTAACTAGGGTGTTTATAAATGTGTTTGATTAACTTAGGTTTTTAGCGTATAACGACGCGTTAAAAATCGGTTATCAGGGAGTCCGCGACACATAAAAAAAAGGAAACAAAGAAGAAAAAATAATAAAAATAATAATAAAAAACAAAAAAAATAAAAAAAATGTTGCAGTCAAGTCGAAAAGTCGGACTCCTATTATGCCAAACAAAATCCAAAAATATTCTAAGTCATGAAAATTCCGTGACATTAGAGTTTTAATGCAATCTAAGCCGAAACGTACCATTATATGCAACAGCCGCGTGAAGGATAGACAGTGGCAAGACTGTCTCAGTTGGTGAGAGTTACCCGTGGTGCGCAGCATGCCGCGGTATCGAATCCTTATAACTTCATTTTGCTATATGAAACAAGCTCCTCAAATTCACAAGTATGGAAGGGTTGAACAGTGTAATATTAATATCCGCAGAATTGAGTAACACAAAGACGTGATAGTTCAACTGGTGTAAACTCCACTGCAGAGTTTCCCTTGTCGCGGGATCGAATCTGTATGGGTTCATTTTGCTTCGCATGCTATTGTTTAATATTGTTCGGTCATATCTAGCTTGAAAATGTCATAACTTTTTCGTTACAACTCCGGATTCGACATATAAATAGTCGATTCAAAGCTTACGAGCCCAATTTTCATATTCCATTAGAAGATCCCCTGAATTTTGGGTATGTTTATCTCCATTATCCTTTAATGAAATGGGTCATCCGTATTGTTTATAACAAGCCGCGTCATCGGAGGATCGAACTCCCAATTGAGGGGCTCAATTAACTCTATCTCTCTACACTACATGCCGCGGCATGACATGTGCAACATATGAGGCTTATAAAATCTGACTTCCGCATAAAGAAAGATGTTTCAAGTCATTTGAACGCCACTCTCACATCATCCTTCATGCGTGGGGCTAACTTTTGTGGTAACATTCTAATTTATTTATTTAATGTCATTTATTTCAATTCACCTGAGCACCTTCCCCTATCGTTGACCACCCTTGACTTCAGTCAAGGTCAGTTTCCATCTGATTCTCCAACTGTCACATACCACTTCCTAGTAACTTCCATGTAACTTACCACCACTATCCCACTCTTCCCAATAATAACTGTTCCTCAGAATCTAAGTAAAAAACCTCTAACTCATTCAGCAATCCAACCAACCACAAGACACCCATACTCTGTCAAAATAAACACTCACAAACACCTATTGTGATCTCCCATAAATAACTCCCTCCGTAGTATTATAAAAGGGGGTTACATACATCATTTTAAAGGGGTAAGTCTTGATATTCTCACAATACTCCATAAAAATACACCGCCCTTCCCACGATCGATATTTAGTTTTCATTAATTATCATATATCCATTACTTTCGGTTTCCAGATCTGACTTGACCGTCGGAGGGGTTTTCCGGGAAACCACCCCCGGGCAAACTAACATTGTATTGTAGGATTTGAGGTCTCATCATCGGAAGGATCAAGCATATTGACAATCGTCTCCGATTACACCAGTCTCCAGGTATTTTTAAGTGTTTTTTGCACTTCCTCGTTTCATTACCGAAACAACAATGATATGATGCTGGGTAATATAAAAAAAATAAAAGAAAAAAATACTATAATAAAAATAAGTAAATAAAATAAATAACAAAATTATCATTAAAATATATATTTCACCTTGCAAGTGTTCTTACGCCATTAGCATATAAATATCCAATCTGAAATTAAAATTAACTGAAATAAACTAAGTAGTAAAATTGGAAGAGAAAATTTTATGTGTCCAAATCTTCTATTGCTTCTATAATATCCCGTTAATTTTCGATTAAATTTTTTTCGGTTGTTATACGAGTATGTTATATAATAATATTTAATGACTTGTGAGCATTTAATATTTAAAAATATTAACGGGTTGCTCCTTAGTTTCTATTATGATAAAATTTATATGATAATAATAATAATAATAATAATAATTTCTTCAAAAAAAAAAAATAATAATAATAATAATAATAATATAAAATTTACCTTGCCAAAAAAATAACAATAATAATAATAATAATATTAATAATAATAATAATAATAATAATAATAATAAGCCACCTCTCTAACTTCTCTCTACACCCCCTCTCTGCTGGGCGACTTAGATCTGCCCCGCCATGGCAGGCAGGAGGCGGGGCCGACCACCGAGAAGGATGGAGACACCGGTGTGCTAGTGGACCTCCGTCGTCCCTGCGGTGTTTTATGCCTACCAATTTGGTACCAAAACAGCGTGTCTTCGATTGGATCCAAAATTTCGATAAACCCTAAAATGTCGATTTAAGCTTTTGTTAGAGGTTGTAGTTTCAGTTTGTTTGAGATTAATCCCTATATGAGAGTTCGAATCTCTAAATCCCTAATTGGAGATTTCGATTAGCGTTTAAGTAAACCCTAATTGAATTAGGGGATGAAGTTACTGCTGAAGGGTTGATTTTCGAACCTAAATCCACAACGCGTCGTTCCAAGTAAGGTACTTGTCAATGGATTGCTTGTTTATTTTCGAATTCCATGAGTAATCTTGAATCGAAACCCCCAACTGGCGTTGGGTGGTGTTCGATTGTGTTGTTTGAGGCTAGCTTCCCTGTTTTGGGGTTGTTTAGCTATCATATGAACTGCCTTAGCAGTTGTGTCTCTTGAGGGTAGCAATTATGGTTGCTATTCCTTCTTCGATTTTTCTTCTTAGAGTCGTTAGCGGCGTCATGCTTTCATGTTTGCCCTAGTTTACTGTGTGTTTTTGTTTTGTTTCACTTTTTTTTTGATATATTATTCCACGTGGCAGGTGCGTATCTCTATCTTTATCATCTTGGAGTTGGGGGACTCCTTTTGGCCGTGCTCTCCTTCACGGGTATGAGTTCCCGCCGTCATTCCCTCCCCAGACCCTGCTCATAGTTTGCTATGAGCGGGATATACTGGGTAGGATGATGATGATGATGATGATGATGATGATGATGAATACTCTTGTTGGGTTCAACTCTAGGTGCCGCTGAAGCCTGTTGATTGCGTTAGCGAACTATGAGGGTTACTGTACTACGGTGTCTACACCAGCTTTCCTGTTTTAGCTTTATTGGTACCGTGTATGAGTTCCCTCATGGTGCCATGTATTGGTGCTGTTTTGGTTGCCTCATGATGCCGGGTATTGGTATTGTTTGGTGTCGTGTCCAGCTTTTCCCCGAGCCTTTGATGGTAATACTCACATTATTGGTTCTTGGGGGAGTGGCTCACTGATTGGGGTGAACCAAAAGGTTGCTGTTATGTGGGTCATTGATTGGGGTACCTGGAAGAATCAATGATGCCCGTGACTTTGACTGGTGAATGGTTAGTTCCAATAGCTTTAGTTGATGCTAGCCTTTGTATATGAAGACGCTACCTAAAATTTTGGTATAATTCTTGTTGATGCATTGATGTATGCTGCTGTTAGGGATGGTCATGGGGCGGGTCTGGAGCGGGTCCTACCAGACCCGGACCCGGACCCTTTTAATTTTTTGAGATTTAGACCCGGATTCAGACCCTAAGGGTCCAAAATTTTCAGACCCAGACCCAGACCCTCCGAATCTGATGGGTCTAGGGTCCTTAATGGGTCCTTAGTGGGTCTAAAGAAAATCTCTTTGATTTGTCAAATTTGAAATATTTGTAAGTCGTTATATTTTTCGTATATTTGTAAGAGTTATTATCGTATTTTACAAATATTTAATATTAATCTAACATCTAAACTTGCATAACGTCACCCATATACGCTTAAATTCTATTATAAACACTAGTTCGAGTCCATGAAATAAGGGTAATTGGATTAGCACTTAGCAAGTAGCATAATTATTTATATATATTATGATTATATGAAAAAAATAAGTGTTGCGGCCAAAATTCATACGTAGAAGACAAATAAAAATGGACAATGTAATATTTATAAGGGTTCAAGGGGCGGGTCTAGGGTCCGAATATTGGACCCGGACCCGGATCCGCCAATTATTTTTTAGATCCAGTTTCGACCCGGATCTGAAGGGTCTCAAAAAATAAGACCCAGACCCTTAAAAAAGGGGCGGGTCTGGGGCGGGTCCAACAGGTTTCTAGACCCGTGACCATCCCTAGTTGCTGTTGGGGAAGTGGTAGACTCTGCTTGCTTACCCCCAATGTCTGGGAGGCGTTTTGGAGTTTGTATGGCTGAACCCAAGTCTATAGTCTGCTTCGAAGGACCTGTTCAAAGCCTCTAGCTACTGAAATGTATGGGTCTTGTAAACCCCTATGATTGATGTATTGATGGGAGCTGCTTGTTTAGTGTAGACAACTGTACTGCTATTGTTTTGTTCTGTCATTACAGTTAATGCTTGCTGCAATGAGCAATGGGCTATGGTATCCTGCATTGAGCTGGTAATAGCGCTCTCATGTCATAGTGTAACATCCCGTAGTTTAACTCGTATCGTTTTAAGAGAGAAAAAGACTTTTTGAAGAACCAAATACAGTTCGAGTCAAACTAGGGCGTTAAACGGGTAGTTAAAACGAATTCAAGCGAAACAAAACCTGCGGACCGATATCTAATAGTGCTATTATAACCCATTAGACATAAAGACTAAGCAGCGGATAAGTTTGAAAAGGTAGTTCTAATTATTACAACTCGAGAGCGTTCACGCGTCATAAAACCAAACATTTAAAAAGTACGAAAACTTAAGTTCATAATAAATTCTGGACTTTGACAATTTATTTCTCTCATAGTAATCCTCACTCCCCATACCTGCAATTAACTTTATCCAAGAAGGAAACGACATCATCGCAGGATCGTTAAGACCAATAAGTACACGTCAGCAAGAAGTCATAATTCAATTAATTCGAGTACGACAAATTTAAAGATATTAACTTTAATAATTTCTTGTTTCAGTTAGTCAGCCATACTGTTGTATCCTTTTTCAGCCATTCTGCTGTATCTATTTCAGCCATACTGCTGGTATCACTTCAAACTCCATAGGCGAGACAATACATTAGGGGAAGCTAACCCCTAAGCAAGTCTCTACCATAGACACACGTCCTACTTCGGTGTCTATGGTTAAGTATGCATACCCCCGCGGTGGCTCATAGGCTCCAAAGGCCGCGAGTAATTCATTCCACCAATTGACGTCATACTACATCCACTTTCAAGTTAGTGAGGTCATACTACCTCTGCTTATTAAAATGTTATAATGAAATAACTTATTCGGAAATGTATCAATATTCATACTACATGCCCATACTTTACCTTTGTTACCATTATCATATGGTACGTAACATATACTATAATTCTATGCTGCGTGTACGTACCTTAAACAAGATAACCAATTCTCAAACATCTTAATCAATTCCCCGTCACGAATCGACTTCCTACAAGGTTCAATTGTATTCGGGAAATAAGCACACATACACACTTTCCTCAAATCAAACCATAACACATACATATAACTACTACCACACTTATAATACCACAAACATCATGAACATCTATCACATACTATAACGTGGTAAACGCACAAACTAGGACAGCATACATAATCTGTCCAGAAACGCGACTTAACACTGTCAAACTGAAAATCCAACTTCATCGTTGCGTCCGGAAGGTATCAAAACCCCCGGGTACCAATTTTCATAATTTATAACATATTATAAGTATTTTTAACTTAATTTCAAAGCCAAAAATGCTCCAAAAACACCCTTTTTCACCATTTTCAAAACCTACGGGATTTTGTCAATTTTATTAAAAATACATACAAATTCCAAAGTTCACATTTCCTATTAAATTCATACCATCAAAAATCATACACTCATGCCCACATATTAAAAATCATTTTCATAATTCCAAAATAATTCATTTCTTACCAATACAATTTTTCCTAAACAAATCATTCATCAACACATTAGAATTTACATACCTCACAAAAATAATTCCTCATACTACAACACAAATTTCTCCATGAACAACCCTAATTTACATATGTGTTGCTATTATTATTTTTATATATTCACCCATCATCTTAATTTAACATACTCATATAAAAAAAAATCATACAACAAAACATCTTACACTAAAATTTGACAAGGCATATATAAAATTCATACCATCACTTTAAATCATGAAAGAAATGTCCATGTATCAAAAATTCACAAATCACATCATTTAATTTAAACTTAATATAAAAATAAATGGAGATTTATACTTACAATTACATGAAAAACACCAAAAATCAAGGTTACAAGAAGGTACTAGGCGTGTGGCTTGCTAGAGTTTTGTGAGAATTTTCTTGAGGTTTCTAGGAACTTTAAAGAGTTTTCTTAAAAAATTTAGGAAGAAAGGAAAGCAAAAATAAAAAGATGATTAAGGAATTAAAATAGTATAATTAGAAGGAATTATTGTCATGATCTTTCAATTACTCAAATGGGGGTTACAAACCACACCAAAAGACCCCATTATTTTTTTTAATGGGTTAAGAAAAAAGATGGGTTAAGCATTGCCTCTTTCCATCCTATTAATGAGTTAAGGGAAAAGTTTGGGCCCAAAATAATTTTAATAGTCAAAAGGATTGAAATCTCATGGTTAAGCCCAAAATAAATAATTAAAAATATTATTTATATAAAGTAATATTACTAGTAAATAATTAAACATATCGGGAAAATATCGGGGTGTTACACATAGATTATGGGAGACTTGGTTATGGTCCTGCTGTTGTTTTGGCATCATCATGTATTATGTCTTTATGCAGCTTGGTTTTGGGATAATGGTTGCTTTGGTGGTCTCTTGTGCTGCTACTGCCACGACCAAGGAAGAACAATCGAAGTCATGCAACTGGTCAAAGCTGCTGGTCTATGGCAGATAGGAAAATGGTCCACGAATCGTGATTCTGAACATTGAAAGTTCAATCTTTGTTTTTGCACATATTTTGTAATGAGACTCACTTATAAATGTTTTGTGAACTAGATTCATTGTCTAGGCTAGGAGATACTTTCTCTTTTTTTGGAGGCGTCATTCCCGACATCGCGAATGACAAGGGGCCTGTTCCTTGGAGCTGTGTCTGGTTTGACCTCTCAGTCTGTTGAACCTTTGTAAGCTTCGACTATTTTTCTGGCATTTTATCAAATTTACTTTGCCAAAAAAAAAATAATAATAATAATATTAATAATAATAATGATAATAGTATCTTGTCGATCTTTTTTATGGCACGATGATTTTACCAAATGTTCTGGAGGTAACGTTAGTTGGTCTAAGGTCTGCTAACCGAAGAGTAGTGACCTAAGGATCCGAAACCTTGATGTATGGAATTTTGTGTCTGTGGGCAAGCTTGCCTGACATTTTAGTTCAATGCAGGAGTTCTTATGGATCAAATGGATGCACCAAGTTTACACGAAAGGTGCTGATTGGATGCTCTTCAACCCTTCCATAACGATGTGGGTAGTTAGGCTCTGAAGAGGCTCTGATCTGTAAAGCTTCAATTAAGTGAGTGGATGTGCAGACAGAACCAGAGATAAATTGGTTTAAATGGGTGTACGTTTACCCAATGTGCAATGCTGCACCCGAGTCTATTGATCAATGATCATATATTTGTTCAATGTACTTTCAGAGTATATTGTTTGCAGTTTATGGAGCAGTGACTAGCTATTCGAATCTCTCATGGTCTACACAGACTTGCTTTCAAGAAATGACATGGTTCTAGATTCCGTAGATCCCTGATCCTCACCAGTATTTGCAGCCTTACCTATATGGTTTGACAAACCCAGAATAAAACTATTTGAATAATGAGTATGGATACTGTTGTTGTTGTTACTAAAAAGACCCTCTAGGAAGTGTGGTGTCAAACTTTAAATTGTGAGTGATTACTTTAAATTTATAATTAATCACTTTAGAACTATTACCCTTGGAATTTTAAGTTCCTAGGAAATGGTATTATTTTAATTTGTTTCGTTGCCAAAAAATCTTAAATTCCTAGGAATTATAAAATCCAATGGAAGTTAATTTCTATAAGACATAGGAATTAAATTACCATATACCCCTTAGTCATTAACAATTCCTATGAATTACTTCTAAGGAAATGAAAATATACAAACAATATTAAGTAACTAGTATAGAAACCCGTGCAAACACGGAGCTTTTTAGTATAAATTAATATAATAAATATATTTTTAGTATAAAGTTAATAAGTGTATTTTGGAAAACAGAATTTTATATTGCAGATTTCATGGTGCAGCATATTAATTCAATTTGAACTCATATAATCACGCTTAATATTTTCTCAGACTAATCATTTTCTTCCAATAATCACGCTTAATATTTTCTCAGACCAATCATTTTCTTCCAATAATCACGCTTAATATTGTCCAACATTTAAGGAAATTATAAATTAGTGTAAGATCTTATTTTAAATTTGCCTCATAATATGTTCTAATTTGGGTAAATGTTTGTTTTTTTTGAAATCAGAATAAAATAAATGTTGTTTTCATGGGGTAGTATTTAAAATACTAAGAAATTAAGTACAATTATTTCCTTAAATCTTGCACCATTCAAAATAATATTATGATATATTCAAGGTCAGTATTTAATTCAATTAGGAAATAGTGCTTAATTTAGATCAAGAATATTAAAATGCTGAGATCATTGGGTTGTTAATGTATATTAAAATAATTAATTTTAAGTGAATGAGTGTATTTTGGGAAACAGAATTTTAAATTGTTGATTTTATGGTGCAGAATAATAATTCAATTTGAAATCAGATAATCACGCTTAATATTTTCTCAGACCAATCATTTTCTTCCAAGTGTCAGGATTAATCCTATGATGACACGTGGAATTTCACTCTCTTTTTAGTAGAGTGTATGATTCCTAGGAAATTGACAAAGAAAGTAAATTTCAATGAATTACAACTTTCCATATGAATTAAATTTCTACGTCAACCAAACCACTCCTAAATGTTCATTCAATCACTCCAATAAAAACTGTCTCACCATAACTATATCATTTGAATTTTTTTTTTAAATTTTCGATACACAATTATTTATTCAGGAACTCTCTTGAGAGACCGTCTATAGTATAGACGTCTCTCAAGAGTCCAGCCCATATCTCCTTTTAATTTACAAAACTACCAATTAGTTTTTTTTATTTATAAATTGGGCCAGACCCGAAACTTAAGACGTCTATCGTATAGACCGTCTCTTATGAAATTTTGTGTTATTTTATTTTGATTGCCTACATTTCCCTTTTTTTCGCATGGGCTAAATAACTATGGAAAACTTGGCCCATCATACTTATTCTCGTCTTCAGTCTATTTAACTCAATCAAAAACCTTTTTCTCTCTCATTCTCTAAATTTCGACATTAGAATACGGACAGGCAAAAACCCTTTTTCTCTCTCTCACTCTCTAAATTTCGACATTAGAGTACAGACAGGCAAAAACCCTTTTTCTCTCTCTCACTCTCTAAATTTCTTATTCTATTGTTTTGTCTTTTAATTTGATTATAATCGGTTAGGGTTAATTGAAACCAATTTCTTTGGGATAACTCGATCAAATCTTCATCTCGTTTTCGACATTAGAGGTAAAAACCCTTTTTCTCTCTCTCACTCTAAATTTCTTATTCTATTGTTTTGTCTTTTAATTTGATTATAATCGGTTAGGGTTAATTGAAACCAATTTCTTTGGGATAAATCGATCAAATCTTCATCTCGTTTTCGACATTAGAGGTAAAAACCCTTTTTTCTCTCTCACTCTTTAAATTTCTTATTCTATTGTTTTGTCTTTTAATTTGATTATAATCGGTTAGGGTTAATTGAAACCAATTTCTTTGGGATAAATCGATCAAATCTTCATCTCGTTTTCGACATTAGAGGTAAAAACCCTTTTTCTCTCTCTCACTCTTTAAATTTCTTATTCTATTGTTTTGTCTTTTAATTTGATTATAATCGGTTAATTGAAACCAATTTCTTTGGGATAACTCAATCAATTCTTCATCTCTATGCCAATTGCCAGCCGTTTTTGACATAATCTCTCTCTAAATTTCTTATTCTATGGTTTTGTCTTTAGTTTGATTCTAATCGGTTAATTGAAACCAATTTCTTTTAAAAACAACAAAATCAGTTAAGATTGTTTTTTTTTCAATGTTTTATAATCTGATTGAAGATGCCCTCTGTATAACCTAAACATTGAAACTTTTGAAGATATTTTTGAAGAAGTACTCTTTGCCTTTTTGATCCAGAAAATCATATATAAGTTCACTTTTATCTTTTTGTTTTTTGGTTGCTAAAAAATAAAAATTGTTTATCATTGTTAATACTCAAAAACAAATAAAAATTGTTTATCATTGTTTTATGCTAATGAAGTGTGTTTGGTTACTGTGTTTTTGATAGTCATATGAGTTATGTTAATCTATAGAAATTTAAGAATAAGAGATTTAATTAATACTCAAAAGTTTGAAAACATCTAATTCAAATATGAGATTTAATTAATACACAATGATGAAAAAAAGCATGATTTTGGTTAGGTAAGATGATTTATTTGTGGGCAATTGTAATAATTGTAATATAGCAAGAAACTTATTTATGGACAATTGTAATAATTGTAGCTAGTCAACCAAGAATACTTCTCTAAATACTAATTCGTGTAGTAATTGTAATATGACAATAAACATATTTGAAGGCAATTGTAATAATTGTGATAAATGCGCTGAATAATTTTTTAGAGAAGTGCTTTCGGCGGGAAACGAATCATTGTAATAGTGACATGTGTCACATTAACATATTGTTTTATTGTAGTTTATGATTGTTTATATTATAGTTTATATTGAGTACAATTTTTTGTTTGATTGTTGTGTTATGCCGTTTGATGTTTAGTTTTAATGCTTGCAGATGACTGTTGACAATAATTCCCCAGTATATTCATCGAGTAGCGATGATTTTGCGGCGCTGCTTGAGGCCGAGTTAGATTCCGGGTCTTCTTCATATCAAGATTCAAGGGACGATGAAGAAAATGTTGCTGCTGAAGCAAATGCAAGGTAATAACGTAACATATACTTTTTTGTAAGCTCTGCGTCTGTGTTTTTAATGGTTGATTTAGTTTTTTGGCTGTAATGGTTTTGCTATCCTAAAATAGACGGATGAAATATGACTTGTAAAATAAATTTGTGGCATTAACTGTTGAAAATCTTTGAATTTACTTTTTCTATCACATAGCAGTAATGTCTATTTAGTTTGGTCTAAATGGTATGTATTATTTTTTTAGGAAGAAAAGACGAACGACATTGGAGATGGACAATGATCTGCAGTTTGATTATTCAAATTCCAATGGACTTGATGCTTCCACTTTAGGTTTGCTTTTCATGTCTCATTACTTTGGCTTCAACTTTCTACATATGTAATTGTTGTGCTGACAGCGATAGCAATTACCCAAAAAACAATAAAGAAACAATAAAAGATCCAAAAACAACGATAAAGAACACACGAGAATTTAACTTGGTTCACTGTCAACGCGATAGCTATGTCCACAAGGACCGAGAACTTTAATTTCACTATTAAACAGGAAGATTACAAGATGAATCTTTGAAAAGTCTCTTATGGTGGCTCACTTAATTAGAGATAGGTTTATATAGTAAGTCTCTCATGAAAAGAATAAGGTTACATAATACACGAAGAACCGTTTAGAAATCAAGAAAACTGTCGACACGCACTAAAAGGAGTTGGAGTTTCCCATAGTCCAAGAAACGTGACTCGACGTTCTCTTTTGGAAAACACACTTGTCAGCTTTCCCAAATCACCAGGAAAGCCAACTCGGCGTTTGGCTCTGGAAAATGCCTTCAATCCCCGCATACACTGATTTGTCTTGAGCTCTACCCCCACAAACGTCGATTAAGCGTTTTCTCTCTAAAACGCGCCCATTTTTGGTTCATCTTCTTATACCTTAGACTCGGTTCAAGTTACCAAAGCCAACAATCTCCACCTTGATGAGAACTCGTATTCGGCAAAGAACCTATCAAACTCCATGTGAAAAAGCACATATTCGGCCTCTGCCGGTGCAAAGCTCATGCATAAACCAAGCATCCCAAAAACTCTCTAACCTAGACTCATCACATACTTGTCACCAAGTAAACCACTCATAATGCTCCACCTAAATCACGAGTTCATGAGGCAAGCTCCACCTTGAGACCAACCCACCTTTTGAAGCTTTCCCATCATCACCCCAAAGGGCTTACATAACATAATAGTCAATTTTAAGAAGTCTACGCAATGTTTAAACTTAGAGGAACATGCTTGGTGAAGAACTTAGTTAGTGAAGTCCCAATCTTTTTCACCTTAACCTTCTTGTCAGTACGCAGAAAATGATACCTGACTTCAATGTGTTTCGTTCGATTATGATGTACTTGGTCCTTTGCTAAGCAAATAGTATCAAAGTACCACAACATACCATTGCAACCTTTTGAGGAATACCCAGTGCACCCACAAGACCTTTGAACAATATACTTGCAGTAGACAACACCACTGAAGCCTGTAATGTAGACACTTATAACTCATTGCAAAACCGCCTAAAGTAGATTCATAACTAGTCACAGACCTCTTGGTACATACATCAGCTGCATAATCCAAATTAGAATATTAGGTAACCAAGCACTTGTGCGCCTCGAGCTCAGGCTCAGCTGAAAACACCTCGGTTGGGTGAGGCAAAGCTAACTACAAAAGGCGTGTGCCTTGGGCGCCTCGAGGCGCTTCACGCCTCGTGCGCCGATGCACCTCCTTGTTGGGTTGGATAATTAACTTATCCTTGTTTGTTCGAAAAAGAACATAACTTTGTGAATTCTTCGTATTCTCATTGTAATAGTTTTGTGCTAAAGTGGTGTTTGACGCAAGAATAATAAATGTTTTCATGTATGTTGATACTAAAATATGAATATCATGCTATTAGAAGTATTATATATGAATTAAACTTGAATTTTAAGCTTTAGTGAAAAAGTGTGCCTAGGTCCTTTTGGGCCTAGGCTCTAAGGGCCTTTAGCGGCTCGGTGCGCCTCGTGTTTTTTAAGTAGTGAAATTTCCTCTTCACTCCTTGGCAGTTCTCTTTACCTGGTCAAGCCATAAACTTTGCTAACCACACTAACATGTGTAATATCCGGTTTCGTACACACCATGACATACATCAAATAGCCAACAACGTTGTATAAGGAAATCTAGACATATAAGAAAGTTGACTCGATGTTTGGCTCTGGAAAATGCCTTCAATCCAGCAGCTAATGCAGACTCGTCTTGAGCTCTTCCCCCACAAACGCCGACTCAACGTTTGCGTACTGGAACACCGTTGTCTTTGTTTCTTCTTCTTGTGCCTTAGACTCAGTTCGAGTCACCAAAACACCAACAATAATATTTGTAAGGCCACATGTTTTGTTTTCAAGGCCTTCCGACTTCAACTTTTTTACTTTGATAAAACAATAGAAATGTCTTCATGTCAATTAGTACTTTTATATTGATTGTTAAATGCAATTTTATGGTTTTATGGGTGTTCTTCAACACTTGTTATTTGAGGGTTTGTTTGTATTAATACTCAATTTTCTTCAGACAAACCTATAAAGGAGTCATGTACACATCCTGGTTCCTTGAAAGATATGTGTATTGGCTGCGGAAAGCGAGTGGACGATAGAGCTACAATTGGAGCTGGTGTTGCATTTAAATACATCCATGAGGTACACCTATTTTAACCAAGTCAGTTGATGAACCTATTGCACAAAACACGTTTCTTCACTTTTACCCCTTTTAGAAAATAAATAAATAGGAATAAACTACAATGCTATACAAAAAGAGGGCCTAGGCCTTTTTATTTATAAATGTTCATGCTTCACTGGTTTATATGGTTTAAAACGTATTATTAGATATATGGTGTAGATAATCGCCTATTATGCATTATTTTGTGTGCTTTGTGATTTCCTTCTAGTGATTGATTGCATATATTTGAATGCTTTATTTCTATGTTTATGTTTGTTGCATGTATCATTGTTGAAATAAATGTATTCTTTTAACTGTTAGCATTACTATTGGAGAAATGTTTTATGAATCTATCCACCCCCTAAAAAAAAGGTTTGTAGTAATTTGATGTCGCCAAAAATTGCAATTACAGGACTTGAGGCTGAATATTGATGAGATCTCTCGGTTACGCGATGCTAATGTGAGGACTTTGCTACGCCATAAGAAACTCTATTTAGTCCTGGATTTGGATCATACATTGCTTAACTCAACTCGACTGGATGATTTGAGTTCAAAAGAAGAATATTTAATGAGTCAGACGGACTCTTTTAGAGGTAAATCCATGTATTTTATTTTTATATTGTATTGTAAGTACATAGACTAATACTAATTTGGAAATGTTTGGTAGTGGCCTCCTTTTTTTTTATCACTAATGGGACTTTGCTTTTAGTAGTAATTGATTCCTCAACAAGTTTCCATGTAATTTATTTAGTGCTAAGCTCAATTTTTTAGTACTATGTGTTGTAAATATGCCCCCTCCTATTTATAATTGTCGTGGATGATGTTAGCAAATTTGTGGACTTTTTAAGCCTTATTGGACTTTTGCAATGCTTTTCAATAATAGACTAGCTTATATATATAAACATAACATGAAGTTAGATGAATTTGATAAAACTTTTTTGAACTATTCACATACTTCCTCCCTCTTTTTACTTGCATCCAAACACATTTTTATGCAGTTCAATGCGTTTGTCGGATTGCTTATATCTAGAATTATACTCAACTAAAAATTATTAAAATTTGATATAATGAAAGTATTCGACGAGACGAATAAAACAAGATCCCACATGACAAGGTTTTTTTTCTCGTTTAACAACCACACTATGCAAAACAATATCAAATGATGAATAGTGTAAAAAGTGGAAATGGTGCAACTAAAAAATACGGAGGAAGTATCTTATAGCTTCAGTTGTCCTGCAATCTTAGGCCAATTAGTTTTTGTAATCCTCTGATTATCAAAGTTTTAGAGTAATCATCTTGCTTGCTTTAGAGCCTGTTCAATAAAGTGCTTTTCCATTTTACACTTGAAGGAACTTTTTTTTCTTTTTTCATTTTTTCTCTCTCTCTCTCGCTCCTTTCTTTTTCTTCTTCTGTTTCTTGCTTTCTGCTCATCATTCCCCTGTTGCGAAACATATCCATCATAGTAGCCGTTCAAGTTCTTCCATAGGACTTGTTGGCAAAAGATTTTTTTTTTTGTGTGTGGGGGGCCGAGTATTTTCAGGATGTTTATTATGTCTGGTTTTTGTTATATTTCAACTGATATTTACTTTGTAGTTATTTTGCAAAATGATTTAGGCCTTTTGTTTCTTTGTAGTCCTGGTGTTTTTGTACTGACCGTTTAATCTATTTGTGGCATTGGTTATTGAATGTATCCTGATTCTTGACTTTTCTGAACATTTCTCTGCTTATCAGATTGTTTCATAGTTGTTCCTTTGTACTGTGGTCTTTCTATGTTGCATTTAACTACTACTCTACTATATAGTTGATTTGTCTTGGTTTATGAAGCCAATCCTATATTGCTAGGATTAAGAATTTGTCATTGTTGAAAAAAATGTACCAGGGATTCTTTTATCGAAGCATAAGATAACATCAATTGATAAGAAATTGATTGATTTTTGGGGATGAGCTAAAGTCACTGGTATAATTTTAAGAAAGACTTGTGGCAAACGTTTTTGGTCATAGTACTTTGGGGTAGCATGACTGTGGATCCTAAATTTGTTATACCCGACTGATGGTTTCTGTTTTTGTTTCTTATTGAATGCTTATACGAATAGCCTGTAATGTTTTTAAAGTTAAGACTCTTTATTCTTGAGTCTTGACCCTAAGAACGCTGATATGGGTAGGAAAATATTAAATTTTGAGAGGCCTTAAAAGTTTAAATGAGTGAATTATATTTCCTCCCTTTCCTCTTCCTTAAATAAACTCGATGTTTATCATTAGTTCTAATCCCTGTTGCTCTCCTCCACTTCCTTGTGTGCTCTTTTGATTTCCACCGTTTCTCAAACTATTTTAGCTGTTGAGGTGTTCGTATACTTTTTTCCTCATCTAATGCATGTAAATCGCATCTGGCAGATATTTCAAAGGGAAGTCTATTTCGACTGGATATGATTCGCATGATGACCAAGCTAAGACCATTCGTCCGAAGTTTCCTGCAAGAAGCCAGTAACATGTTTGAAATGTACATTTATACCATGGGAGAGCGTCATTATGCCTTAGAAATGGCGAATCTTCTTGATCCTGGAGGTTTGTATTTTAATTCAAGAATAATTTCCCAAGCTGATTGCACTCAAAGACACCAAAAGGGTCTAGATGTGGTACTGGGTGTAGATGCTGCTGTTTTGATACTTGATGACACAGAAGCCGTAAGTGTGCTCTCTGCTCTTTCTAAAATTCAAAAATTTCGGTTCTCTTATACTCAGCTGAGTTTGGCATAAAATGTTGATAATATATCATTTATTTCCAATAATTATATCATCCTTTTTGGTGTTTAACTCCTTGTGTTTATAAAAGGCTATATGGCCAGTTTTGAATCCCGAACATTTTGCATGTTATCTTAGGTTTGGCAAAAGCACAAAGACAATTTGATATTGATGGAAAGATATCACTACTTCTCTTCTAGTTGTCGGCAGTTTGGTTTGCATTACAAGTCTCTATCTGAGTTGAAAAGGGATGAGAATGAGGCAGATGGATCACTTGCAACAGTCCTTGGAGTTCTTAAGAAGATTCACGGCTTGTTCTTTGATCCTGTTAGTAGAATTCTTTTTATTGGCTATCATAACTTGTTTTTTCTACTTAGATGTGCTTATTGACATGCAATGTTTCGACAGGAGCGTGAAGATGACTTTGCTGCTAGAGACGTAAGACAGGTGAATCTCTGTTATTTCTTGCTATTATGTGATTCTGGTCGTTTTTGTGCTTGCATTGTCACAGCTCTCTTATCTCCTACTATACTAAGATTTCAATGTTTTTAATGTCTATTTGACGAAATTTGTGATTCTTTGCAATATGTTTGTAGGATATATTTTTATTTTGTTAACCTGTGCAGTCTTTTTTTTTACGAAGGTTGACCAACATCTGAATAAATATGTTCTCAAGTTGTGGGGGAGAGAGGAAATGTGAAATTGTGAATCTTGTCATTCTTGGTGTTTCTGGGTTCTCATTATGCAATTTATTTTGTTAATCTGGGTTTTGTCACCCATGTGATCTAGTAGGGCTAAATCGCTAATTCGCTATCACACACATTTGAACTCTGAAAATAAACCAATGTGAATATTATTGTTTTTGTGGTAGGCATGAATTGATTGAAGTACTTTTGTTGTGTTGGCAGTACTAATTAGCGTAAGAGTTCAAAGTAGTGTCACATGATTCGTTAATCTCCTCGGGAATCGAAAAAAAGATTGGGCTATTCTTTGGCAATTTTGAGCGAATCACGAATTCAAAAGAAGTGAAAGCGAATTATGTTACACTGGTTCAAAGTAACTAATAAAGTGAAACAGGGGGAAGAGGGAGGGTGGTTGTACCACATAAGTACCTCTAAAACCTCTTTCGATGCCTTTTTGACATTGTTTTTGGTGGTGAATAGTTGTCTTTCCATCTCTAATATCTCCTTTTGTGACGCCTATTGAACTCTTATGCCTTGATCACATGCATTGTCTAGACTAATGGTGAAGTATTTAATTGTCATGCATGATACATGTTTGTTGAGAGTTTTGATTGCGACGAATGAAATTGGTTTTCCGGTGTCTTTAATCAATGATTTAAGCTATATGAACGTGATGGTGCAGGTGATCAAACAAATACGAAAGGAAATCCTCAAAGATTGCAAGATCGCCTTTAGTCGTGTTTTTCCAATGAAATTCCAAGCCGCTCATCATCACTTGTGGAAGATGGCTGAACAGCTTGGAGCAACGTGCTCAGTTGAAGTCGACTCTTCTGTTACACACGTTGTGTCAACAGACTCAGGAACCGAAAAATCACGTTGGGCAGTTCAAAACGGAAAATTTTTAGTCTATCCCACTTGGCTTGAAGCTTCCAACTATCTATGGATGAGACAACCAGAAGAGCAGTTTCCCGTTCAACAAAGAACAAATTTATCAAAAATTTAGCCATTGTTGTAATTGGAGAAGATGAAGATTAGGATGAGGAAGATGAAGACTATAAAGAGGGCAAAATTGTAATTTCCAAATTTAACGGCAACTTAACGTTTTTTAGCTAATATAGTTACGGCATATAGTTTTGAAACAGTTGGTGCCTACCATGTAGAAACGAAAACAAGATTAGCTATTACAGGCGTTTCCCTTAATCTGGTTCTTACCATGTAGAATATCCCTTTTTCTTTAAAAGCAAATAGAAAGTAGGCAAATATTTGTAACTAGTATAGAATCCCGTGCAATGCACGGTTTTTTTAGCATCGGCATATATGAATATAAATATATTAATTAAAAAAAAAATAAAGCCTAAGATATTATGTACTCGTAAATTACTCAATTTTTACAATATATGTATAAATTAAATTTGTAATATTAAAAATTGTTTAGAATATATGATACGATTTATGCGATATATAAATTTTATAATTTACTCAATTTAGCCATAAATAAATAATAGTCAAAGATAATTTAATGGTAGAGATATTGGTCAAGATTAAATGCAATTTATTAGATTACTTAATTTACTTAATTTAGTTTAATAAATATAGCAATTAATTAATTTGATTATTCCATGTGAGAAATAATCTGTTATCTTTGACTGCATTCATTTAGGCAAATTAAAAATTGTGACATTTAATACAAAAATAATTCAAATACCATAAGTTCAGAAATTATTTATGGTCTAATAAATTATTCCTTAAATTAATTATAATATCCTAATAAATTATTTCTTAAATTAAGCAAACATTAATGTATTGTAGATTGAAACATCAATGCAGATTAGGCAGTATTAATTGAAGAAAGAAATCTGTTAGCTTTTAACCAATAGAAAAATTACAAATGGCACACCTTCTCTTACATTGACATTTGTCATTTCCCAAGAATTAAATTAATTATAATATCCTAATAAATTATTTCTTAAATTAAGCAAGCATTAATGTATTGTAGATTGAAACATCAATGCAGATTAGGCAGTATTAATTGAAGAAAGAAATCTGTTAGCTTTTAACCAATAGAAAAATTACAAATGGCACACCTTCTCTTACATTGACATTTGTCATTTCCCAAGAATTTTATTAGAATGTATGATGTTTAGAATATATGATACGATTTATGCGATATATAAATTTTATAATTTACTCAATTTAGCCATAAATAAATAATAGTCAAAGATAATTTAATTGTAGAGATATTGGTCAAGATTAAATGCAATTTATTTGATTACTTAATTTACTTAATTTAGTTTAATAAATATAGCAATTAATTAATTTGATTATTCCATGTGAGAAATAATCTGTTATCTTTGACTGCATTCATTTAGGCAAATTAAAAATTGTGACATTTAATACAAAAATAATTCAAATACCATAAGTTCAGAAATTATTTATGGTCTAATAAATTATTCCTTAAATTAATTATAATATCCTAATAAATTATTTCTTAAATTAAGCAAGCATTAATGTATTGTAGATTGAAACATCAATGCAGATTAGACAGTATTAATTGAAGAAAGAAATCTGTTAGCTTTTAACCAATAGAAAAATTACAAATGGCACACCTTCTCTTACATTGACATTTGTCATTTCCCAAGAATTTTATTAGAATGTATGATTGCATGTTAGTGTAAGTATGAAGTGAAAGGCAAATTCATGTTACTTTATCCCAATTTTCAAAATATTTCACTTTATCCCTGGCGATTGGTTGTTTGACGAACAACAGGTCACTCTTCGACCTCTTAACTAAAACTTAGTCAAGTGAGATCTTATATTTATTTTTTTAATAAATATATTTTTATGAATAAATATACTTAAATGTTTTTGATAAATTAATATAAATTTTTTTTATAATAAAGCTTAATTTGATCTCATTTTATAGATCTTGAATAACATTACCGTGCTATAATTATTTTCTTAAAAAAGTTTATTGTATAGGTGAAATGACCTATTTATTAAATAAAACTAATTTTTTAAGCCAATAGAATTATATATTAGATAGAATTCACATGAAATGACCCATTTTATAGATCTTGAAAAAACATTATCGTTCTATAATTCATTAGTATTCTTTATTCTTTATAGATATATAGTTAATAACTATTTTATAATTGAATTATTTTTGTATCATAAATAAGGTATAATTAATAGTTTACTCATTTAATTTAAGTAAAATCTAAGTTACCCAAAAAAAAAATTTCTTAAAAAAGTGTATTTAAAACATTGAAGGTTTTAGAATTGACTTTTTTCTTACTGTTAATATTAATGTATGATTAAGAAATATAGTTTATTCAAAACTTAATGTTTTCATATTTAATTACTTAGGGAAAACATGATGTATAAAGGTGAGATCATTAGGCTTCATGGAGTACCTAGGACCATAGTGTCAGACAGATTCTCAAAAATGGCACATTTCGTAGCTTGCACAAAGAGTGATGATGCCCAACATATAGCCAAGCTGTACTTTAGTGAGATCATTAGGCTTCATGGAGTACCTAGGACCATAGTGTCAGATAGAGATAGGAAGTTTTTGAGCTACTTTTGGAAAACCCTTTGGAAGTTGCTTAGGACCAAGCTGCTGTTCAATACTGCCCACCATCCTCAAACAGATGGGCAGACTGATGTGACTAATAGGACACTAGGCACCCTCCTTAGAACACTAGTGAATAAGAACCTCAGGGATTGGGATTTAAAGCTGTGCCATGCAGAATTTGCTTTCAATAATACCCCTAGTCAAACCACGAAGCATTCCCCTTTTGAACGTGTTTATGGTTTTAACCCACTCATGCCTGTATCTTTGATTGATTTGCCTAATTCTGACAGAAGACAAGAGGAAGCAACAGACATGCTGGCAAGGATGGAAAAGCTGCACAAGCTGGTACATGACAATATAGAGGCAGCAAACAAAAAATACAAGGAAAAAGCAGATAAACACCTGAAGCACGAAGACACCATTCAGGAAGGAGATCTAGTCTGGATCCATGTCAGGAAGGAAAGGTTTCCACAGTTGAGGAAAAATAAACTCATGCCAAGAGCCATAGGACCCTTTCCTGTGATGAAGAAATTTGGCAACAATGCCTATGAAGTGCAACTCCCTGCAGAATACAACATCTCTAACACCTTCAATATAGGAGACCTCACACTTTATAAGGCTGCTGAAGAATTGGGGACAATTCTTTCCCAAGAGGGAGGAGTTGAAACAAATAGAGTTTCAAGTAACACAACAATCAACAGCACAGGTAACCTAGATCATAGTCCAAGCCCAAATCAGCAGATTTCAGAACACTCACCCTTAGCATCTGCACGACTGCACCAAATCACAAGGGGAGATTGGATCCACTTAAAACCAGTTACATAGGCTTGAGAGAAGGCCCAAGGTTACATCAGGATGGGTCAAACACAGAAAGAATGGCTCAAGACAATCAGAGACTGAAAATGCCAAATCCTTCAAAACTGACAGGCATTTTCAGGAAGGTAGCTGCAACAAATGATGAAGGTGGCATAAGGAAGAAACCCAAGGGCATGGTTGGACTTGGAAAAGGGTTAGCTTTCCAGAACAATCAAGAAAGACACTTAAAGAACTCAGGTCTAGCAGCTAGGACCCAAACAGACAACAAAGGTCTTGGAGACAGGACAAATGGGGAGATCAGCAAGCAGCTGACCTTGTGCAATACTTTGCAACCAGACCTGAGACAGCTGGAGCAGGTTGAGGGCAAATATGGAATCTTGACACATGGGCCTCCATGTCAAGGCCCAAGAACTCTCCTGATCATTCATGAGGAACACCAAGACACAACATGAAGGTGGGCTGCCAGACAGATTGAGCAGCAGAATTTAACTTAGTCTTTTTCAGAATTGTTAGGTTTATTTTTCATTGCACATGTATGGCACGTGAGCCACTTAAACATAACTAACTCTTTGTGACCGTTGGACATATTAGAAGCCTATATAAAGGCATGCCCTATGATGTAAATCTCAGTTTTGGAATTATCAATAAAATTCAGAAGTTCATTTGAGACTTTGTATTAGGAAGATTAGTGCCTATCTTCTCTGAGGTGTGAGTGAAGCATCTCCTTTGATTCTTGAGGATTGTGAGTGAAGCAATTCAAGGGTATCAGTCACTCAAGGGAAACAAGGGAGTGAACCTTGATTCAATTGAGGGAAGGGTGAGATTTGGTGAGTGAAGCCAAAGACCATCTGACCAGCAACATCATTAGAATTCCAAGAATCCAATTCTTGAAATTCCTGTCATCTGCCTTACCTAATCACCAAGGGTAAGTGTTATTGCAAGATTGGGAAGGATCATTCCAGGCTATCCTGACATCTCTGGACTACTGAGATTCAGACACCTTCATTGAATAACTCAGACAGAGAATAGAGGAGGCTGTACAAATACACCAAGCCAACCTAGTCATCAGGTTTCCAGGACTATCTTGGTCATTGTTGTGATCAACAAGGGTCATACTGTCTTCTGTTTTGAGGGCTGATTCAGGAATATTGAAGGACTGACCCAACTAACAGTCCCATTGCATATCCAAGATCACAATTCAGCCTTGGATTTGCATCAAATTGACATATATCTCATTTTCTTATTGTTTTGGTAGAATGTATGATATGATATGATTAGAGTGAGATTATTTACGGCAAACGCACAAAAAAATTCAATTATTAATAACAACTTTTTTCGGAGTTTTTGGGTTTTTTCTCTCTGGGTTTGGCGGCTTTAGTCATCTTTTTGGGTGGGTTTTCAGTCGGTGTTTTTTCATTTCAATCATTGGGCCTTGCTTTCTTTCCGGATGTGGTGGGCGGCTCTACCTTGCGGGTGGTTTCTTCTGTTCGATTTTCTGTTCGATTCTCTGATGGTTTGCTAGTTCTATTCATATTCCGGTGGGTCCTTGTGGTGGCTTTCTGTGGTGTTGTTATGGTCCATTGCAAGGTATGGGACTTGTCCCACATAGGTTGTAAAGTGCAATTGGTGTGGGGTTTATAGGCAAATGGGCTCTCTCACCTAATAGGCTAGTCTTTTGGGCGAGCTCTCTTGTTTGTCCTATAACAGTGGTATCAGAGCCGGACTCGGAGTGGGTGGCCTGCAGAGTGGGTGGCTTGCGGAGTGGGCTCTCTCACCTAATAGGCTAGTCTTTTGGGCGAGCTCTCCTGTTTGTCCTATAATTAATGGGAGGTTTGTTGGTGTCATGTGCTGGGCACATGATATTTTGATTGTTTAGTATATATACTTACTTAGCTTGTATTGGAAGGGTAGGAAATGAAATACAGATTCTTCTTTCTTATTCTTCTTTCTTTTCTCTTCTTATTGCTGCCTTACTCTTTCTCTTTGCCTTTCTTCAATTCCCTCCCCCTCAATTTCATCTTCAAGAAACCAAATACAGTGGGCTACAATTACCCACTGTACCATTGGTATCAGAGCAAAATTTGTTGTGCTTCTTCTCTGTCGAGTAATACCTAGAATATAAATTTTTGACCATTTTGGGATTAGGTTCTTTTCTTGTTCTTGATTCTTGACCATTCTGGCTAAATCTAAGATTACTGCTGCAAAACGCATGGACAACATGGAAGACACTGAAAAATTTGGAGGCCAAATATGACAAACTCTTGGATATGATGAAACGCATGGAAGAACAACATTCTTCCAAGGTTCATGGTGAGGTAAGTGTTCTTGGGCCACCACCCAACCAAGGTATGCATCAAAGACCCCTGGGCTACTTCCCTAAACTAGAATTCCCTATTTTTAATGGTAATCATACTAGAGCATGGATTAAAAAGGCTAACAAATATTTTCAATTGTGCAAAATTAATGATGACCAAAAAATGGATTTTGTTTCTATTTACATGAATGGAAAAGCAGAGGCATGGTTTGATGCTTATACCTCTGTCAGACGTAATGTTGATTGGGGTACCTTTTGTTTAGACTTTAGTGTTAGATTTAGGGATGATGAGTGTAGAAACGTAGTGGAAGAATTTAACAAATTGACCCAAGTAGGCACCCCAGAAGACTATCTTGATAAAATTTGAAGACCTTATGTCTCTTATGATTCAAAAAAATCCCGAAATCCCTGATTCTTACTTTCTTGATAGTTTTATTGGTGGGTTAAAACCCACAATTAAATATTTTGTGCGTTCCTTTGACCCCCCTACGCTCTATTCAGCAGTGGAGTATGCTAGGAACAAGGAACATAATGATGAGGCTATGAAACTTTCAAATTCACAGAGGATACAAAGTTACCCTCAATCATCCAAGAAACCCTTCTATGACTCAAGAATCAATTCATCTATGACAAAGGAGAAGTTTCCACCACTTAGCAAGAGAATTTGACTTGAAATTTGCTTCTTAACATTTAATGAGATTTATCAAGTTGAGTTGTATCTTGAAAATATCACAACCGACTTCAACAGCTGTTTTATCATGTTTGTGAGCAGATTCAGGCTTTTTACAGAACAGAAAAGTTGTAGATCTTTTCGAGTAGATATCCGTAGCTTCAAAAAACGCCTGATTTGGAGTCCGTATGAGTGAGATATGTCCGTTTTAAAACTGGTGCGTCAAATACTTCGCGAATTACGTTTTTTTCTTCGTTCGGCTCCAATTTTCTCATTTCGTCAAACTCTATTTTTAATCAAAAATCCTACAAAATATTAATAAAATTTTATAAGTGTAGATATTAATTCATAAATTAAATATTCACTAAATATTAAATACTATTTAATAAACGTAATAAAATTATATGTAAAGAGGAATAAAAATAATATAACTTTTACGGCCCGTTTGGTAAGTGGTAATAAACCGAGGTAATGGGAATGAAATAATAGTGTAATTTTGGTTGAAAAATATCATGACTACCTTGATGGCCATGCTTGACAACCTTCAATCATCTCATTTTGTTCATAAAATTCATTCCAATGCATTACCATTGGGAGAGGTGGTATTAGAAGGTAATGAAAATTTGTAAACAAAATATTTTTTTGTGATCAAAGTTTCATTACCATGGGAATGAAATGAAAGTTTTGATGAAATTTTATACTATAATTCATTCCTATTACCACCATTTAGTACCACTAACCAAACGGGCCGTTAGTACTTAACAAATTCCCCCACACTTATCCTTTGATCGTCCTCGATCAAATTAGGTATTGTAATAATATTAACCATTATCGAATTTGCATTTAGCATATGCAACAAGCCATTTAAACCCCTAGGTTACCCCTAGTGGACGAGTTATGAGCTCGTGAGGGTTTATAGAAGATATACCAACAAAATCTCAAAATTTTCTTCCAAAAATATCTTTTTATAAATATGACTGATTTCAAAAGTATTTTTCTTAATTAGAAAGAAACATAATATCTAGCTATATTACCAAATTCACACATAATCATATATTCCTATTGAAACCCATAAATATTCAACAAACTATTAGAAAATGTTATGCATCTTTAAACTTGTAATATCCGATCTTTTAATTCTTTTTATGATACAATTTTCAAACCAAGTAATTACATGGTACTAGAAATCCATTGGTTGATCACTCTTCGATATTAAATAACACCATATTTTGTTTTCGTTTTGAACTTCTCCGTTCATAATTTATACATTGTCCTTTTTGGACCTACTCATGACCCTCTTGAGCCATGATCTACCAATAGGATATATTTAGGAGATTGATTTTTGGCCTATTGTCACAAGGTTTTCCTTGTTTTTCACATCGGTTTCTCAAGGTATATACTTTTTCTTCATTCCATTTTTTTTTCATTACATTTTTTTTACTTCACTTTTCATCCTCTTTATCATTCAAGAATTGGATCACGGTGTTATTTGGAAGAGATCCTTTCAACATATATATCGTAGTAAACGAGTAAAAACTTCATAGTATGTGTGACACATAAATATTTTTTGTTTATTTTAGAATACAAGTAGCATAACATTAAATATTAGTAAATTGAAACCAATGAATACTTATAACAAATATGATGTAGGTGAACTAAAATAATATAGAAAGATATAAATATTCTTACAATTAAATATTCTTACATAATTTTTTTTTATATGTATATACCTCCCCCCACACTTAGATCTTACATTATCCTTAATGTAATCTTATTTTTTTTTATGTATTTTTTTTTTGATGAAGAAAGAAAACTAAAAATATTAATTAAACAATCATAATACTGAATATAAAAATAGAAATTAAATACGTTAAAATACTTCCCTTGGGTTGCCTCCCAAGCAGCGCCTCTATTTAATTGTCTGTGGCTAGACTTCATAAACTGGCATCTTTAAGTTTTGAACATCAATCCAATGACAATCAAATCCTTCATAAAATAGCTTGAGTCGATGACCATTTACTTTGAAAATCTTTCCATCCTGTAAATCTTTAATTTCTACTGCACCATGATCATAAACATTAGTAACTTCATAAGGTCCCATCCATCTGGACCTTAATTTTCCTGGAAACAATCTTAATCTAGATTGGTAAAGTAGAACTTTGTCTCCAACATGGAAATCTTTTTTGACTAACATCTTATCTTGATATGATTTAGACTTTTCTTTGTAAATCATTGCATTTTCATAGGCTTCGTTTCTTATTTCTTCTAATTCTTGAATTTGTAATTTCCTATGTATTCCTGTACTAGGTAAGTCTAAATTACACTTCTTAATGGCCCCAAATGCTTTATGTTCCAATTCTACTGGGAGATGACAAGATTTACCAAAAACAAGTCTATATGGTGACATACCAATTGGTGTTTTATATGCTGTTCTGTAAGCCCATAGTGCATCTCCAAGTCTATAACTCTAATCTTTCCTATTAGGATTCACTACTTTCTCCAAATAAATATATGTAAGATTTTTCAGTAATAGTTTGAAATTTAACTTTGGAGAAAATTCTTCAGATGGTTTAACTTGATCTAATAGTAAATGATTTCTAGAAATTGAAGATTCTAACCACGAAAGGTTTTCATGATAATCCTCATCATAAGCAAGATTGTTTAAATCAGTAGCTGTCTCTTTTAATCCATAACATAAAGATGCATACAAACCTTCATATGAATCATACTCACTTATATTCTCAATATATGTATCCATGACATCAATAGCACAAACAGAAGTAATTTCATTATATGGGTGTTTCATAGCCTCATAGATGTTAAAGAATATTTTATCACCATCAAACTCCATGGATAGTATACCATTGTGTACATCTATTATGGTTTTAGCAGTTCTCATAAAAGGTCTTCCAAATAATATAGGAGATAAATTAGATAATTGGTTATAATCATCTTCCATTTTCAGTACATAAAAATCAACTGGAAACACCAAATCTTTAACTTTAACTAACACATCTTCTATTACACCTTTAGGATAAACAACTGACCTCTCAACTAATTGAACTGTAATTCCAGTCGGTTGTAGAGGTCCTAGATCTAAAGAGGTGTATATAGACTTAGGCATGACATTAATTGATGATCCTAAATCTAACATGCATTTATCAATCATTGAATTTCCAATAGTACACGGAATTGCAAAAATTCCAGGATCTTTTTGTTTTGGTGGGAGTTTTCTTTGAATAACAGCAGAAACATTTTCACCACATATAATTCTTTCATTACCTTTTAATTTCCTTTTATTAGTGCATAAGTCTTTTAAAATTTTGGCGTATCGAGGTACTTGCTTAATTGCATCTAATAAAGGAAGATTAATCTCTACTTTCTTAAAAATATCCAATAACTCTTTATCTAGTTCCACCCTTTTATCAACTTTTCTTAATCTTTCAGGAAAAGGGGGTCTAATTTCACTAGCATCAATAGAAGAGTTAGATGAATTTTTAAATCTTTCATTTTCTTTCATTTTAAATTGGTGACTATTTTTAGAATCATTATCTAGTTCATTTTTACTCTTTTCATCATCCTCAGTAACATCAATTTTTTCATCCTTCTTATTATGGTCAACTACTAATTCCTTTTCAAAATCTTGAGACTATTTAGTAATATCAGAAAGTTCCTTCCCACTTCTTAAATTTATGGCACTTACATTTTCTCTAGGATTTAATGGTTGGGAGGGTAACTTATTACTAATTTGCACTTGTAAATTATTTATATCCTTAGCTAATTGTCCAACTTGATTTTCTAAATTTTGTATATTGGACTTAGTCTCTTTTTGAAAATTTAAAGAACTAGAAGCAAGAGATTTTACCATATCTTCTAAGGTCATACCTTGAGATTGATTTTGTGGAGTTTGTTGTTGATTATAATTTTGAGTAAAACTTTGAGGATTGTTTTGATTAAACGGTTTGACATTTTGGTTCCCCCATCTATAATTAGGGTGGTCTTTCCATCCTTCATCATATGTGTTTGAATATGGATTGTATTTTCTTTGTGGTTGTCCAGGAAATCCACCAACAGCATTAACGTGCTCATCTTCTTTTAAAGTCGGACTTGCATCAGTCGCATGCCCATAATTTAAACATATACCACAAGATTTTACTTGAGCGGTTAAATTATTTTGAACAAGTTTATCAACTATGTTTGTTAATGCAGATAATTGTTTCTCAACTGAACTAGAATTACTCATATCAACTTTTTTAACATTTTCTTGTCTTGTAAAAAATGATTGAGTATTACCAGCCATATTAGCTATTAAATTTCGTGCTTCTTGAGGAGTTTTATCCACTAGAGCACCACCACTAGCGGCATATATCATAGCACGTTCATTGGGAATAAGTCCTTCATAAAAATATTGAATTAAGAGTTGTTGAGGAATTTGATGATTAGGACAACTAGCACATAATCTTTTAAAATGTTCCCAATATTCATATAAAGTTTCACTAGAAAATTGACGAATTCCACAAATTTCTTTTCTTATGGAAGCAACTCTAGAAGCTGGAAAATATTTTTCTAAGAATAATGATTGTATGGTATTCCAAGTAGTGATAGATCCAGGTGATAAATAATACAACCAATCCTTAGCAGAATCTTGTAAACTAAATGAAAAAGCCCGTAATTTAATTATATCCTCTTCTATATTTTCAGGTTTCATTGTACTACAAACAACATGAAATTCTTTTAAGTGACAATGAGGATCTTCACCAGGTAAACCACGAAATATAGGTAATAATTGAATAAATCCTGAGTGTAATTTAAAAGGAGTAGTAATTTCAAGAAACACAATACATAACGGTTGATTATCAAAAGTTGGAGCTGCAAGCTCCTTCAAAGATTGATTAGCCATATTAAAATAATTAAGAACAATCTCACCAAATGATGTAGCTAGGTTGAAAAATTCTTCAAGCGAGAATATGAGTTCCTCTTCTTCTGATTCTTCGCCAATCACCTTTCCGTCTCTTAGTTTCATAAACTATACCCTTATGCTTTTTGAATTATATGATTTGAAAAATATAAAAGAAAATAGTAATAAATAATAATAAAAATAAATTAAGAAGTAACTTTAATAGTAATTTTGACACAATCCCCGGCAACGGCGCCAAAAATTTGTAGGACGCTGTCGTACGCGCACAAATTTAAATTATATTTTACCCTATTACAACTTCCTAAATATAGTAAGTGGTAAGTAGGGGTCGAACCCACAGAGATTGTGATTACTAGTTTTAAAGATACTTCTAAAATATTTAGAAAATATGCAAAGTAAAAAGATGGGGGGAAATGAGTTTTGATTACACTACTTAAAACTTAAAATAAAATAAGCTTAAAAGTAAAATATGTAAAGTAAATAAGAGAGTAAATCAAATAGAGAAAGTAGTAGTAACATGTATTTTAGTCATTGGCAAGATTATTTTTAATCATTGATTAATTACAACTTTTATATGAATAGGCGGCTGTAGGATTTATACTACCCTCGTAAATCCCCTGTCAACCCTTTTATATTAGCTCACTATTTGTACCCAAGATAGTAAAGCCCTAGTGTTCATTAATCCGGTTTTAATGAATTGACTGCTTTAATTTTTGGAAGACTTCACCAACCATTAAATTTAATTAAGAAGATACCCTATAACCCAACTAAATTTAATATTATGTAAACTCTAATAATAAAACTAGATGCAGTTATTATTACTAGTCGTTTCTTTAATAAAACTAACTAAACAAGGTTTAATTAATTTTAAAGCATTAACTTATACAAGAATAATTAAGTGTACCCAACAAAATCAATCTTATATAAATTAAGAGATTAAAGTAGTTTACATAAATACTCAATAACAAAGTTGTATAAATTAAAGACCCATTTCAAATCTCATAAAAATAATATGCCAAGACATTAATACATATTACTACAAAATAATTTACTCTAAATTAAACATGATGTAGGGAAAATAAGAAAAATTCATTAAGTAGATAATTTTATAATACAAAAGAAAATACTAAAATATTTTTCTATCTCTATACTTAGTACTATATGAGAATATGTTACATTCTCTTAATGGATGGTAAGAGCTCTATTTATAAAGGTAGGAATAAATAAAAGACAAAATTATACAACTCAATTCTAATTAAACTTCTCTTCTTTAATCATCCAAGTTGCAAAATGTTGTGGTGGAGAATTTAACACATGAACCATTGAAATAGGAGAAGTTTCCACCACTTAGCAAGAGAATTTGACTTGAAATTTGCTTCTTAACATTTAATGAGACTTATCAAGTTGAGTTGTATCTTGAAAATATCACAACCGACTTCAACAGCTGTTTTCTCATGTTTGTGAGCAGATTCAGGCTTTTTACAGAACAGAAAAGTTGTAGATCTTTTCGAGTAGATGTCCGTAGCCTCAAAAAACGCCTGATTTGGAGTCCGTATGAGTGAGATATGTCCGTTTTAAAACTGGTGCGTCAAATACTTCGCGAATTACGTTTTTTTCTTCGTTCGGCTGCAATTTTCTCATTTCGTCAAACTCTATTTTTAATCAAAAATCCTACAAAATCCTCTATCCTCTAACAATAAAAGGTTTGCAAAGCTTTAATACTGTTCATGTGAACAGTGAAAACACTGTTTTCCTACTTTTGCTTTCCCTTTACTTCTCTTTCCTCCTTTTCCCATTTTCATTTCCTGCTTTCCCATTTCCTCCTTTCCCTTTTTCATTCACTGTGCAAAAAATGGAGAAGACTTGGGCATGAGATTGATTTCAGTTATTGGATAGGGTTTACCGTTCTTCTTCAGAATTCGAATTGGAATTGCCACGGATCCCTTCGTTTTGTTTGTCTTCGACTTCCACCTTCGAAGAGGTATCATTAATCTCTCTTTTTAGGGGTTTTTAGTGGTTTTTTATATATTGTTGATTTATTTGTGATTTTTAGTTTTTCTTGAACTTTTCTGATTTATTTTTCTACAGTGTTTCTTAGTTTTCCTTGATTTTCTAGGGTTTTGATTTAGTTTTAAACTTGGGTTTCAATCTTCATTATAATACCTAAAGTTTTTATATGTAGAGGTATCGTTAATCTCTCTTTTTAGGGGTTTTTAGTGGTTATTTAGAGGATTGTTGATTTATTTGTGATTCTTAGTTTTTCTTGAATTTTTCTGATTTATTTTTTCTTGAGTGTTTCTTAGTTTTTCTTGATTTTCTAGGGTTTTGATTTAGTTTTAAATTTGGGTTTCCATCTTCATTATAATACCTAAAGTTTTTATATTATGAATTATCTTTTGTATTAGTTTAGTTTATTGCATCAATTTGGATTTAGTTTTGGAGAATTGAAATTTGTGCCTAAGGAAAAGAGTGAAATTTGGGGGTTTTTATTTTCATTATAATACTAAAACTAATGGTAAACATAATTACAATCTAATTTTTCTAAACAAGTTATGATTCATATTTTGTAAAATAAAGTGGAAAACAACATACTCAAATTAACTTGTCTTCTGTTCTTGTGTTGTGTTGAGATGCAGGCTTTAAGGCAAAGAGAAAATGGATTAAATCAAAATCTACAGAAGCCAATTTAGTTCGAATCAATTGTTGTTGCCTCAATGTGTTGGATAGCTGATGTAAATGTCTGTTTTAGTGCAGACTGGGAAATATAAAAGTTGAAGCAAGCTGTGTGCACTCGTCATTTTTTCATCTGATGACTGTTGTGATAGGTTGTGGGCACGAGTACAGATTTTGAAGGTTATGAAATCTGTGAGCTTTGTGAATTTACTTTTGAGGTTTTTGAAATTGTTTGATTTTCATTTGAGTTGTGACAATAACATGTGAAAAAACAAAAATCAGACAAGCCCATTGCATTCAATTTTTCATCATAGTTTAACTTTTACAATGTTCTTTTTCCTGTTTCATATATGTAGAAGGAGGATTGATTGATTTTGGATTTCACTTAGTTTTGAATACAAAGTAAGAATTGAAGAACATTTAAAACAAGGTAAATGTCTCTTTCCTAATTCAATTAATATAGATGAACATTTTATTTTCAATTTAGTTTTGATTTTCATTTGATTTTTCATTTGATTTTCACATTTTATTTCCAGTTTAGTTTTGATTTTCATTTTGATTTTTTTTTTCTCCAATAAAGCAACCTACTGATTTTTCATTTAAATGGTTATTTAGTTGGATAGTTGCGGTTCAATATATGATTTTGGCCTTTGTTTTTGTTATTTTTCTTAAGATAAAAATCAGCAAATATGGGTTTGGCAAGAATGTAGTGGTTAACTTATTTTAGGAAAAGAAAAAGGGAGCGTAAGGTTTAAGATGAGGCCACTATGATGAATTGTCGTGACTTTCCATTTAATTCAATCCTAATAAGTTCAGATGAGGATTAATAAGTTCAAGTAATTAATGATAACTTGCTTGTAATGTTGTGTAGAAATCTCACCCAATTCTTATATACTTGATTTGATATGTAAAAGTTAGCAAAAATTTTTAGAAACATAAGTTAGTTCATGGTTTACTTTCAACAAATGTACATAAGAGTGTAGTGGTTAGTTTGGTTTATATAAAAGATTGTGAATAAAGAGGTTATTTCGTGAATGGTGATTATCTTTTCGTAGAATCATGGAGTATAAACAAATACATATAATCATAATGTCTATTTAATTTGACATTTTGTCCTATTGATTAATTTTTTATGTTATATGACAAGATATGGGTATACATTGTACATTTCGTTTCTAAAAGAGGAGAGCAATATTATACTAACTTAACTTCTGCAGGTTCAAGTTGGACCTGGTGGACAGATACTATGGATTGGGCTTCCATGGTAATGGAAATGTACAAATCTTGGGCTCAACGACGTGGTTATCGAGTTAATGTTGTAGATGAAATGTCTGGTGAAGTTGTAGGGATCAAGGTTTCACTTATTTGCTCTTCTATCTTTAGCTTGCACTAGGAATTTTATCAAAATGGAACCATTTTTGTTATCATGGGAAGTAAAGAGAAACTAATGTTTTTTGAATAATCTTATTGATCTGTCCATATCTAGGGGCTTTAGTTTTGTCTTCAATTAAGAGATGGTTGCTTTCACAAAAAAATCGACAAATTTTTATCATATTGAAAAATGAAGACTCCGAATTGAAGTTTAAAACTGGATCTGCTGATGGGCATGACTTTATTGTCAAGACATCAAGTCGTCTCAATCTTGAACTAGTCTTGAAGAAGGTGCTTGTTAATAGCTCCATTTTCTCATTAACTTGATTCCATCTTTATTTGTAGGCTTGTAGATTTATTGGCTCAATCTTTATATCTCTTGGCTCTTATGTTCGTTGAGTTTGTAAGATTCACTTCAATCACTGTGTTGGGATAGAATTCAAATCATCAATCACTTTGATTATCACGTTTATCTGGAATGTTTGCAAAGTACATTACATATGTAGAACGAACCAAATGATACTGTGGTCCAAGTTTTTGTAGAGCGGGGACTAGCTTTGACACTTGTACAAAATATACGAGTCAATTTAGCTTCTATTAGTTTTTGAATTTCCTCTTATGTGTTGATGTTGTTGTTTTATTATTGTGTTCTCTTGTTGCAGATTATTGTCGAGACCAATGGTTTTGAACATGCGTTCACAGATGCTTCTTCCATAACTGACAGTATGTTCTTTTTACTACACAATTGCTTCTTGCTTTTTGAGGTCTGCATATTATTGTCTAGGTACTGTACTATGGGCAATCTGTTTTTGTGGTCTGTTGTTGTGTGTCTGCTGTCTGGTTGCTGGGGGTTGATGTTTAATACTGCGGATTTGTACCTCCCCATTGGTGGGCTGCTGTGGTTGCTGCCTCTATTGTTGACTGTTTAAAGTAGTATACTTAATGCCATTTTGTTACTGTTTGCTTCAATAAGTGTGCAAAATTTTACGTCATTTGTTCTTACCCAGCCAGGCAGCCAACGCCGTCGCCCCCTTCCCGCCATTCAAATTGTCCGGCAGCCATTTCCGCCGTCTACTGTCTATCAAAATGTTGATGTGTTAAAGGTATTTTCAACTCAACAAAATGTTCATTGATCTTTAATCTTAATCTTGATTTTTATGTTCTAAACTTTTAATCTTTAATCGTACTTTTAATCTTAATCTTGAAGTATTAATATTTAATCTTGATCTTGATTTTCTTACAAAGATCTGTACATCTTTCTGTTCATGTTCGAAAATGAAGGCTGACAAAGTAAGCATTGTAAGGGATTAAGCTATTCTTTTTTATGAATTTTGATAAAGTAAGCAATGAGAGCTGATTATGAATTTTGTTGGGTGATTTTTGTTTCGAATTGATAATGCTAAATTTGTTTAGATCGAGATGAATGCTGATATGAATTGATTTATGTGAATTTTAATCATTTCGGGTGTTTGTTTTGTAGGATTTTTTTGTTGCTTTAATTTTAGTTCATTGTTTTAATTGATTGATATGTGGGTTTGGTTTTAAATTTGGATTTTTGGTTGGTGGGTTTTTCCATTTTCTAAGTGAATATTCTTTAGTCATCAATCATAAATTATATTTAAATTTTTGGGTTTTAAATTTTGTGAGTAAATATTCATCATTTATCATCTTTTTTTGAAGGGAACTCATTAATTCTTAATCTGGGTGATCAAACTTTTGGAGCTTTTGATTTGTAAGTAAAGTTTTATAAATCATCAATCTTTTACGGAACACCACTATCTGAATCAGACAAACATACTAGATTAAAACACTTTATCATAGATCTGATCATATCTGCTTTTCCTCTTCTCCACATACAATTAGTTTATTCCACTGTTCTTTATGCTTAGGTGTCAATGAAGACTGAAGTGCCATGGGAACGTGATGTGCTACGTGGAAATGATGCATACGAGCTGCAAGTTGAACTTCTAAAGCAAATCCCAAAAGAAGACCCTTACAAGGATGATGAGTGATGGTCTATCTCCTTGATGTTGTTATATATATTGACCTCCAATTGAACTCTGGACAACTTCTCTCCTTTTTACAAATACTCGGTCCAGCTCTGAGAATTTGAAGTGCAATAGGTTCACTCTGCATTCTGAGCTTAGTTTTGTGGGATTTTTCTGTTGCTTTGATTTTAGTTCAATGTTTAAATTGATTGATCTGACTGTGGGGTTGCTTTTGGATTTGGATTTTTATTTGGGGGTTTTATTCACTATGTAGATGTTTCATGTTTTTGCACTAAAGGCCTTCTGTAGTATTTGTTAACTACTTTTTGTGAAACTGCTGGGAAAAGCTTTCCTCCTTTAGTTCTTAATTGTCTGTATTGAATTTATTACAACTTAGACTACATCTGAGAAAATCATTTTAGGGCTCCAATTTTAGGGCGGCAGGGTTATAGTTTCGGGAAAACATCTAATCCTCTAATTATAATCTGCTTGTACTGCATTTTTTTTATTTTTGATTTCATTGTTCAAAGAACCACTAACATCTTTAGATCATAATTACTATGTCAAATCTATTATTTTTAGTCTCATTTTATCCCTAATTAACTAAGTTGAAATTATTGAATGTCCAATTGATGTCTATTTTGTTTTGAAATATCCTTATTGAATTGAGGTTAAAGATTTTAAAGTTTGTTGGACTCCGCATTATGATCTTAGAAAAATAAATGGTGGATTGGACAATAGAGTATAGGATTTAGTTCGATAGAGTGTCCAATTGATATCTATTTTGTTTCACAAATTCTTGTGAGAGACAGTCTCTTCCTGCTACATCTCCTTTCTGCTGAGTTGTCATGCCATTTACCATGGCTTTAGTGTTTCATCTCATTCCTCATTACCTTCTTCATCTTACTTCTGCTTCTCCCTTTTATATTTAATAGATTATTTTAAAATTTCTAAAAAAAATATGATTCTGATTTCTAATTTGTTGGTCTGAGGTAGAGAATATTTAAATTTATTCATCACAAAAATATTATATTCAACAAATGGAGTTGAAGTTTTTCTATAATTATCATTTTTGACAAAAACTAAGTGTTTTTGCCTCTTGTAGATTTTGTTTTATGGATCTAATTCTGAACAGACTGTCATCAAGTATTGACGAGACTGCTCTTATTTGTTGATTGTTTGTCTGGAAACTAATAATACGCAATTTATTCATCTAATTTTAACCAGACAATGTCGAGTGTGATTTAAGCAAACTTGATGCAATGCACATTGTTTAGCATTCCTCTTATGAGTAGTGTTTTGCAATAGTCTTGATTTTGAATATTATTCAGGACTTAGAAGTCATCTGAACTCTCAATATGATCATGTACAATTTACCAATAATGCGCAATTAAGTTATTCGTTTCTTTGTTGAGTTGTTCATTTGCATTTTAAAATTTAAGTAATTTTTGATTTTGTTTTAAATTTTTCATTTTTTGGGTTGTTTTGCAGGTTTTGATTTATATCTGTAGGGTTGGTGCAGGTCATTTTTGGGTAAATTCTTTGTCTCTCTTTTCGAATCTGTTTACTGTTTTCTAAGCAGACGAATCATCAATTCTTGATTGAGTTGAGGTACGCTTTTTTGTTTTTGTTTTAAAATCGGTATTTTGGATTTTGGGTTTCACTTTGTTTTGATTTTTGATTTGAATTATTTGAATTCAATTTTTGTTTTGAGTTATTTGAATTCAATTTTTGTGGCAATAGGGAATCGATTGGGTTGAATATTTTGCAGGTGATTTATTACTTTTCTTCTTCCACTTATCGTGCTCGAACCTTCATTCTTGTTTTAATTTGCATCAGATTTTTAAATTCAATCAACGTTTTGGTGTTAGTATCTAATTGAGTAGATTTTTTTTGGAATATAATGTTGCTTTAATTGGTGGGTTTATGATGATATTTATTCCACTAATCATCCTATTGCTATTATATTCTTTCCTGCTGAAATCCTTATCTAGCTTTTATATTTGGCTTTCAATTTAGAAGGCATGTGTGGATGTCTCTATTGGTGAAGCTAAAGCTGAGACAAATGTAAATTTTCATGAAATTTGAGTTTAATGTTATAATAAGATTAGAATTGCAGATATATATGTTTGATTGGTTGCATTTGTCCAGCCTCCCTTTCTTTTGAGTGCAGATCAGCACCATTAGTGAAAACTTTTAACATCAATCCCGAAAGCACTCTCAATTTTTCCATTTTTTTCCTTTGTTTATATTTCTAAGATTTTAATGACATTTTATGTTAGGGTTCAAGATAGACACTCAATGAAGATCATTCATCATGATTCATTTCGCGCTTAAATTTGTCTACTTTTTAGATTGTTTGCGTTGAATTCTCCATTTTTTGATGAACAATAAAGTTTGTGTCAATGCCTGCCATAAATTTAAAGGTCTCATGGGGAGGTAAAACAGGACATCAACCATTATTATTATATAGTCAATTCTATTGGCCTCTAATTTCTTCTTCGGGTGAGGATTGAACCATTTGTGATAAAAACAAAGGGCCATGACGCTAAAGCTTGTGGAATTTATTGATAATCAAGTTTTAGTTTATGTAATGGGTCGCCATTGCAACGTAGACAATGGGTAGTGTATCTAAAGCATTTTGAAATTAAACATCTGCATGAAAGATGTAGGTTTTGTTTGTTTGATTTGAATTAGTTGTTTATGTTATTTTAATTTCTTTTCTCATATCTTTTTAAAATGAGGAACAACAACATAGTTCTCTTTCTTATGACTTCTTTTCACTTTGATGTTTTTGTTTTGTTATTTGTGTTTTTGATATGAAAGTTTGATTTTATATGATGTTTTTTTTATTATATTCAATTGTAATTTTGAGGGTTTTTAATTTTAGGGAGTAAATGTTCATTTTAGTCGTTAAATTTGTATAATTTTGCGACAAGTTTAAAAGGTTCATTTTAGGGAGATTGCATCATATACATCGTGTTAGTTGAATTTAACTGATATCGATAGCTTTTTATAATGCTTTAAGTTTGCATCATATACATTGTTATTGGTGATCTTGGAATGTTTGGCTTGTCAATCACCCAGGTTCTTGTTGCGTTTTTTTTCTATACAGGAGGCATTACCCTTCTTACTGATGCATGTAAAAGGTTCCTCCAACAATGTACTTCTGTTCTGATAACCTCGTACTCTTCGTCGTTAGATATCTCCATTCAAAGCATTCTCCGCATTGGACATATTATTTGTTCCGCCAGAAGTTTTCCACTATCAACAAATATTGGTGAGGCTGTCAAAAGATAATGATTGGCTTTTAATTATTGTGCAATGTTCTTTTATAGGCTTTATTGATCTTGTTATCACTTATGCTCTGTATAGTTATTATGAAGTGTTTCTCATTGTAACAAATTATGTAACTAACTTCCTCCTTTAATCCTCTTCTTGTCTATATAAGGAGTTGTTCCCTCATGCTTTTGTATAGAAACACTTAATGTTCTAATAATAAGAATTATACTTTTATCTTGCTTCTTGTCTTTTAGATTATTTAAGGCTTATGTTCTATGACATGTTTTCTAATAATGCTTATGTTTACACATATTTTTCACTAATTTATTTGAACATTTCTACATTATTTTTGATTCCTCATATTTTTCATTCACTTTATTTAAATACTACTCCTTCCTATTCACACAAAATGGGACATTTTTATTTTGGGCCAATTCATACAAAATGTCCCATTTCTATTTTTAATCTCACCTTTACAATTAAATTTAATCAATTAAAATACCCAACTACCCTCACTTTTACTACTCCTAATACCCAGCTAACACCTTTACAATTAATTTAATCAATTAAAATACCCAACTACCCTCACTTTTACTACTTCCAATACCCAACTAACACCTTTACAATTAATTTAATCAATTAAAATACCGCACCATTTCACTCTTAAAAACCGTGCCTAACCCAAAGTCCCATTTTATGTGAATAGGAGGTAGTATTATTTTTTTTCAACTAAGTAAGGCAAAATATAGCCTTAAACTTTGTAGGGTATATTTTTTTTTCCTTAATGTGAATATTATAAACAACTTTGATCAAAAGTAAAATCAATGGTATGATTCAGTCACACAACTCATACCTGAATCATAGTTAGAAGCTTGTAAGATGTTATTTACGATTAGTTTATTTTCATGTCTTACTTTGATGTTTTAGCCTACTGCTATCTGTACATATCATTTCTTGCATCCGTGACACCTTTGCATCAACACAAATTCTTGTGAGAGACAGTCATCTTTATGAAAGACCATCTCTATTTGAATTGGCCATAAAGAAAATATAGAGTAAAAATAGATATTAAGCTTTAATGGGTTGGGCATGAAAGGCGTCTTTCAGAAAGACGGTTTCTCAGGAGACTAGCTGTTGCAACAAATAAACAATTTAATATATTCATTCGTATTATTGTTAATAGAATTGTATAAAAAAAAAAACATTATGAAACTCAATAGTGTAACTTATTAATAAAATTTTATAAGTGTAGATATTAATTCATAAATTAAATATTCACTAAATATTAAATACTATTTAATAAACGTAATAAAATTATATGTAAAGAGGATTATAAAAATAATATAACTTTTAGCACTTAACAATCAACAACATTGCAATTTTCTCTTTGATTACTTGTTCATCCCCATCATCAATTAAAGGTATGAATCTAACCCTAAATTTTTTTCCAATTTGCAAATTCATTTTTTTGTTCTCATTGATCTTATTTTAGGCTTGTAGTTTTTTTGTTGATTGCTACTTTTATCTTAATGTCATTGTTTAAGTGTACATTTTTAAATATTTTAGTTGATTTATATGACTTTATTTTATGCATATAAAGTGTTCGGTGAAATGCTTAAATGTGTGCACATCATGATCTTAATGTGTGTACATCGTTTTACTCATGTTATTAAGAATACTTAGTATTCTGGGTTTACACTCAGCACAGGATCTATGCACTTGCTTTGTGTATATTATTTGTATATGTAGGTTTATATCAAAGGAGGAATGCCAAGACAGTAAAGGAGATGTAATCACAAGTCTCTGCATGTGTCATGCCTCAAGTTCCCACCTTTGCACGTGTACTTTGGATGAGCAGCTATATTGTAGTTAATTAGTGTTATGACAGCTGTCATTTGTTGTAAATTATTTTCTTTGTTTCTTGATTTTCGTTGTATATATATGAGGAACTTAGCTCATATTAATTGATTGATTGTATTCTATTCTAATAAATAAAAATAGATACTTCTGTTTCATGTTTTGTTTTGTTGATAGTTCTCCTGCGTTGTTGAAGCTGTCTTGTTGCTACTATCGCGTGCTGCAGAGGCTGCTCCTAGCTAGGGGTGTTCATAACCGGGTACCCGGAAAGCCGGGTACCCGGTGTAGAAAATCATAATGCGGAATTCGATTTGGGTTTAATCTGGTGAATACTTCATTTGTATTAAATAATAATGAGAGATACTACCTCTATTTATACAAGAGATTAGAACTAAATTAAGGAAACGAAATATTACAGAATATTAAAATATTGGAAACTAAATCAGAATAATGCAAAATATAAAATAAAATATTCTACTAATATTATTCTTTCTTACACTCCCCTCAAGTTTGGTCTTGGTATCACCGAGATCGAACTTGCCAAATAATATTCTTCAATGCTTTTGAGCCAATTGCCTGGATAAGAAAATCCGCTAGTTGATCTTTTGATTTTACAAAGGAATTTTTTATTATCTTTTCTGCAATTTTTTCATAATTAACTTTCAATTTTTTGAATTTAGATAAAAGATTAAGAAAAATATGGGTTGAGTAAAGAAATGGTTCATGGGTTATGGGAATTTGGTGGGTAGGATTTTATCATTATGTGCCTCCATATATAAAAAGGAATTAAATGAGGAAATAAAATACTACAGAATATTAAAATATTGGAAACTAAATCAGAATAATATAAAATATAAAATAAAATATTCTACTAATATTCTACTAATATTATTCTTTCCTACACCCGGTTAGCCGGATACCTATTTTTGCGGCCCGTGTCCCGGCCCATTTAATGCGGGTACCCGGTTAGCGGGTACTTGGATAAAGCGGGTCGGGACACCGAGTACCCGGTTAATTTTTTGGTGATTTTTCAAATTTAATTATTATTTTTAAGATCGAATTCCGAGTAAATATTAGGCTATATTTAGGCAGTTTTTTTTCATTTCGTATTGATCAAGCTTGAATTTTAGATTTTAAAATTACTATTCTAATTTTTTAAACTCAAAGGCAGAATCATTGTATTTGTAAGATGTATAAACTACGAACACAATATCAGTCTTTGGTTCCTGTGATTTGTAGACAACACAGAAAGTAAAACAAGTTGATGAATATACACCTTTTGTGCCCATGATTTTACATCAGTCTTTGTATTTTTATATTGACAAAAGAAAACCTTTCATACCATTGGAACATAAAAAATGAGCATAGAATTACACAAACATTACCTCTATAATACAAGAACATCTCATTCTCTACCTGGATTTGATATAGAAAAACTAATCAGAATACCCAAAACTATCAACCTGACTAAAGAATAACCCAGACTCTGGACTTTCCACCATTATATTTTAATCAAATGTACATTTGGCTACGTTTGATCAATGATAAAGATCTACCAAAATATGAGCAATATGACATGAGAAAACGTTACTGCGTACATTATATTCATCAAAATATGAACAAGCTGGCTACGTTTTCTCATGTTTTACAGTGGATCCAATATTTATTTGTATTATAAGCTGCCGGGTCAAACGGGTACCCGGGTCATAAATATTCGACCCATGACCCGACCCGGTTAAGGCGGGTCGGGTACCCGACCCATAACTTTGATTTTTTTTTTTTTACTTTTTGACCCGCCATTTATGAGGCGGGTCAGCGGGTCGGGTAATTTTGAACACCCCTACTTAGACTTGGGAAAACGGTCGGTCGGTCGGGTTACGGGTCGGGTCACTTTCGGTCGGGTCATTTTCGGGTCGGGTCATTCTCGGGTCGGGTCATTTCCGGATCGGATCACTCTCGGTTTCAGGTCGGTTGGTTTGACCCAACGGGTTATGACTTATGAAATTTAAAAAATGATTTTCTCATATTTTATTATTTATGAAATTTAAAAAATGATTTTCTATTTTATTATTTCTTATCCCTATGACATTAATCCACATATCAATTAACACGGTTTTAAAGCCTTATATGTGATTGAATTCAAGTTATAAGAAATCAGTAATTACGACGCTCGTCTAAACTTTAAATCTCCATGTATAGTTGGATTTGTAAGATACGTGTCACATTAGAGAAACCAGATGTGCGATTTTCTAAAACTAGTTGGTATATAAGGTTCATTTAAGTGTAAGGAAAATAAGAAAATTAATATTTATTTTGAAAGACTTTTATTATACGTGCTTTATAAAAGTTATTGCGTTTATTAAAGTTGTAACGTTAGATAAAAATGACGTTCAATATTTTCTCATTTTCTCATAAAAAATATTTTCACAATTTCATGTTGAAAAGATATACAAATAACTAAGTACTTATTTCGATTTATAAGATACATGTTTTATAATCTAAGCTAGCGACATTTCTTTTCTAAAAAGCTCATTCAAATGTGCAAAACGTTCTTATAAATTATATCGATTTGCTTACTGAAATGTAGAAGAACAAAATACTCATTTGACTGATTTAACAAGATATATGTATTCAATTAAGAAGATTATCACATCCTTTTTTTAAAGAAAAATAATTACGATTAATAAAAAGATGTTGATTGCGTATTTTTTAAGATCTATTAATGAGTTTTAAGGTACAAATAATATAGTCAATATGTTTAGATAAGTTGAAAACAAAAATTTTATTTGAAATGATTTCTAACATTGAGATTACACTAAAAATTGACATTAGACCTATCAAAACGGGTCGGTCGGGTCGGTTGCCGGTCAGGTCATTTTCGGTCGGGTAATTATCGGGTCGGTCATGTTTCGGGTTAAGTCTTTTTCGGATCGGTCGGGTTCGGGTTTTAACGGGTTGGGTCCCGAGTCCATTTTCGGGTCGGATCAAATTTTCCCAGGTCTACCCCTACTCCTAGCTTGAAACTTATTTTTCTACTCATAACAATAAATATATTAATTGGTTGAGATTATTGAATGCAAGAATCATCAAGTAGAAACCCAAACAGAACTTACTGATTCTCTTTCTTATCTCAAAAAAAAAAAAGGAAAAGATTCTCTTTCTTTATTCTTCTTTCTTTTCTCTCCTGCCTTACTCTTTCTCTCTGTCTTTCTTCAATTCCCTCCCCCTCAATCTCCTGTTTGATGATTGTTTGTTTGGGGAAAGAGCTTTAGCTTGGGCGCAACTAAATCTTCAAGAAACCAAATACAGTGGGCTACAATTACCCACTGTAAAAGGTGTTCCCCTGAGTTTTGTGGTGGTTTGGTCCCTTTTCAAAGATTTCGGCTCTAGGGTTCCTAGTATGGCGGGTAAGTTTTTTGGATTTGCGGTTTCTTTTTTTGAGTCTTTTAGGGTCTGTTGGGGCTCTGGAAAATGCCTTCAATTCACGCCCTACAAACGCCGACTCAGCGTTTGTGCACTGGAACACTGTTGTCTTTGTTTCTTCTTCTTATGCCTTAGACTCAGTTTGAGTCACCAAAACACCAACAATAATATTTGTAAGGCCACATGTTTTGTTTTCAAGGCCTTCCGACTTCAACTTTTTTACTTTGATAAAACAATAGAAATATCTTCATGTCTATTAGTACTTTTATTTTGATTGTTAAATGCAATTTTATGGTTTTATGGGTGTTCTTCAGCACTTGTTATCTGAGGGTTTGTTTGTATTAATACTCAATTTTATTCAGACAAACCTATAGAAGAGTCATGTACACATCCTGGTTTCATGAAAGATATGTGTATTGGCTGCGGAAAGCGAATGGACGATAGAGCTACAGTTGAAGCTGGTATTGCATTTAAATACATCCATGAGGTACACCTATTTTAACCAAGTCAGTTAATAAACCTATTGCACAAAACATGTTTCTTCACTTTTACCCCTTTTAGAAAATAAATAAATAGGAATAAACTACAATGCTATACAAAAAGAGGGCCTAGGACTTTTTATTTATAAATATTCATGCTTCACTGGTTTATATGGTTTAAAAATTAAAACGTATTATTAGATATATGGTGTAGATAATCGCCTATTATGCATTATTTTGTGTGCTTTGTGATTTCCTTCTAGTGATTGATTGCATATATCTGAATGTTTTATTTCTATGTTTATGTTTGTTGCATGTATCATTGTTGAAAAATAAATGTATTCTTTTAACTGTTAGCATTACTATTGGAGAAATGTTTTATGAATCTATCCACCCCCTAAAAAAATGGTTTGTAGGAATTTGATGTCGCCAAAAATTGGAATTACAGGAATTGAGGCTGAATATTGATGAGATCTCTCGGTTACGCGATGCTGATGTGAGGACTTTGCTACGCCATAAGAAACTCTATTTAGTCCTTGGTTTGGATCTTACATTGCTTAACTCAACTCGATTGGATGATTTGAGTTCAGAAGAAGAATATTTAATGAGTCAGACGGATTCTTTTAAAGGTAAATCCATGTAGTTTATTTTTATATTGTATTGTAAGTACATATACTAATGCTAATTTGGAAATGTTTGGTATTGGCCTCCTTTTTTTTGATCACTAATGGGACTTTGCTTTTAGTAGTAATTGATTTCTCAACAAGTTTCCATGTAATTTATTTAGTGCTAAGCTCAATTTTTTAGTACCATGTGTTGTAAATATGCCCCCTTTTATTTATAATTGTCTTGGACGATGTTAACAAACTTGTGGACTTTTTAAGCCTTATTGGACTTTTGCAATGCTTTTCAATAATAGACTAGCTTATATAAACATAACATGAAGTTAGATGAATTTGATAAAACTTTTTTGAACTATTCACATACTTCCTCCCTTTTTTTACTTGCATCCAAACCCCTTTTTATGCAGTTCAATACGTTTGTCGGATTGCTTATATCTAGAATTATACTCAATTAAAAATTATTAAAATTTGATATAATGAAAGTATTCGACGAGACGAATAAAACAAGATCCCACATGACAAGGTTTTTTTTCTCGTTTAACAGCCGCACTATGCAAAACAATATCAAATGATAAATAGTGTAAAATGTGGAAATGGTGCAGCTAAAAAATACGGAGGAAGTATCTTATAGCTTCAGCTGTCCTGCAATCTTAGGCCAATTAGTTTTTGTAATCCTCTGATCATCAAAGTTTTAGAGTAATCATCTTGCTTGCTTTAGAGCCTGTTCAATAAAGTGCTTTTCCATTTTACACTTGAAGGAACTTTTTTTTCTTTTTTCATTTTTTCTCTCTCTCTCGCTCCTTTCTTTTTCTTCTTCTGTTTCTTGCTTTCTGCTCATCATTCCCCTGTTGCGAAACATATCCATCATTGTAGCCGTTCAAGTTCTTCCATAGGACTTGTTGGCTGAAGATTTTTTTTTGTGCGTGCAGGGCCGAGTATTTTCAGGATGTTTATTATGTCTGGTTTTTGTTATATTTCAACTGATATTTACTTTATAGTTGGTTTGCAAAATGATTTAGGCCTTTTGTTTCTTTGTAGTCCTGGTGTTTTTGTACTGACCGTTTAATCTATTTTTGTCATTGGTTATTGAATGTATCCTGATTCTTGACTTTTTTCAACATTTCTCTGCTTATCAGATTGTTTCATAGTTGTTCCTTTGTACTGTGGTCTTTCTATGTTGCATTTAACTACCACTCTACTATATAGTTGATTTGTCTTGATTTATGAATCCAATCCAATATTGCTAGGATTAAGAATTTGTCGTTGAAAAAAATGTACTAGTGATTCTTTTATCGAAGCATAAGATAACATCAATTGATAAGAAATTGATTGATTTTTGGGGATGAGCTAAAGTCACTGGTATAATTTTAAGAAAGACTTGTGGCAAACGTTTTTGGTCATAGTACTTTGGGGTAGCATGACTGTGGATCCTAAATTTGTTATACCCGACTGATGGTTTCTGTTTTTGTTTCTTATTGAATGCTTATACGAATAGCCTGTAATGTTTTTAAAGTTAAGACTCTTTATTCTTGAGTCTTGACCCTAAGAACGCTGATATGGGTAGGAAAATATTAAATTTTGAGAGGCCTTAAAAGTTTAAATGAGTGAATTATATTTCCTCCCTTTCCTCTTCCTTAAATAAACTCGATGTTTATCATTAGTTCTAATCCCTGTTGCTCTCCTCCACTTCCTTGTGTGCTCTTTTGATTTCCACCGTTTCTCAAACTATTTTAGCTGTTGAGCTGTTCGTATACTTTTTTCCTCATCTAATGCATGTAAATCGCATCTGGCAGATATTTCAAAGGGAAGTCTATTTCGACTGGATATGATTCGCATGATGACCAAGCTAAGACCATTCATCCGAACTTTTCTGCAAGAAGCAAGTAACATGTTTGAAATGTACATTTATACCATGGGAGAGCGTCATTATGCCTTAGAAATGGCGAATCTTCTTGATCCTGGAGGTTTGTATTTTAATTCCAGAATAATTTCCCAAGCTGATTGCACTCAAAGACACCAAAAGGGTCTAGATGTGGTACTGGGTGTAGATACTGCTGTTTTGATACTTGATGACACAGAAGCCGTAAGTGTGCTCTCTGCTCTTTCTAAAATTCAAAAATTTCGGTTCTCTTATACCCAGCTGAGTTTGGCATAAAATGTCTGGACGTTGTTTCTTGATAATATATCATTTATTTCCAATGATTATATCATCCTTTTTGGTGTTTAACTCCTTGTGTTTATAAAAGCCTATATGGCCAGTTTTGAATCCCGAACATTTTGCATGTTATCTTAGGTTTGGCAAAAGCACAAAGACAATTTGATATTGATGGATAGATATCACTACTTCTCTTCTAGTTGTCGGCAGTTTGGTTTCCATTGCAAGTCTCTATCTGAGTTGAAAAGTGATGAGAATGAGGCAGATGGATCACTTGCAACAGTCCTTGGAGTTCTTAAGAAGATTCACGGCTTGTTCTTTGATCGTGTTAGTAGACTTCTTTTTATTGGCTATCATAACTTGTTTTTTCTACTTAGATGTGCTTATTGACATGCAATGTTTCGACAGGAGCGTGAAGATGACTTTGCTGCTAGAGACGTAAGACAGGTGAATCTCTGTTATTTCTTGCTATTATGTGATTCTGGCAGTTTTTGTGCTTGCGTTGTCACAGCTCTCTTATCTCCTACTATACTAAGTTTTCAATTTTTTTAATGTCTATTTGGCGAAATTCGTGATTCTTTGCAATATGTTTGTAGGATATACTTTTATTTTGTTAACCTGTGCAGTCTTTTTTTTACGAAGGTTGACCAACATCTGAATAAATATGTTCTCAAGTTGTGGGGGAGAGAGGAATGTGAAATTGTGAATCTTGTCATTCTTGGTGTTTCTGGGTTCTCATTATGCAATTTATTTTGTTAACCTGGGTTTTGTCACCCATGTGATCTAGTAGGGCTAAATCGCTATCACACACACATTTGAACTCTGAAAATAAACAAATGTGAATATTAATGTTTTTGTGGCAGGAAATAATTGATTGAAATACTTTTGTTTTGTTGGCAGTACTAATTAGCGTAAGAGTTCAAAGTAGTGCCACATGATTCGTTAATCTCCTCGTGAATCGAAAAAACTTTGGCAACTTCGAGCGAATCACGAATTCAAAAGAAGTGAAGTAACTAGCGAATTATGTTACACTGATTCAAAGTAACTAAATTAAGTGAAACAGGGGGAAGAGGGAGAGTGGTTGTACCACATAAGTACCTCTAAAAGCTCTTTCGATGCCTTTTTGACATTGCATTGGTGGTGAATAGTTGTCTTTCCATCTCTAATATCTCCTTTTGTGACGCCTATTGAACTCTTATGCCTTGATCTCATGCATTGTCGAGACTAATGGTGAAGTATTTAATTGTCATGCATGAATATGATACATGTTTGTTGAGAGTTTTGATTGCGACGAATGAAATTGGTTTTCCGGTGTCTTTTATCAATGATTTAAGCTATATGAACGTGATGGTGCAGGTGCTTAAACAAATACGAAAGGAAATCCTCAAAGATTGCAAGATCGCCTTTAGTCGTGTTTTTCCAATGAAATTCCAAGCCGCTCATCATCACTTGTGGAAGATGGCTGAACAGCTTGGAGCAACGTGCTCAGTTGAAGTCGACTCTTCTGTTACACACGTTGTGTCAACAGACTCAGGAACCGAAAAATCACGTTGGGCAGTTCAGAATGGAAAATTTTTAGTCTATCCCAATTAGCTTGAAGCTTCGAACTATCTATGGATGAGACAACCAGAAGAGCAGTTTCCCGTCCAACAAAGAAAGAGCAAATAAACGATAATGCTGTATCTAATATGTCCGTTACCTTCCCCCATACTCCGACTTTTTACAGGATGATAGGTTGATGACTACGACTACATACAATTCGTTGCGCTATTTGTACGAGAATTAAAACGATAATGCAGTATCTAGTCTAGTCTTTCTACTTGGTGATCTATGTAGATATTCTTGTGATCATTATTGCAGTTGCCACTATGGCCCACTTTTGGCACTTGTTTCAGTTTGGAACTGATTTATTTTTATGATCAATTTCAAACATCCATCGCAATTCGCATGAGCAATTTTATTGTGAAATGTGAATGATTGTACTCATTTTAGTTGGTTTATACTCGTTTATCATCGTTATTATTTGTTCCAACAACATTCATTTAGACAAATCAGCATAAGGAACTAGATATATATTTTACAACTTATTAATTACACAAAATCTCACAAGAGACGGTCTATAGGATAGACCACAAAATTGGGCCAGCTCATTTCCCTTAACTGATTTTTTTTATTATAATATCAATTATATTATGTTATAATCTTAAATGTAAGGTATTATAACCTCGAATATACTATTCTATAACCCCAAATATAAGTTATTATAACCCCAAATAATTTATTATAACCCTAAATATACTATATTATATTTTCGGCTGGGCTTCATGGATTCCGTCTATAGAATAGACCGTCTCCCATGAGACTTACTGATTAATTACACAAAATCTTAATCCTCCCTCCAACACAATTCAATTATCACATTTTCTTATTTGGGCAATTCACTTCAATTCTCTCATTTCCTTTTTTGTCATCTTTTTTTTACATAAGTAGCCAACTTTTACAATTTCCAATATCCAATTATCACATTTACAATTAATTTAATAAATCAAAATACCCAACTACCATCTTTTTGGTGGACCCTATCCCACTCTTAATACACGTGTCCAACTCAAATTAGACAATTGAATTGTGTTGGAGAGAATATATCAAAAAAATCTAAATAAGAGCTATTAAGTTTATATATAATGTCTTTGAGTTCAAATTTACAAAATTTATTGACAATAAAAGCTCAAATATTATGTCGTTTGTATTAACGGTTGTAATGAAACTTGTTTATGTTTTCCCTTTTAACCCCTTCTCTCTAAATTTCTTCCATCCTTTTTTGTTATCAAAATAAGAGTTTCTATAACATTTCAAATTCTTTTCCTTTTATTTCCTCCATTTCTCTCTATCTAAACAGTTTATACTTAGAGTAGACAATTTGAAATAGATAAGATTTTTAATTAAAAAAAAGCATGCAATAAGATAATTAAGCCACTAACTCTAGATAATGAGTTAACGTGAGCCCATTAACTCTCATATTTCTAGCAAATAAATTATCATAAGGTCTCCTGAGAGACCGTCTATGGCATAGACGACACTTGCAGCAGCCCAGCCCAATGGAAATTTCAGTTGTTATTTTTGGAAAGTGTAAAAATGGGCTGGCCCATTACACCCGTCTATGCTATAGACAATTTATAGCAAGAATTTGTGATAAATTATCCTCTAAGAAATAACTTGCGAACTACGGATTAAGACTAATTTTAACACATTAATATTAATGTCAAATTCTACTCGCAATCAATATATTTACAGCTAGTCCCCTCAGAGACTATCTCTTATAGAAACGACTCTCCAAATATAAAGACAAGCGTGAGCTTTATAACATATTTTGACCTATTTGAAGTTTGTGACCTATTGAAGTTGTATTTTAACTTTTGTTTTACACATTAAAATGTGAATGATTCACTTTTGCATTATTTTTCAGTCAACTAAACTTTGTCATTTATTTGCCCACAAGATATTATATTCCAAATAATAAGTAATAAACTAATAATAAATATACTGCAAGTATATTAAGACAAAAATTAGATTATTCACAGCAAACTAAGGATAAATATTATATTAATGACAATTACGATGAGATTATAAGGGAAAATATTAAATTAGTGACTACTAGAGATAGATTATTTTATTTAATTTAATTTTGTACTTATATAATATTTTATTTTAAAGATTATTTATTTTAGAGATTATAAAAAAATGTTATTTATGAGTAGTATTTTAAAGAATATATTTATATATATGTGTGTGTAAGGAGAGATATATGTGTGTGTGATACTCTGAGGGGAGATATGTGTGTGTGAGGGGAGTGTGTATAACGAATATTTAAAATTTCTTTTCAATAAATTATGAAAATAATAAATGGCTAAACAAAATGTATCATGAATAACTTAAGTTTGTTTCAATAATTAAATGATTACAATTCACATTTTAAAATAAATTCAAAATAATTTATGTTAATAAAGCTTAATTATTTTTGATAATTGAAAGATTTTTCCATTTTTTTTAAATGAGTCAAAATAATTACAAAGTTGGTCTCATTTTAAAGATTTTGAGAAGAAACGATTATTTGTATAATTTATATTTAAAATAAATTTTTAACGGTGAAATTATTCATTTAGTAAATAAAACTATTTTTTCTTTAAAAGCAAATAGATAGTAGGCAAATATTTTGTAATTGCATGTTAGTGTAAGTATGAAGTGAAAGACAAATTCATGTCACTTTATCCCAATTTTCAAACTATTTTACTATATCCCTGTCGATTGATTGTTTGACGAACAACATGTCACTCTTCGACCTCTTAACTAAAACATAGTCAGGTGAGATCTTATATTTATTTTTTTTATAAATATATTTTTATGAATAAATATACTTAATATTTTTGATAAATTAATATAAATTTTTTTTATAATAAAGCTTAATTTGATCTCATTTTATAGATCTTGAAAAAACATTACACATTAATTATTTTCTTAAAAAAATGGATTGTATAGGTGAAATGACCCATTTATTAAATAAAACTAATTTTTTGAGCCAATAGAATTATATATTAGATAGAATTCACATGAAATGACCCATTTTATAGATCTTGAAAAAACATTACCGTTCTATAATTCATGAGTATTCTTTATTCTTTATTCTTTATTCTTTATTCTTGAAAAAGCCATTTTATAGAATTCACATGAAATGACCCATTTTATAGATCTTGAAAAAACAAAGAAAGAGCAAATAAACGATAATGTTGTATCTAATATGTCCGTTACCTTCCCCCATACTCCGACTTTTTGCAGGATGATAGGTTGATGACTACGACTACATACAATTCGTTGCGCTATTTGTACGAGAATTAAAACGATAATGCAGTATCTAGTCTAGTCTTTCTACTTGGTGATCTATGTAGATATTCTTGTGATCATTAATGCAGTTGCCACTATGGCCCACTTTTGGCACTTGTTTCAGTTTGGAACTGATTTATTTTTATGATCAATTTCAAACCAAAATCGCAATTTGCATGAGCAATTTTATTGTGAAATGTGAATGATTGTACTCATTTTAGTTGGTTTATACTCGTTTATCATCGTTATTATTTGTTCCAACAACATTCATTTAGACAAATCAGCATAAGGAACTAGATATATATTTTACAACTTATTAATTACACAAAATCTCACAAGAGACGGTCTATAGGATAGACCACAAAATTGGGCCAACTCATTTCCCTTAACTGATTTTTTTTATTATAATATCAATTATATTATGTTATAATCTTAAATGTAAGGTATTATAACCTCGAATATACTATTCTATAACCCCAAATATAAGTTATTATAACCCCAAATAATTTATTATAACCCTAAATATACTATATTATATTTTCGGCTGAAACGATTGTTTGTATAATTTATATTTAAAATAAATTTTTAACGGTGAAATTATTCATTTAGTAAATAAAACTATTTTTTCTTTAAAAGCAAATAGATAGTAGGCAAATATTTTGTAATTGCATGTTAGTGTAAGTATGAAGTGAAAGACAAATTCATGTCACTTTATCCCAATTTTCAAACTATTTTACTATATTCCTGTCGATTGATTGTTTGACGAACAACAGGTCACTCTTCGACCTCTTAACTAAAACATAGTCAAGTGAGATCTTATATTTATTTTTTTTATAAATATATTTTTATGAATAAATATACTTAATATTTTTGATAAATTAATATAAATTTTTTTTATAATAAAGCTTAATTTGATCTCATTTTATAGATCTTGAAAAAATATTACCCATTAATTATTTTCTTAAAAAAATGGATTGTATAAGTGAAATGACCCATTTATTAAATAAAACTAATTTTTTGAGCCAATAGAATTATATATTAGATAGAATTCACATGAAATGACCCATTTTATAGATCTTGAAAAAACATTACCGTTCTATAATTCATTAGTATTCTTTATTCTTTATTCTTTATTCTTTATTCTTTATTCTTCAAAAAACATTTTATAGAATTCACATGAAATGACCCATTTTATAGATCTTGAAAAAACAAAGAAAGAGCAAATAAACGATAATGTTGTATCTAATATGTCCGTTACCTTCCCCCATACTCCGACTTTTTGCAGGATGATAGGTTGATGACTACGACTACATACAATTCGTTGCGCTATTTGTACGAGAATTAAAACGATAATGCAGTATCTAGTCTAGTCTTTCTACTTGGTGATCTATGTAGATATTCTTGTGATCATTAATGCAGTTGCCACTATGGCCCACTTTTGGCACTTGTTTCAGTTTGGAACTGATTTATTTTTATGATCAATTTCAAACCAAAATCGCAATTCGCATGAGCAATTTTATTGTGATATGTGAATGATTGTACTCATTTTAGTTGGTTTATACTCGTTTATCATCGTTATTATTTGTTCCAACAACATTCATTTAGACAAATCAGCATAAGGAACTAGGAATATATTTTACAACTTATTAATTAATACTTAATCCTCCCTCCAACACAATTCAATTATCACATTTTCTTATTTGGGCAATTCACTTCAATTCTCTCATTTTCTTTTTTGTCTATCTTTTTTTTACGTAAATAAGCCCACTTTTCCAATTTCCAATACCCAATTACCACATTTACAATCATACACTATATTAATTTTAATGTATAGTGATGAAAAAGTTAAGTGAATATGAGCATGACAAATGTAATTTTTTTATTGGCTTGTATTTTTGGCAAGAGTATTTATGGTCAAGGATTTTTAAATACAGCAGCATTATTTATAGCAGGGATTTTTAATGTATCGTATAGTAATTATTTTACTATATGGCAATAATAATAATGAGATCAGAGATTTTGACCGGTAATTTTTTTATTTATGACAATAATAGTATAGTGATTTTGACAACCGAGACAAAATTTCTACAATTTTAAAACGATAGGATTATTTATGACCAGAGATTTTTAATGATTAGGAATTTTGACCAATAATTATTTTAGTCATGGACAATTTTATGTTGCCGTTTCTAGAGTGACTAGCAGGAAATGATTAAAATTCTCATATGCGATAGGATGGTGAAATATGTCATCATACTGAGAATTTAGTATATAAAGAGGTGTTTCAAAACTTATAAACTCTTTATTAACAACCTATTTTGTGTTTTTTATATTTAACTCTTTTTTTAAATTACAATATATGTATGTAAATAATTTATCACGCACCTTCATTTAATATTTTCGTTCGTATAAAATTTCACTAAAATATCAACGTATTAAATATCCGAGCATTGCACGGGTTTTTATCCTAGTTAATTTAATAAATCAAAATACCCAACTACCATCTTTTTGGTGGACACTATCCCACTCTTAATACACGTGTCCAACTCAAATGGGACAATTGAATTGTGTTGGAGGGAATATATCAAAAAAATCTAAATAAGAGCTATTAAGTTTATATATAATGTCTTTGAGTTCAAATTTACAAAATTTATTGACAATAAAAGCTCAAATATTATGTTGTTTGTATTAACGGTTGTAATGAGATTGAGTTTTACACTATGTTTGGACACTAATTAGGAGAGAAAAAAAGGAAATGAAGAACGGGGAGGGGTAAGGAGGAGGAGTATTTTATATGTTTTATAATGGAAGGTAAGAGAGTAGGAAGAATGAATGTTTTCCACCTTAGGAGAGATTGTATTCTAATAAAACTTGTTTATGTTTTCCATTTTAACCCCTTCTCTTGAATTTCTTCCATCCTTTTTTGTTATCAAAATAAGAGTTTCTATAACATTTCAAATTCTTTTCCTTTTATTTCCTCCATTTCTCTCTATCTAAACAGTTTATACTTAGAGTAGAAAATTTGAAAAAGATAAGATTTTTAATTAAAAAAAAGCATGCAATAAGATAATTAAGCCACTAACTCTAGACATGCCCAGAACACCCTAGTATACTCTACACTATTATACATTATTCTAGTATTTACATGATAAGGCTAGAACCTTCTACACCTTCGAGACCCTTCTTGAGTATGCTAGTACCTTCTAGCATACTCTAGTATCTTCTAGATACTTCTACCATATTCTAGAACCTTCATGAATGTACTAGATGTCTTTAGCACATTCTAGAACCTTCATAAATGTTCTAGATTCTTCTAGAACACCCTAGAATAGTCTAGAAACCTCTAGACCACTCTAGATCTTTCTTGATGCCTCTTCTTGATGGAATTGTCGGAAAAAATGTGAGAATGATGACACGGACCGATCCCATTGTGTTCGGATCGTGACATTCTCCCCCACCTAAATTCTTGCCGTCCTCGGCAAGATAGCCTTGTGGAGTATGTGTCCGCGACCCGTTCTTGAGCACTAGACCCTTGGATGCTTCCGTGCGTCGCTACCTTGTCCCTCCAATTAATTCCAAACTTACGCCCCATTGCTTCACCATGATGCCTTGTCCCTAGCATCGATGTTGTCTTGGTCCTCCCTAAGACCGTACCTTGACGCATATGCCTCGGCGTCCACCAAGCTTTCAAGGACGAGACCCTCACGTCCCGCTCCTTGAGTTGACCGAGTTTGATTCCTATCTCGCTCCCTTTTGATGTGATTGTTATCATGCCTTCAGTCACCCGAAATGGCTGGACTTTCTGCAGGAACTCCATGCCCAATATATACCACGTCCTCATCATCAATGTCGACCACCAAGAAGTCGACCTTTCCCTTCCACTTCCCCAAGCGGACCGGGACATTCCATGCTTTACCATATACTGGTGTGGCCCTTGAATTGATGGCCTTCATCTCGCCATCCACTCTAGTGAACTTCACCCCTAAGGCCTTGGCTTCCTCCCTAGCTAAGAAATTGTGCGATGCTCCCGTGTCCACCAGTAACCTCGTCGGTACCTCGTTCACTTCTCCATTTATGATCATCAAGCTTCCTCCTTGCTTGATGTTCATGCCGCTGCTTATCGAAGATGACCTTTCCTTGAGTTCATCATCTTCGACCCTTGAAGCGTTGAGGAGCCTCATATTGGCGAGTCGGGCATCCTCGTTCATTATCATTGCCCCCATCTTCATTGTGGGTGTGGACTTCTCCTCCATTGCGATCATGGCACTTAGTTTTTGCCGCATTGGGCAACTTCTTGCTAAGTGAGGACCCTCACAAAGGAAACACTTGAAAGTCTTTGAGGGGTTACCTCCATCTTGGTCGTCCCCCTTGGACTCCTATTTGGACTTGGCCTTGTCTTTGCCATGATCTGCATGCTTGGCCCTTGGATGCGATGCTTCTACATCATCTTGATCGCCTTCCTCGACCCTTTTTCCCTTGTCCCTTCTCGATTCCCTTGGGATCTCAATCAAGGACTCCGCCACTGCTATTGCCTCCGCAAGACTCTTGACTCCTCGTCGCTGCACCTCTTGCTCGGCCCATTGTTGTAAACCTCCAGTGAAGTAGATGAGTTGGATTTCCTCCGACATCTCATCAACTTCAAGCACGAGCGACGTGAATTGTCGTATGTACTCCTTGATAGTGCCAGTGTGCCTCAACTCACGTAGCTTCTTGAGGGCAACTTCCTTGGCATTCTCCGGATAGAATTGCCGCTTGAAGTCCCTTTTGAACTCGTCCCATGTGCTGATGGAACAAGAACCCTTTTTGATGTCCAACTCTCGCCGCCTCCACCAGAGTATAGCATCTTCCCCAAGATACATTGTGGCGGTGTTTATCTTGGAAGCATCGTCCTCCAAATGCATAGCATCGAAGTACCTTTCAACGCCCCAAAGGAAGTTGTCGATCTCACGAGCATCACGCTTCCCATGGTACTTCTCGGGCTGGGGAACCTCCACCTTTGGTCCCGCTTGAATCGTGACTCCCCCGGTCACAACAGCCTTCTTGCACAAAATTACATCCTCCTTCACCGACTCTACTTCGGTGAGGATGTCTGTTAGTTGCCTCAGCAACTCTTCCCTCATTTTCGCGATCTCCTCGCGAACCGTTGCCAATGCACTATTGACCAACCCAAGAGTCTCCTCCCTTAGATCTTGAGTGTCTTGGCATGCAACCTGTACCTTTGTTTCGAGCCCCTCCACGGAGTTGAAAGATGTCCAATATCGTCCCTCATTTCCCCGATAGCAAGCTCCATCTTTGCCAGGCGGGGTTCCAAGGATGCCAAGCTCCTTGGCACTGACGGATCCCTCAATGATCCACTTGCACTACTCTTTTTCTTGGACCTCCTTGGTTCTTCCTCTTCTTCGATGGTTTGGCTTACTTGAGCCTCTTTGTTGTTAGCCATGATTATGACCCGACAGCTTTATAACATATTTTGACCCATTTGAAGTTTGTGACCTATTGAAGTTGTATTTTAACTTTTGTTTTACATATTAAAATGTGAATGATTCACTTTTGCATTATTTTTCAGTCAACTAAACTTTGTCATTTATTTGCCCACAACGTATTATATTCCAAATAATAAGTAATAAACTAATAATAAATATACTGCAAGTATACTAAGACAAAAATTAGATAATTCACAACAAACTAAGGATAAATATTATATTAATGACAATTATGATGAGATTATAAGGGCAAATATTAAATTAGTGACTACTAGATAAATTCTCGTGCCATGCACGGAGATTGAAATAAAGCTTTTAATTTAATGTTGTACTTATATAATATTTTATTTTAAAGATTATTTATTTTAGAGATTATAAAAAATGTTATTTATGAGTAGTATTTTAAAGAATATATTTATATATATGTGTGTGTGAGGGGAGATATATGTGTGTGTGATACTGTGAGGGGAGATATATGTGTGTGTGTGAGGGGAGTGTGTATAACGAATATTTAAAATTTCTTTTCAATAAATTCTGAAAATAATAAATGGTTAAACAAAATGTATTACGAATAACTTAAGTTTGTTTCAATAATCAAATGATTACAATTCACATTTTAAAATAAATTCAAAATGATTTATGTTAATAAAGCTTAATTATTTTTGATAATTGAAAGATTTTTCCAATTTTTTAAAATGAGTCAAAATAATTACAAAGTTGGTCTCATTTTAAAGATTTTGAGAAGTTTAGATTGTTTGTATAATTTTTATTTAAAATAAATTTTTAACGGTGATTCATTTAGTAAATAAAACTATTTTTTCTTTAAAAGCAAATAGAAAGTAGGCAAATATTTTGTAATTGTATGTTAGTGTAAGTATGAAGTGAAAGGCAAATTCATGTCACTTTATCCCAATTTTCAAACTATTTCACTTTATTCCCGTCGATTGGTTGTTTGACGAACAACAGGTCACTCTTCGACGTCTTAACTAAAACATAGTCAAGTGAGATCTTATATTTATTTTTTAGATAAATATATTTTTATGAATAAATATACTTTAATGTTTTTGATAAATTAATATAAATTTTTTTATAATAAAGCTTAATTTGATCTCATTTTATAGATCTTGAAAAAACATTACCGTGCTATAATTATTTTCTTAAAAAAATTTATTGTATAGGTGAAATGACCCATTTATTAAATAAAACTAATTTTTTAAGCCTATATATTAGATAGAATTCACATGAAATGACCCATTTTATAGATCTTGAAAAAACATTACCGTTTTATTATTCATTAGTATTCTTTATTCTTTATAGATTTATAGTTAATAACTATTTTATAATTGAATTATTTTTATATCATAAATAAAGTATAATTAATAGTTTACTCATTTAATTTACTAAAATCAAAGTTATCCAAAAAATTATTTCTGTATTTAAAACATTAAAGGTTTTAGAATTCACTTTTTTCCTACTATTAACATTAATGTATGATTGTTTCCATATTTAATTACTTAGGCAAAACATGATGTATAATAATGACATGTGTCACATACTCTTATTGTTTTAGTAGAATGTATAATATGATTGTTTCCATATTTAATTACTTAGGCAAAACATGATGTATAATAATGACATGTGTCACATACTCTTATTGTTTTAGTAGAATGTATAATATTTTTTCCTACTATTAACATTAATGTATGATTGTTTCCATATTTAATTACTTAGGCAAAACATGATGTATAATAATGACATGTGTCACATACTCTTATTGTTTTAGTAGAATGTATAATATGATTGTTTCCATATTTAATTACTTAGGCAAAACATGATGTATAATAATGACATGTGTCACATACTCTTATTGTTTTAGTAGAATGTATAATATGATATGATTAGAGTGGGATTATTTACGGCAAACGCACAAAAAATTCAATTATTAATAACAACTTTTTAGAAGGACTCTTGAGAGACCAACTATGGCATAAACGTCTCTCTCAATAGCCCAGCCCAATGACACTGACATGACTATTCAATCACTCATTCAAGAAATGGACTTACCCATATTTATCCGTCTATATTATAAACGGTCTATAGCAAAAATTTGTGAAACTTTTTTGATTGAAAATGAAAAAAATATAACAATACACGACAGAGAGTACACAGCAGAAACCACGCGAATTAGTGAACAAATGCACAATCGGTTGGATAATTTGTGAACTTCTAAAGCTAATTTGATAATTTGAAGCTCTCTGATAGCTTCAGTCTTCATATTTGAGATCGAATCGAGTAGATTAGCTTCGTACTTTTGCGTCATTACAATGGGTAGCGATAGAAAATCCAAGGAGAAAAGTAAGAAAAGGAGTGTTGATTCTCAGTCTGAAGGTTGTTTTTTCCACCCTACAATTTTCGGTTTTTTCATTGAATTTCATTTCCAATTTTTTTAGGGTTTAATACTTGTTAATTGTGGTTTTGCAGATGAAATTCATGCCAAAAGGCACAAAACTCGTGATGATTATGTAGAAGGTAGCAGGAAAAGAGACAAGAAAGATAATATTTGTAAGGCCACATGTTTTGTTTTCAAGGCCTTCCGACCTCAATTTTTTTACTTTGATAAAACAATAGAAATGTATTCATGTCTATTAGTACTTTTATATTGATTGTTAAATGCAATTTTATGGTTTTATGGGTGTTCTTCAGCACTTGTTATCTGAGGGTTTGTTTGTATTAATACTTTATTCAGACAAACCTATAGAAGAGTTATGTATACATCCTGGTTTCTTAAAAGATATGTGTATTGGCTGCGGAAAGCGAATGGACGATAGAGCTACACTTGGAGCTGGTATTGCATTTAAATACATCCATGAGGTACACCTATTTTAACCAAGTCAGTTGATGAACCTATTGCACAAAACACGTTTCTTCACTTTTACCCCTTTTAGAAAATAAATAAATAGGAATAAACTACAATGCTATACAAAAAGAGGGCCTAGGCCTTTTTATTTATAAATGTTCATGCTTCACTGGTTTATATGGTTTAAAAATTAAAACATATTATTAGATATATGGTGTAGATAATCGCCTATTATGCATTATTTTGTGTGCTTTGTGATTTCCTTCTAGTGATTGATTGAATATATCTGAATGCTTTATTTCTATGTTTATGTTTGTTGCATGTATCATTGTTGAAAAATAAATGTATTCTTTTAACTGTTAGCATTACTATTGGAGAAATGTTTTATCAATCTATCCACCCCCTAAAAAACAGGTTTGTAGGAATTTGATGTCGCCAAAAATTGCAATTACAGGACTTGAGGCTGAATATTGATGAGATCTCTCGGTTACGCAATGCTGATGTGAGGACTTTGCTACGCCATAAGAAACTCTCTTTAGTCCTTGATTTGGATCATACATTGCTTAACTCAACTCGATTGGATGATTTGAGTTCAGAAGAAGAATATTTAATGAGTCAGACGGATTCTCTTAAAGGTAAATCCATGTAGTTTATTTTTATATTGTATTGTAAGTACATATACTAATGCTAATTTGGAAATGTTTGGTAGTGGCCTCCTTTTTTTGATCACTAATGGGACTTTGCTTTTTAGTCGTAATTGATTCCTTTAAAAGTTTCCATGTAATTTATTTAGTGCTAAGTTCAATTTTTTAGTACCATGTGTTGTAAATATGCCCCCTTCTATTTATAATTGTCGTGGACGATGTTAACAAACTTGTGGACTTTTTAAGCCTTATTGGACTTTTGCAATGCTTTTCAATAATAGACTAGCTTATATAAACATAACATGAAGTTAGATGAATTTGATAAAACTTTTTTGAACTATTCACATACTTCCTCCCTTTTTTTACTTGCATCCAAACCCCTTTTTATGCAGTTCAATACGTTTGTCGGATTGCTTATATCTAGAATTATACTCAACTAAAAATTATTAAAATCTGATATAATGAAAGTATTCGACGAGATGAATAAAACAAGATCCCACATGACAAGGTTTTTTTTCTCGTTTAACAGCCGCACTATGCAAAACAATATCAAATGATAAATAGTGTAAAATGTGGAAATGGTGCAACTAAAAAATACGGAGGAAGTATCTTATAGCTTCAGCTGTCCTGCAATCTTAGGCCAATTAGTTTTGTAATCCTCTGATCATCAAAGTTTTAGAGTAATCATCTCGCTTGCTTTAGAGCCTGTTCAATAAAGTGCTTTTCCATTTTACACTTGAAGGAACCTTTTTTTTCTTTTTTCATTTTTACTCTCTCTCTCGCTCCTTTTTTTTTCTTTTTTTTTCTTCTGTTCCTTGCTTTCTGCTCATCATTCCCCTGTTGCGAAACATATCCATCATTGTAGTCGTTCAAGTTCTTCCATAGGACTTGTTGGCAAAAGATTTTTTTTTTGTGCGTGCGGGGTCGAGTATTTTCAGGATGTTTATTATGTCTGGTTGTTGTTATATTTCAACTGATATTTACTTTATAGTTGGTTTGCAAAATGATTTAGGCCTTTTGTTTCTTTGTAGTCCTGGTGTTTTTGTACTGACCGTTTAATCTATTTTTGTCATTGGTTATTGAATGTATCCTGATTCTTGACTTTTTTTAACATTTCTCTGCTTATCAGATTGTTTCATAGTTGTTCCTTTGTACTGTGGTCTTTCTATGTTGCATTTAACTACCACTCTACTATATAGTTGATTTGTCTTGGTTTATGAAGCCAATCCAATATTGCTAGGATTAAGAATTTGTCGTTGAAAAAAATGTACCAGTGATTCTTTTATCGAAGCATAAGATAACATCAATTGATAAGAAATTGATTGATTTTTGGGGATGAGCTAAAGTCACTGGTATAATTTTAAGAAAGACTTGTGGTACTTGCTAAGATATGGCAAACGTTTTTGGTAATAGTACTTTGGGGTAGCATGACTGTGGATCCTAAATTTGTTATACCCGACTGCATGGTTTCTGTTTTTGTTTCTTATTGAATGCTTATACGAATAGCCTGTAATGTTTTTAAAGTTAAGACTCTTTATTCTTGAGTCTTGACCCTAAGAACGCTGATATGGGTAGGAAAATATTATATTTTGAGAGGCGTTAAAAGTGTAAATGAGTGAATTATATTTCCTCCCTTTCCTCTTCCTTAAATAACCTCGATGTTTATTATTAGTTCTAATCCCTGTTGCTCTCCTCCGCTTCCTTGTGTGCTCTTTTGATTTCCACCGTTTCTCAAACTATTTTTGCTGTTGAGGTGTTCGTATACTTTTTTCCTCATCTAATGCATGTACTTCGCATCTTGCAGATATTTCAAAGGGAAGTCTATTTCGACTGGATATGATTCGCATGATGACCAAGCTAAGACCATTCATCCGAACTTTCCTGCAAGAAGCAAGTAACATGTTTGAAATGTACATTTATACCATGGGAGAGCGTCATTATGCCTTAGAAATGGCGAATCTTCTTGATCCTGGAGGTTTGTATTTTAATTCAAGAATAATTTCCCAAGCTGATTGCACTCAAAAACACCAAAAGGGTCTAGATGTGGTACTAGGTGTTGATACTGCTGTTTTGATACTTGATGACACAGAAGCCGTAAGTGTGCTCTCTGCTCTTTCTAAAATTCAAAAATTTCGGTTCTCTTATACCCAGCTGAGTTTGGCATAAAATGTCTCGACGTTTTTTCTTGATAATATATCATTTATTTCCAATAATTATATCATCCTTTTTGGTGTTCAACTCCTTGTGTTAAAAAAGGCTATATGGCCAGTTTTGAATCCCGAACATTTTGCATGTTATCTTAGGTTTGGCAAAAGCACAAAGACAATTTGATATTGATGGATAGATATCACTACTTCTCTTCTAGTTGTCGGCAGTTTGGTTTCCATTGCAAGTCTCTATCTGAGTTGAAAAGTGATGAGAATGAGGCAGATAGATCACTTGCAACAGTCCTTGGAGTTCTTAAGAAGATTCACGGCTTGTTCTTTGATCCTGTTAGTAGACTTCTTTTTATTGGCTATCATAACTTGTTTTTTCTACTTAGATGTGCTTATTGACATGCAATGTTTCGACAGGAGCGTGAAGATGACTTTGCTGCTAGAGACGTAAGACAGGTGAATCTCTGTTATTTCTTGCTATTATGTGATTCTGGCAGTTTTTGTGCTTGCGTTGTCACAGCTCTCTTATCTCCTACTATACTAAGTTTTCAATGTTTTTAATGTCTATTTGACGAAATTCGTGATTCTTTGCAATATGTTTGTAGGATATATTTTTATTTTGTTAACCTGTGCAGTCTTTTTTTTTGTCACCCATGTGATCTAGTAGGGCTAAATCGCTATCACACACACATTTGAACTCTGAAAGTAATCAATGTGAATATTAATGTTTTTGTGGTAGGCATGAATTGATTGAAGTACTTTTGTTGTGTTGGCGGTACTAATTAGCGTAAGAGTTCAAAGTAGTGCCACATGATTTGTTAATCTCCTCGTGAATCAAAAAAATTTTGGCAATTTTGAGCGAATCACGAATTCAAAAGAAGTGAAGTAACTAGCGAATTATGTTACACTGATTCAAAGTAACTAAATTAAGTGAAACAGGGGGAAGAGGGAGAGTGGTTGTACCACATAAGTACCTCTAAAATCTCTTTCAATGCCTTTTTGACATTGCTTTTGGTGGTGAATAGTTGTCTTTCCATCTCTAATATCTCCTTTCGTGACGCCTATTGAACTCTTATGCCTTGATCTCATGCATTGTTGAGACTAATGGTGAAGTATTTAATTGTCATGCATGATACATGTTTGTTGAGAGTTTTGATGGCGACGAATGAAATTGGTTTTCCGGTGTCTTTTATCAATGATTTAAGCTATATGAATGGTGCAGGTGCTCAAACAAATACGAAAGGAAATCCTCAAAGATTGCAAGATCGCCTTTAGTCGTGTTTTTCCAATGAAATTCCAAGCCGCTCATCATCACTTGTGGAAAATGGCTGAACAGCTTGGAGCAACGTGCTCAGTTGAAGTCGACTCTTCTGTTACACACGTTGTGTCAACAGACTCAGGAACCGAAAAATCACGTTGGGCAGTTCAGAACGGAAAATTTTTAGTCTATCCCACTTGGCTTGAAGCTTCGAACTATCTATGGATGAGACAACCAGAAGAGCAGTTTCCCGTTCAACAAAGAGCAAATAAACGATAATGCTGTATCTAATATGTCCGTTACCTTCCCCCATACTCCGACTTTTTGCAGGATGTTAGGTTGATGACCACGACTACATACAATTCGTTGCGCTATTTGTAGAGAATTAAAACGATAATGCAGTATCTAGTCTTTCTACTTGGTGATCTATGTAGATATTCTTGTGATCATTAATGCAGTTGCCACTATGGCCCACTTTTGGCACTTGTTTCAGTTTGGAACTGATTTATTTTTATGATCAATTTCAAACCAACATTGCATGAGCAATTTTATTTTGGAATGTGAATGATTGTACTCATTTTAGTTGGTTTATCTCGTTTATCATCGTTATTATTTGTTCAAACAACATTCATTTAGACAAATCATTATAAGGAACTAGGAATATATTTTACAGCTTATTAATACTTAATACTCTCTCCAACACAATTCAATTATCCCATTTCGTTATTTGGGCAATTCACTTCAATTCTCTTATTTCCTTTTTTGTCTATTTTTTTACCTAAATACCCTTACTTTTTCAATTCCCAATCCCATACGGCCATACCCAACTACCACATTTACAATTAATTTAATCAATTAAAATACTCAATTACCATCTTTTTGGTGGACCATTTCCCACTCTTAATATACGTGTCAAACTCAAATTAGACAATTGAATTGTGTTGGAGGGAGTATATCAAAAAAAAATCTAAATAAGAGCTATTAAGTTTATATATAATGTCTTTGAGCTCAAATTTACAAAATTTATTGACAATAAAAGCTCAAATATTATGTTGTTTGTATTAACGGTTGTAATGAGATTGAGTTTTACACTATGTTTGGACACTAAATTAGTAGAGAAAAAAAAAGGAAATGAAGAACGGGGAGGGGTAAGGAGGGGAGTATTTTATATGTTTTATAAGGGAAGGTAAGAGAGTAGGAAGAATGAATGTTTCCACCTTAGGAGAGATTGTATTCTAATAAAACTTGTTTATGTTTTCCCTTTAAACCCCTTCTCTCTAAATTTCTTCCATCCTTTTTTGTTATCAATATAAGAGTTTCTACATCATTTCAAATTCTTTTCCTTTTATTTCCTCCATTTCTCTCTATCTAAACAGTTTATAATTAGAGTAGAAAATTTGAAATAGATAAGATTTTTAATTAAAAAAAAGCATGCAATAAGATAATCAAGCCACTAACTCTAGATAATGAGTTAACGTGATCCCATTAACTCTCATATTTCTAGCAAATAAATTATCCTCTAAGAAATAACTTGCGAACTACGGATTAAGACTAATTTTAACACATTAATATTAACGTCAAATTCTACTCGCAATCAATATATTTACAGCTAGTCCCCTCAGAGACTATCTCTTATAGAAACGACTCTCCAAATTTAAAGACAAACGTGAGCTTTATAACATATTTTGACCTATTTGAAGTTTGTGGCCTATTGAAGTTGTATTTTAACTTTTGTTTTACATATTAAAATGTGAATGATTCACTTTTGCATTATTTTTCAGTCAACTAAACTTTGTCATTTATTTCCCCACAACGTATTATATTCCGAATAATAAGTAATAAACTAATAATAAATAGGAAAATTTGCCAAGAATAATCCCAACTATCACCCGTTGCCCAGAAATAATCCCAACTATTGATTACTTTTTAATAATCCTAACTATTGATAACGTTTGCTGAAAACAGTCCCATTTGGTTTTCATCCGGCTGTAGCAGGTTAAGTTAAGTAATTTTACCTAATTTGATAAAGGAAACTTAAAAAAAAAAAGTTAAAAAAATTACTTAACTAAACTTACTACAGCCGGTTAAAACACAAATAAGACTGTTTTCAGCAAACTTTATCAATAGTTAGGATTATTTAAAAATAATCTGTTTCGGTAATGAAATGGTCGAATTTATAAAAGAGACTTTAAGTAGGAAGTACCTTTAAATTAAGGGAAGTGAGATGATTTGACCTCCGCGTAGGGTGTTCCTGCAACCACAAGGAAAACTAACCCGGGGGCCTATGTCCCGGAAGGGCACTCCGATGCTTAAGTCAGACCGGGAATCAGAAATGTAATAAGTGTGAATTTTGTATTAGAGTAGAATTGTGTACCTTTATCATGTAGATGAATGATGTATTTATAGAAATATTGTGGAGGTGGTTACCTCATTCATGGTAATCATGCTTATGTTAGTGGGGTTAACGGGTAGTTATGTGGCGGTTATTATTTGACTAAATAAATTACAGGATAATAATTTGACCCCGTAACATTAGCCCCACGCATAAAGAGTGATAGAGGAGGTAATTTTATGTAGCAAGGGCATCAGTCTTTATGCGGAAAATAAATATACCTCGATGAGTCCATTCTTGGTTGAAGCCCCATGAATAATAAATATTTGGCCTTTGGACCACTTTTGATGATACAACCTTAGAGCAACGTATGATGATCCGGAATTTGCACTTGAATGACGATTTGGCCTAGCAGCCAATGACCTAGGACTTCTTGATATGGAATCATACTAGTGAATCTTTGAACATGAATATTGATCGGACATAGGTCCGCATTGATGAATATGGATCGGACATAGGTCCGCATTGCTGAATATTGATCGGACATAGGTCCGCATTGCCCAGCCGTCAATCACCCGGGACTTAGATTAGGAATCATACTATGTGAATCCTTTGAAGATGAATACTGATCGGACATAGGTCCGCGTTGATGAATATGGATCGGACATAGGTCCGCATTGCTGAATATTGATCGGACATAGGTCCGCATTGCCCAGCCGTCAATCACCCGGGACTTAGATAAGGAATCAAACTAGGTGAATCCTTTAAACATGAATATTGATCGGACATAGTTCCGCATTGCTGAATATTGATTGGACATAGGTCCGCATTGCCCAGCCGTCAATCACCCGGGACTTAGATAAGGAATCAAACTAGGTGAATCCTTTGAACATTGATGAATACTGAATATTGAACACTGAATACTGAAAAAGTGATCGAGTTATCAAGCTAGGTGATACTCGCTATGAATACTTTGACAAATACGCCCAAAATCACTCGTTTTGGGGCTAAATAAGAGTCCGAGTTATCAATTAGGTGACACTCACACGGATCCCACTTTCAAACAAGGTGAAAGTTTAATAATGAAGATGAATATCGCCCAAAATCAATCATTTTGGGACTTAAATAATAATATGACTTTCAAACTAAGTGAAAGCTTAGATGATTCCACAACATGACAAATAAAGTCCAAGTTGCGGAACTTCAATAATAATAATAATGACTTTCATACTAGGTGAAAATTCAAATGACTTTATATATTCATCATTGATAACCATATATAAGTAAGACCCAATATAATAAGAATGGTGAAGTGTTGAATTCCCACGTAGATATAATATATAATTCTTTTAATATATGCCAATATCATACTTGATCACCTTTCATAATTACCCATGAATATAACAAATACGAAACACCCGATATACGTTGATGAATAAAAGCAAGAATAGCCATATGAAGATCATCAGATTGATAAAATATATTCTTCACTCGGTCAATACTAGTCAAAGCTTTGCATCCTTTATGTAGCATTTCATTAGAAGGCGACGCTGATGATTTTTCTCCATGTATTGAGTCACCTCAAATGGTTCGTTCTCGAGTGGATGGTTTGAACCATTATTGGATCATACCTGGATCTAGCCAATACGGTTGTTACTGTAGGTGTATTCTGGGGATCCGATGTAGAGGGTATGAACCATAATCAGATCGCACTCGGATCCAACCACTACAGTCATCACTGTGGGTTGTGATCCGGGGATCCTGATGTAGAGAGTATGAACCATAATCAGATCGCACTCGGATCCAACCACTACAGTCATCACTGTGGGTTGTGATCCAGGGATCCTGATATAGAGAGTATGAACCATAATCAGATCGCACTCGGATCCAACCACTACAGTCGTCACTGTGAGTTGTGATCCGGGGATCCTGATTTAGAGAGTATGAACCATAATCAGATCCTACATGGTTCCAACAAATACATCGAATTGGCCAATATGTGGACCAATATTTTTAGACCGAAATCACTTAGTTGAAGTTAGTTTGGAAACTTTCTACGGGTCATCTAATCCTCTAGATAGTGCATCAAACCGAACTTCAAAATAAGGACTAAAATTTTTAGTCAGTTAAAGTTGGTTTGGAAACATTCTATGGATCCGATAATCCTTTAAGAAGGTGCATCAAACTGACTTTCAACATCGAATGAATAAAAGAAATATGATCCGACTTTTATATCCTCGAATAGCAAAAACTTGAAATAATTCGGCCAAAATTCTCAATCTGGTTCATAAATGGTTGAAATAGAGTCCGAGTGAACCATAATAAATATATGTATTATTTGATCGGTAAAAATATATGGATGATCAAAAAATATCACTGTCGCTACCGACTCAATAATCAGGCTCACACTCCAATCGAGACAACAAAATTTTAATATAACCGTATGAAAATGAAATTTAATTTCATCATCACGAACTTCATTCAAGACTAAAAAATCAACCACCGATATATTTTGCCTAACTTTCACTTTAATCAAATTAATGAAATGTCATGTAACTCCACTTAATTATTAATTCTATTAACCGCCCACTAAAAAGATCATGCCTAACCTTTTAAGTAGAAACCGAAATTCAATTTTTGTTGGATTGCGGATTAGAATTCAGGAAGAACAATAACTGCACTTTGATTAAGCTTCAACTTTTTATGTATCAGTGGGTAATTCTTTGATAATAAACGAAAATATATCATTGGGTAAAAAAGCTTTTCTTGGCTTGATGATGATGGTATTCATAAAGACAGCCAATCGTTGATTTCAATGATCATTGGAGACAATAGCCAAATACATTAAGTGATTCACCGAGCATACATGTGATTGTAAGGCACATTTGACACTAGCAACGACAAGGAGTCCGCATAACGTAACTAATAATTGAAATATTATAGTAATTATAAGGGCAAATATTAAATTAGTGACTACTAGATAGATTCTCGTGCTATGCACGGAGATTGAAATAAAGCTTTTAATTTAATTTTGTACTTATATAATATTTTATTTTAAAGATTAATTATTTTAGAGATTATAAAAAATGTTATTTATGAGTAGTATTTTAAAGAATATATTTATATATATGTGTGTGTGAGGGGAGATATATGTGTGTGTGATGCTCTGAGGGGAGATATATGTGTGTGTGTGAGGGGAGTGTGTACAACGAATATTTAAAGTTTCTTTTCAATAAATTATGAAAATAATAAATGGTTAAACAAAATGTATTATGAATAACTTAAGTTTGTTTCAATAATCAAATGATTACAATTCACATTTTAAAATAAATTCAAAATGATTTATGTTTTTTTTTTTTGGAAATCAAAATGATTTATGTTAATAAAGCTTAATTAATTATTTTTTATAATTGAAAGATTTTTCCAATTTTTTAAAATGAGTCAAAATAATAAGTTGGTCTCATTTTAAAGATTTTGTTTTGAGCTCTTCCCCCACAAACGCCGACTCAGCGTTTGCGCACTGGAACACTGTTGTCTTTGTTTCTTCTTCTTATGCCTTTGACTCAGTTCGAGTCACCAAAACACCAACAATAATATTTGTAAGGCCACATGTTTTGTTTTCAAGGCCTTCCAACTTCAACTTTTTTACTTTGATAAAACAATAGAAATGTCTTCATGTCTATTAGTACTTTTATATTGATTGTTAAATGCAATTTTATGGTTTTATGGGTATTCTTCAGCACTTGTTATCCGAGGGTTTGTTTGTATTAATACTCAATTTTATTCAGACAAACCTATAGAAGAGTCATGTACACATCCTGGTTTGTTGAAAGATATGTGTATTGGCTGCGGAAAGCGAATAGACGATAGAGCTACAGTTGGAGCTGGTATTGCATTTAAATACATCCATGAGGTACACCTATTTTAACCAAGTCAATTGATGAACCTATTGCACAAAACACGTTTCTTCACTTTTACCCCTTTTAGAAAATAAATAAATAGGAATAAACTACAATGCTATACAAAAAGAGGGCCTAGGCCTTTTTATTTATAAATGTTCATGCTTCACTGGTTTATATGGTTTAAAAATTAAAACGTATTATTAGATATATGGTGTAGATAATCGTCTATTATGCATTATTTTGTGTGCTTTGTGATTTCCTTCTAGTAATTGATTGAATATATCTGAATGCTTTATTTTTATGTTTATGTTTGTTGCATGTATCATTGTTGAAAAATAGATGTATTCTTTTAACTGTTAGCATTACTATTGGAGAAATGTTTTATCAATCTATCCGCCCCCTAAAAAAAAGGTTTGTAGGAATTTAGGGGTGAAAGTTCGGTCTACGATTTGGACTTTCATCGAAACCAAATCGAACCATATTTTATTCGGTCTTCATATTTTTAGACCAAACCGAACCAAATTATTTTCTAGACCGAACCAAATCGAACCGCATTTTTTATTTGTAGACCAAACCAAACCGCCCACACCGAATATCCTAGGCCGAATTTTTCTTTTTGGGCCTAATAAAAATTTAAACTACAATTAAAATGATTAAGACAATAACAAATTATATAACATTAATAATAATAGACATAATGTCTTACAAAGTCATTCAAAATAACAAATCTTGCAAAATACTAAACAAGTGTGGGAGTGGGACGAGGGTAGTATGTATTATCAAGGGTTAGGGTTTTCAATTTTTTAGGTTTGGAATGTATTGGGCTTGGGCTAATACATTAATGATAGTGGGCTATATGTAATTTCTTAAATATTTCGGTTTGCGGTCTAGAAATTCGGTTTGCGGTTTTTGAAAATTTCAAACCTAATCCAAACCTTAATATTTCGATTTTTGAATTTTCAAACCTAATCCAAACCAAATTTAAAAATCACCAAACCATATTTGTTATTCGGTTTGCGGTTTTAATCCGAATAAGTTTCACCCCTATAGGAATTGTAGGAAATAGCTTGTTTTAGTTGAGTAATTTTTGTAGTTGGAGAGGAATTTGTTTGGGTAGAATAAGGGTGGATGATTAAATATTGCTAATTTCCACTTATATTGCTTAAATGGTGAGTTACATAATAGGCCTATTTATAGCCCTCAATTTGATACATCTTCACTAAATATCTTAGATATTTTCAATTTTTAATTAATTGTTAGGATGTTCTAAACTAATATCTAAATTATTTTATTTTTTAATTACTTTTTCAAGCAATTTCTATTACAATATCAAGGATATTTTTATTTTTTAATTCTTTAGTCTAGATATCTCTATCCTAGATTTTTCTACATTACTCCAACAGGAATTTGATGTCGCCAAAAATTGCAATTACAGGACTTGAGGCTGAATATTGATGAGATCTCTCGGTTACGCAATGTTGATGTGAGGACTTTGCTACGCCATAAGAAACTCTATTTAGTCCTTCATTTGGATCATACATTGCTTAACTCAACGCGATTGGATGATGTGCGTTCAGAAGAAGAATATTTAATGAGTCAGACGGATTCTTTTAAAGGTAAATCCATGTAGTTTATTTTTATACTGTATTGTAAGTACATATACAAATGCTAATTTGGAAATGTTTGGTAGTGGCTGTTAGAGTATATAGCATAATCTGGGGCCTCAACCATCAGCTTAAGCTTTTGGTTGAGTTGATTCCTTAACATGATATCAGAAGGCAGTGTGACAAGAGGTCACAGGTTCGAATCTGAACCACCCCTCATTTAAGTGGAATATTTAGCACTTGGTATGAGGAGAGCTTGTGTTGCATCCACACTTCTAGCCCAAAGGGCTCTCGTGTGAGGGGGCGTGTAAGAGTATATAGCATAATTTGGGGCCTCAACCATCTGCTTAAGCTTTTGATTGAGTTGGTTCCTTAATAGTGGCCTCTTTTTTTTTATCACTAATGGGACTTTGCTTTTAGTAGTAATTGATTCCTCAACAAAATTTTCATGTAATTTAGTTAGTGCTAACCTCAATTTTTTAGTACCATGTATTGTAAATATGCCCCCTTCTATTTATAATTGTCGTGGACGATGTTAACAAACTTATGGACTTTTTAAGCCTTATTGGACTTTTGCAATGCTTCCTCCCTTTTTTTTACTTGCATTAAATCCCTTTATATGCAGTTCAATACGTTTGTCGGATTGCTTATAATTCCTCCGTATTTGGTTATTTGCAACTTTTACCAAAAATGGCGTATACTATTATTTGCAACTTTTTTTTTCCATTTATAGAAAGTTTTTTATTACTTTTTTATTATCTCTCTCTTACTTTTTTATACTCTCTCATACTTTTTAATACTCTCTCTCATACTTTTTAATACTCTCTCTTACTCTTTAATACTTCCTCCGTTCCATAATACTTATTACATATTCCATTTTGGGAAATTTCTTATTACTTGCTACATTTCCTTATTTGGTAACAAACCAATCATTTAAAGTTATACCTACTCCTACTTTTATCCTACTCTATATCTAATTATTCCTATTTTTCTTTTTCATTTTTCAACAAATAATATTAAAAAATTTCAAAAAGCAACTTTTCACCTATTGCTAATCATTGCATAGTTACTCCTTAATATTTGTGTCCATGCAACGGTAGCAACTAAATAAGAACGGAGGAAGTATTATAATACTATAATCCCACCCCATTAACTTCATTAATCTATTTTAATACACTACTAAAAGTTTTGCCTAGGAGTCCGTGAAGGACCCCAAAGTTGCAAATAATAAAATACGGAGGAAGTATCTAGAATTACACTCAACTAAAAATTATTAAAATTTGATATAATGAAAGTATTCGACGAGACGAATAAAACAAGATCCCACATGACAAGGTTTTTTTTCTCGTTTAACAGCCGCACTATGCAAAACAATATCAAATGATAAATAGTGTGAAATGTGGAAATGGTGCAACTAAAAAATGATTACATGGTGGTTATTTATAGGCATAAATCTACTACAATATCTATGATATTTTAATTTTTTAATTACATAATCTAGTAACTTCTAATATAAAATCTTAGATATTTTTAATTTTTTAATTCATTAACCTAGGGCCTTCTAATATAATACTCCCTCCGTTCCTTTTTGTTTTTCCACCTTATTAAAACGGGTAGTTCCATAAGTTTTTCCACTTTAGAATACTTTCCACTTTTGGAAAGTTTTTATCCCACTTTTAACCCTTAAAACCCCACTTTCTTTACTTTACACTACTATTTAATTATTTTCTCTCTTATACTTCCAATACAATCATTACATTACATTATTATTTAATTATTTTTTCTCTCATACTTCCAATACAATCATTAATTTCTACTACTATATAATTAAAATAATACCCACTACCACCAAAATTCAATTTTTCTGAATCTTGGTGAAAAACCCAAATAGGAACATCAAAAAGGAACGGAGGGAGTATCCTAGATATTTTATTTGCTTATTCTAGGGTCTTCTTGGATATTTTTATATTTTAATTATTTAGTTTATATTTTATTTTTAATTAAAATACTAGATTTTTCTAGATTATTTTAACAGTAAAGATATTTTATATGTTTTATAAGGAAATTAAACGTAAGAGAGTAGAAAATTTGAAATAGATAAGATTTTTAATTAAAAAAAAGCATGCAATAAGATAATTAAGCCACTAACTCTAGATAATGAGTTAACGTGATCCCATTAACTCTCATATTTCTAGCAAATAAATTATCCTCTAAGAAATAACTTGCAAACTACGGATTAAGACTAATTTTAACACATTAATATTAATGTCAAATTCTACTCGCAATCAATATATTTACAGCTAGTCCCCTCAGAGACTATCTCTTATAGAAACGACTCTCCAAATTTAAAGACAAGCGTGAGCTTTATAACATATTTTGACCTATTTGAAGTTTGTGACCTATTGAAGTTGTATTTTAACTTTTGTTTTACATATTAAAATGTGAATGATTCACTTTTGCATTATTTTTCAGTCAACTAAACTTTGTCATTTATTTGCTCACAACGTATTATATTCCAAATAATAAACTAATAATAAATATACTGCAAGTATATTAAGACAAAAATTAGATTATTCACAGCAAACTAAGGATAAATATTATATTAATGACAATTACGATGAGATTATAAGGGCAAATATTAAATTAGTGACTACTAGAGATAGATTCTCGTGCCATGCACGGAGATTGAAATAAAACTTTTAATTTAATTTTGTACTTATATAATATTTTATTTTAAAGATTATTTATTTTAGAGATTATAAAAAATGTTATTTATGAGTAGTATTTTAAAGTATATATTTATATATATGTTTGTGTAAGGGGAGATATATGTGTGTGTGATACTCTGAGGGGAGATACGTGTGTGTGAGGGGAGTGTGTATAACTAATATTTAAAATTTCTTTTCAATAAATTATGAAAATAATAAATGGTTAAACATAATGTATCATGAATAACTTAAGTTTGTTTCAATAATTAAATGATTACAATTCACATTTTAAAATAAATTCAAAATGATTTATGTTAATAAAGCTTAATTATTTTTGATAGATGAAAGATTTTTCCAATTTTGTAAAATGAGTCAAAATAATTACAAAGTTGGTCTCATTTTAAAGATTTTGAGAAGAAAAGATTGTTTGTATAATTTATATTTAAAATAAATTTTTAACGGTGAAATTATTCATTTA